>CM053030.1:636208-1063708 GCA_028564925.1 Lithobates sylvaticus
AATTACTGCGAGATTACAGACACCCCGGAGACCCCCGCTCTGCCGTACTGCGTATTATCAGCTCTATACACTCACCGGACACTTTATTAGATCCCCTTTGCTAGTCCCGGGTTGGACTCCCTTTATTAGGTCCCCTTTGCTAGTCCCGGGTTGGACCCCCTTTATTAGGTCCCCTTTGCTTGTCCCGGGTTGGACTCCCTTTATTAGGTCCCCTTTGCTAGTCCCGGGTTGGACCACCTTTATTAGGTCCCCTTTGCTAGTCCCGGGTTGGACCCCCTTTATTAGGTCCCCTTTGCTTGTCCCGGGTTGGACTCCCTTTATTAGGTCCCCTTTGCTTGTCCCGGGTTGGACCCCCCTTTATTAGGTCCCCTTTGCTTGTCCCGGGTTGGACCACCTTTATTAGGTCCCCTTTGCTAGTCCCGGGTTGGACCCCTTTTATTAGGTCCCCTTTGCTTGTCCCGGGTTGGACTCCCTTTATTAGGTCCCCCTTGCTTGTCCCGGGTTGGACCCCCTTTATTAGGTCCCCTTTGCTAGTCCCGGGTTGGACCCCTTTGGCCCTCACTCTTGGTGGAGATACAACGAGGTGTTGGAAGTTCCTCCATAGTGATGACATCACAGTGTTGGCAGATTTGTCGGCTGAACATCCATGATGAGAATCTCCCGTCCCACCACATTATTATTATACAGGATTTATATAGCGCCAACAGTTTACGCAGCGCTTTACAATGTAGAGGGGGAGGGGCACACTACAGAAGGCACAGGGGGGCCCGGCTCGTAGAGCTTACAGGCGGCGGCTCGGGGACAGTTGTTAGGTGGGGGTGGGATCGGCTTCCCTGAATAAATGAGTTTTCAGGGATCTCCTAAAGGTGGACAGGTTAGGGGCTGATCGGATATACCGGGGCAGGGAGTTCCAGAGGATGGGAGAGGCTCTGGAGAAGTCCTGAAAGTGGACAGGGTAGGGGCTGATCGCATATACCGGGGCAGGGAGTTCCAGAGGATGGGAGAGGCTCTGGAGAAGTCCTGAAGGTGGACAGGGTAGGGGCTGATCTGATATACCAGGGCAGGGAGTTCCAGAGGATGGGAGAGGCTCTGGAGAAGTCCTGAAAGTGGACAGGGTAGGGGCTGATCTGATATACCAGGGCAGGGAGTTTCCAGAGGATGGGAGAGGCTCTGGAGAAGTCCTGAAAGTGGACAGGGTAGGGGCTGATCTGATATACCAGGGCAGGGAGTTCCAGAGGATGGGAGAGGCTCTGGAGAAGTCCTGAAAGTGGACAGGGTAGGGGCTGATCGCATATACCGGGGCAGGTCGGTTCCAGAGGATGGGAGAGGCTCTGGAGAAGTCCTGAAGGTGGACAGGGTAGGGGCTGATCTGATATACCAGGGCAGGGAGTTCCAGAGGATGGGAGAGGCTCTGGAGAAGTCCTGAAAGTGGACAGGGTAGGGGCTGATCTGATATACCAGGGCAGGGAGTTCCAGAGGATGGGAGAGGCTCTGGAGAAGTCCTGAAAGTGGACAGGGTAGGGGCTGATCTGATATACCAGGGCAGGGAGTTCCAGAGGTTGGGAGAGGCTCTGGAGAAGTCCTGAAGCCGGGTGTCGTCGGCATAGAGGTGGTATTGGAAGCCATGGGAGGTTATTAACTGGCCCAGAGAAGAGGTAAAGAGGGAGAATAGGAGGGGCCCAAGGATGGAATCTCGGGGTACCCCAATAGAGAGAGGAGCGGAGGAGATGGAGTTGTGATTGGCTGAGGAGGAGCAGGTGGTCAGCAGAGGTCTTATGCCGCCTTCACACGGTCAGAATTCTCATCGGAAAAAGCTCTGATGGTTTTCCCATTGGAATTCCGACGGAATTTCTCTCAAGCTGTGTTGCCTCCACACCAAATTCCGACCGTCAGTAACACCGCGACATAAAACACGTTCGACAGCACTATAAAAGGGAAGTTTAATACTTCTGAGCATGCGTCTGAATTGTTTCCGAGCATGCGTGGGAATTTTGCGTGCCGGAATTGCATACACACGATCGTAAAATCCGGTAGAAAGGTTTTCCGTCTGAAAAATTAAGAACATGTTCTCAATCCAAAGTCCGTCAGAAATTCCAACAGAAAAAGACCGATGGGCGAAAATCCGATGGAAAGCTCCCAACCGTGTGTACGCCGCATAAGAGTATGAGTGTGGGGGAGGGGAGTATGGAGAGGAGTATGGAGGGGAGTATGGAGGAGGGGAGTGTGGAGGGGAGTATGGAGAGGAGTATGGAGAGGAGTATGGAGGAGGGGAGTGTGGAGGGGAGTATGGAGAGGAATGTGGAGAGGAGTATGGAGAGGAGTATGGAGGGGAGTGTGGAGGGGAGTGTGGAGAAGGGGAGTGTGGCGAGGAGTGTGGAGAAGGGGAGTATGGAGAGGAGTGTGGAGAAGGGGAGTGTGGAGAGGAGTATGGAGAAGGGGAGTGTGGAGAAGGGGAGTATGGAGAAGGGGAGTATGGAGAGGAATGTGGAGAGGAGTGTGGAGAGGAGTGTGGAGAAGGGGAGTATGGAGAAGGGGAGTATGGAGAAGGGGAGTATGGAGAAGGGGAGTATGGAGAAGGGGAGTGTGGAGAGGAGTGTGGAGAAGGGGAGTGTGGAGAGGAGTGTGGAGAAGGGGAGTATGGAGAGGAGTATGGAGAAGGGGAGTGTGGAGAGGAGTGTGGAGAAGGGGAGTGTGGAGGGGAGTGTGGAGAAGGGGAGTATGGAGAGGAGTATGGAGAAGGGGAGTATGGAGGAGGGGAGTATGGAGAAGGGGAGTGTGGAGGGGAATGTGGCGAGGAGTGTGGCAAGGAGTGTGGATAAGGGGAGTATGGAGAGGAGTGTGGAGAGGAGTGTGGAGGGGAGTGTGGAGAAGGGGAGTATGGAGAGGAGTATGGAGAAGGGGAGTATGGAGAAGGGGAGTATGGAGAAGGGGAGTATGGAGAAGGGGAGTATGGAGAAGGGGAGCGTGGAGGGGAGTGTGGCGAGGAGTGTGGAGGGGAGTGTGGAGAAGGGGAGTATGGACAGGAGTGTGGAGAAGGGGAGTATGGAGAGGAGTATGGAGGGTAGTGTGGAGGGGAGTGTGGAGAGGAGTGTGGAGGGGAGTGTAGAGGAGGGGAGTGTGGAGAAGGGGAGTGTGGAGAAGGGGAGTGTGGAGAAGGGGAGTGTGGAGAGGAGTGTGGAGAGGAGTGTGGAGAAGGGGAGTATGGAGAGGAGTGTGGAGAAGGGGAGTATGGAGGAGGGGAGTATGGAGAAGGGTAGTATGGAAAGGAGTATGGAGAGGAGTATGGAGAGGAGTATGGAGGGTAGTGTGGGGAGGAGTATGGAGGGGAGTGTGGAGAGGTGTGTGGAGGGGAGTGTGGAGAGGAGTATGGAGAAGGGGAGTATGGAGAAGGGGAGTGTGGAGAGGAGTTGGGAGAGGAGTATGGAGGGGTGTATGGTGGGGAGTATGGAGTGGAGTATGGAGGGGAGTATGGTGAGGAGTTTGGAGAGGAGTATGGAGGGGAGTGTGGAGGGGAGTGTGGAGAAGGGGAGTGTGGCGAGGAGTGTGGAGAAGGGGAGTATGGAGAGGAGTGTGGAGAAGGGGAGTGTGGAGAGGAGTATGGAGAAGGGGAGTAAGGAGAAGGGGAGTATGGAGAAGGGGAGTGTGGAGAAGGGGAGTATGGAGGAGTATGGTGGAGTATGGAGTGAGATGAGAATGGAAAGTGGAAGGAAGTAAGGAAGTATGGAAAAGAGGGAAAGTATGGGTGTAGTGGAGGTAATGGTAGAGGAGCTAGAGTGTGGAGTAATGAGGCAGAGGAGTGTAGAGCGGAGTATGTTGTTTATGGAGATAGAGTGATGTAAGAGTCTGATAAGATGGGAGTAGTGGTTAAGAGTGAATTATAAGGAGTAGGGGAGGACGGTGAGTTTAAGAGGGTGATTGATAGTGATAGTAGGGTTTGAGTGGAGTTAGTGAGTGTCAAGGTGTGGATGAAGAGGAGAGTCTGAGTGGAGGGAGTGTGAGAGGGAGAAGGAGATAGTGATGTGGAAGAAGGGGAGTGTGAGAGACCGGAGGAGTAAGGGAGTTTAGAAGAGAAGAAGATGTGGAGAGTTTGCTGTCGAGTAGGCTAGAGAAAGGGGTTTATATAAAGTCATTTGTTGCAGCATTGGTGGAGTGTGAAGGGGAGTGAGTATGGAGAGCTCACAGGGAGTAGGAGAGGAATGTGGAGAGGAGTGTGGAGAGAGAGAGGAATGTGGAGAGGAGTGTGGAGAGGAGTGTGGAGAAGGGGAGTATGGAGAAGGGGAGTGGGGATGGAGAAGGGGAGTGTGGAGAAGAGTGTGGAGAGGAGTATGGAGAGGAGTATGGAGAAGGGGAGTATGGAGAAGGGGAGTATGGAGAAGGGGAGTGTGGAGAGGAGTGTGGAGAGGAGTATGGAGAAGGGGAGAATGGAGAAGGGGAGTGTGGAGAAGGGGAGGGTGGAGAAGGGGAGTGTGGAGAAGTGTAGGAGAAGGGGAGTGTGGAGAGGAGTGTGGAGAAGGGGAGTATGGAGAGGGGAGTATGGAGAAGGGGAGTATGGAGGAGGGGAGTATGGAGAAGGGGAGTGTGGAGGGGAGTGTGGCGAGGAGTGTGGCAAGGAGTGTGGATAAGGGGAGTATGGAGAGGAGTGTGGAGAGGAGTGTGGAGGGGAGTGTGGAGAAGGGGAGTATGGAGAGGAGTATGGAGAAGGGGAGTATGGAGAAGGGGAGTATGGAGAAGGGGAGCGTGGAGGGGAGTGTGGCGAGGAGTGTGGAGGGGAGTGTGGAGAAGGGGAGTATGGACAGGAGTGTGGAGAAGGGGAGTATGGAGAGGAGTATGGAGGGTAGTGTGGAGGGGAGTGTGGAGGAGTGTGGAGGGGAGTGTAGAGGAGGGGAGTGTGGAGAAGGGGAGTGTGGAGAAGGGGAGTGTGGAGAAGGGGAGTGTGGAGAGGAGTGTGGAGAAGGGGAGTATGGAGAGGAGTGTGGAGAAGGGGAGTATGGAGGAGGGGAGTATGGAGAAGGGTAGTATGGAAAGGAGTATGGAGAGGAGTATGGAGAGGAGTATGGAGGGTAGTGTGGGGAGGAGTATGGAGGGTAGTGTGGGGAGGAGTATGGAGGGGAGTGTGGAGAGGAGTGTGGAGGGGAGTGTGGAGAGGAGTATGGAGAAGGGGAGTATGGAGAAGGGGAGTGTGGAGAGGAGTATGGAGGGGAGTATGGAGGGGAGTATGGAGAGGAGTATGGAGGGGAGTATGGAGAGGAGTGTGGAGGGGAGTGTGTAGAGGAGTATGGAGAAGGGGAGTATGGAGAAGGGGAGTGTGGAGAGGAGTTGGGAGAGGAGTATGGAGGGGAGTATGGAGGGGAGTATGGAGAGGAGTATGGAGGGGAGTATGGAGAGGAGTGTGGAGGGGAGTGTGTAGAGGAGTGTGGTGAGGAGTATGGAGAGTATGGAGGGGAGTATGGAGGGGAGTGTGGAGGGGAGTGTGGAGAGGAGTGTGGAGAGGAGTATGGAGAGGAGTATGGAGAGGAGTATGGAGAGGAGTATGGAGGGGAGTGTGGAGAGGAGTATGGAGGGGAGTGTGGAGGGGAGTGTGGAGAGGAGTATGGAGAGGAGTGTGGAGGGGAGTGTGGAGGGGAGTGTGGTGAGGAGTGTGGAGAGGAGTATGGAGGGGAGTATGGAGGGGAGTGTGGAGGGGAGTGTGGAGGGGAGTGTGGAGAGGAGCGTGGAGAGGAGTATGGAGTAGTGGCCGTTGGTTTTAGCAGTTAGTAGGTGATTGGTGAGTTTTAGTCTCAGTGGAATGTTGTGGGCGGAGTCGGACTGTAGTGGGTGGAGAAGGTTGGTGGCCATGGCGGTAGCCACTCCTTCCCTCATGGACGAGGCGTTCGATGAGTTTGGAGGAATGGAGGCAGGGAGATGGGTCTTAAGTTATTCAAACAGGTGGGGTCTAGTGAGGGTTTTTTGAGTATGGGGGTAACCAGTGCATGATTGAGTGGGGGGAGGGAAGGTGGCGGGGGAGAGGGTGAAGATGTGGGTTACGGAGTTTAGGATAGAGGGGGAGGGGGTCGCAGTAATTGTGAGGGGACCGGTGGTGAGGTGGGCCATGGAGAGGAGTCTATAAACTTCATTGGTGGTAACTGGTAACGCCACGCTCGCTCTCTTGGGACTTCTGGTGTCGTCGGTTTGCCGGGGTTGGGGCAGACGGGGTTCTATGTGTAGAGCGAGGAGCGAGTACGTCTAGGGAGGAGGACAGCTTGGTGTTGTAGATGGAAGTGGTTGGGTCTGGGCAGGACAGGGGTGCGATTTTGTCATTCCTGGAGAGGCAGTGTCAGATTCCTGGAGAGGCGGTGTCGGATTCCTGGAGAGGCGGTGTCGGATTCCTGGAGAGGCGGTGTCGGATTCCTGGAGAGGCGGTGTCGGATTCCTGGAGAGGCGGTGTCGGATTCCTGGAGAGGCGGTGTCGGATTCCTGGAGAGGCGGTGTCAGATTCCTGGAGAGGCGGTGTCAGATTCCTGGAGAGGCGGTGTCAGATTCCTGGAGAGGCGGTGTCAGATTCCTGGAGAGGCGGTGTCAGATTCCTGGAGAGGCGGATTCCTGGAGAGGCAGTGTCAGATTCCTGGAGAGGAGGATTCCTGGAGAGGCAGTGTCAAATTCATGGAGAGGCGGTGTCAGATTCCTGAAGAGGCGGTGTCAGATTCCTGGAGAGGCGGTGTCAGATTCCTGGAGAGGCGGATTTCTGGAGAGGCGGATTCCTGGAGAGGCGGTGTCAGATTCCTGGAGAGGCGGATTCCTGGAGAGGCGGTGTCGGATTCCTGGAGAGGCGGTGTCGGATTCCTGGAGAGGCGGTGTCGGATTCCTGGAGAGGCGGTGTCGGATTCCTGGAGAGGCGGTGTCGGATTCCTGGAGAGGCGGTGTCGGATTCCTGGAGAGGCGGTGTCGGATTCCTGGAGAGGCGGTGTCAGATTCCTGGAGAGGCGGTGTCAGATTCCTGGAGAGGCGGTGTCAGATTCCTGGAGAGGCGGTGTCAGATTCCTGGAGAGGCGGTGTCAGATTCCTGGAGAGGCGGATTCCTGGAGAGGCAGTGTCAGATTCCTGGAGAGGAGGATTCCTGGAGAGGCAGTGTCAAATTCATGGAGAGGCGGTGTCAGATTCCTGAAGAGGCGGTGTCAGATTCCTGGAGAGGCGGATTTCTGGAGAGGCGGATTCCTGGAGAGGCGGATTCCTGGAGAGGCGGATTCCTGGAGAGGCAGTGTCAGATTCCTGGAGAGGCAGAGTCAGATTCCTGGAGAGGCAGTGTCGGATTCCTGGAGAGGCAGTGTCAGATTCCTGGAGAGGCAGTGTCAGATTCCTGGAGAGGCAGTGTCGGATTCCTGGAGAGGCAGTGTCAGAGTCCTGGAGAGGCGGATTCCTGGAGAGGCTGTGTCGGATTCCTGGAGAGGCGGTGTCGGATTCCTGGAGAGGCGGTGTCGGATTCCTGGAGGCGGATTCCTGGAGAGGCGGTGTCGGATTCCTGGAGGCGGATTCCTGGAGAGGCAGTGTCAGATTCCTGGAGAGGCGGATTCCTGGAGAGGCGGTGTCAAATTCATGGAGAGGCGGTGTCAAATTCCTGGAGAGGCGGTGTCAGATTCCTGGAGAGGCGGTGTCAGATTCCTGGAGAGGCGGTGTCAGATTCCTGGAGAGGCTGATTCCTGGAGAGGCAGTGTCAGATTCCTGGAGAGGCAGTGTCAGATTCCTGGAGAGGCAGTGTCGGATTCCTGGAGAGGCAGTGTCAGATTCCTGGAGAGGCGGATTCCTGGAGAGGCGGATTCCTGGAGAGGCGGTGTCAGATTCCTGGAGAGGCGGATTCCTGGAGAGGCGGATTCCTGGAGAGGCGGTGTCGGATTCCTGGAGAGGCGGTGTCGGATTCCTGGAGGCGGATTCCTGGAGAGGCAGTGTCAGATTCCTGGAGAGGCGGATTCCTGGAGAGGCAGTGTCAAATTCATGGAGAGGCGGTGTCAAATTCATGGAGAGGCGGTGTCAAATTCATGGAGAGGCGGTGTCAAATTCATGGAGAGGCGGTGTCAGATTCCTGGAGAGGCGGTGTCAGATTCCTGGAGAGGCGGTGTCAGATTCCTGGAGAGGCGGTGTCAGATTCCTGGAGAGGCGGATTCCTGGAGAGGCGGATTCCTGGAGAGGCAGTGTCAGATTCCTGGAGAGGCAGTGTCAGATTCCTGGAGAGGAGGATTCCTGGAGAGGCAGTGTCAAATTCATGGAGAGGCAGTGTCAAATTCATGGAGAGGCAGTGTCAGATTCCTGGAGAGGCAGTGTCAGATTCCTGGAGAGGCAGTGTCAGATTCCTGGAGAGGCGGTGTCAGATTCCTGGAGAGGCGGTGTCGGATTCCTGGAGAGGCGGTGTCGGATTCCTGGAGAGGCGGTGTCGGATTCCTGGAGAGGCGGTGTCGGATTCCTGGAGAGGCGGTGTCGGATTCCTGGAGAGGCAGTGTCAGATTCCTGGAGAGGCAGTGTCAGATTCCTGGAGAGGCGGATTCCTGGAGAGGCAGTGTCAGATTCCTGGAGAGGCGGATTCCTGGAGAGGCAGTGTCAGATTCCTGGAGAGGCAGTGTCAGATTCCTGGAGAGGCAGTGTCAGATTCCTGGAGAGGCAGTGTCAGATTCCTGGAGAGGCAGTGTCAGATTCCTGGAGAGGCGGATTCCTGGAGAGGCAGTGTCAGATTCCTGGAGAGGCAGTGTCAGATTCCTGGAGAGGCGGATTCCTGGAGAGGCAGTGTCAGATTCCTGGAGAGGCAGTGTCAGATTCCTGGAGTGGCGGATTCCTGGAGAGGCGGTGTCAGATTCCTGGAGAGGCGGTGTCAGATTCCTGGAGAGGCGGTGTCAGATTCCTGGAGAGGCGGTGTCAGATTCCTGGAGAGGCGGTGTCAGATTCCTGGAGAGGCGGATTTCTGGAGAGGCGGATTCCTGGAGAGGCAGTGTCAGATTCCTGGAGAGGCAGTGTCAGATTCCTGGAGAGGCGGATTCCTGGAGAGGCGGTGTCAAATTCATGGAGAGGCGGTGTCAAATTCATGGAGAGGCGGTGTCAGATTCCTGGAGAGGCGGTGTCAGATTCCTGGAGAGGCGGTGTCAGATTCCTGGAGAGGCGGTGTCAGATTCCTGGAGAGGCGGTGTCAGATTCCTGGAGAGGCGGTGTCAGATTCCTGGAGAGGCGGATTCCTGGAGAGGCAGTGTCGGATTCCTGGAGAGGCAGTGTCAGATTCCTGGAGAGGCGGATTCCTGGAGAGGCGGATTCCTGGAGAGGCGGATTCCTGGAGAGGCGGATTCCTGGAGAGGCGGTGTCAGATTCCTGGAGAGGCGGATTCCTGGAGAGGCGGATTCCTGGAGAGGCGGTGTCGGATTCCTGGAGAGGCGGTGTCGGATTCCTGGAGGCGGATTCCTGGAGAGGCAGTGTCAGATTCCTGGAGAGGCGGATTCCTGGAGAAGCAGTGTCAAATTCATGGAGAGGCGGTGTCAAATTCATGGAGAGGCGGTGTCAAATTCATGGAGAGGCGGTGTCAAATTCATGGAGAGGCGGTGTCAGATTCCTGGAGAGGCGGTGTCAGATTCCTGGAGAGGCGGTGTCAGATTCTGGAGAGGCGGATTCCTGGAGAGGCGGATTCCTGGAGAGGCAGTGTCAGATTCCTGGAGAGGCAGTGTCAGATTCCTGGAGAGGAGGATTCCTGGAGAGGCAGTGTCAAATTCATGGAGAGGCAGTGTCAAATTCATGGAGAGGCAGTGTCAGATTCCTGGAGAGGCGGTGTCAGATTCCTGGAGAGGCGGATTCCTGGAGAGGCAGTGTCAGATTCCTGGAGAGGCAGTGTCAGATTCCTGGAGAGGAGGATTCCTGGAGAGGCAGTGTCAAATTCATGGAGAGGCAGTGTCAAATTCATGGAGAGGCGGTGTCAGATTCCTGGAGAGGCGGTGTCAGATTCCTGGAGAGGCGGTGTCGGATTCCTGGAGAGGCGGTGTCGGATTCCTGGAGAGGCGGTGTCGGATTCCTGGAGAGGCGGGGGGGTGTCGGATTCCTGGAGAGGCGGTGTCGGATTCCTGGAGAGGCGGTGTCGGATTCCTGGAGAGGCGGTGTCGGATTCCTGGAGAGGCGGTGTCGGATTCCTGGAGAGGCGGTGTCGGATTCCTGGAGAGGCAGTGTCAGATTCCTGGAGAGGCAGTGTCAGATTCCTGGAGAGGCAGTGTCAGATTCCTGGAGAGGCAGTGTCAGATTCCTGGAGAGGCGGATTCCTGGAGAGGCAGTGTCAGATTCCTGGAGAGGCAGTGTCAGATTCCTGGAGAGGCGGATTCCTGGAGAGGCAGTGTCAGATTCCTGGAGAGGCAGTGTCAGATTCCTGGAGAGGCGGTGTCAGATTCCTGGAGAGGCGGTGTAAGATTCCTGGAGAGGCGGTGTCAGATTCCTGGAGAGGCGGTGTCAGATTCCTGGAGAGGCGGATTCCTGGAGAGGCGGATTCCTGGAGAGGCGGTGTCGGATTCCTGGAGAGGCGGTGTCGGATTCCTGGAGAGGCGGTGTCGGATTCCTGGAGGCGGATTCCTGGAGAGGCAGTGTCAGATTCCTGGAGAGGCGGATTCCTGGAGAGGCAGTGTCAAATTCATGGAGAGGCGGTGTCAAATTCATGGAGAGGCGGTGTCAAATTCATGGAGAGGCGGTGTCAAATTCATGGAGAGGCGGTGTCAAATTCATGGAGAGGCGGTGTCAAATTCATGGAGAGGCGGTGTCAAATTCATGGAGAGGCGGTGTCAGATTCCTGGAGAGGCGGTGTCAGATTCCTGGAGAGGCGGTGTCAGATTCCTGGAGAGGCGGTGTCAGATTCCTGGAGAGGCGGATTCCAGGAGAGGCGGATTCCTGGAGAGGCAGTGTCAGATTCCTGGAGAGGCAGTGTCAGATTCCTGGAGAGGCAGTGTCAGATTCCTGGAGAGGAGGATTCCTGGAGAGGCAGTGTCAAATTCATGGAGAGGCAGTGTCAAATTCATGGAGAGGCAGTGTCAAATTCATGGAGAGGCAGTGTCAAATTCATGGAGAGGCAGTGTCAAATTCATGGAGAGGCAGTGTCAGATTCCTGGAGAGGCAGTGTCAGATTCCTGGAGAGGCTGTGTCAGATTCCTGGAGAGGCTGTGTCAGATTCCTGGAGAGGCGGATTCCTGGAGAGGCAGTGTCAGATTCCTGGAGAGGCAGTGTCAGATTCCTGGAGAGGCAGTGTCAGATTCCTGGAGAGGCAGTGTCAGATTCCTGGAGAGGCAGTGTCAGATTCCTGGAGAGGCGGATTCCTGGAGAGGCGGATTCCTGGAGAGGCGGATTCCTGGAGAGGCGGTGTCAGATTCCTGGAGAGGCGGTGTCAGATTCCTGGAGAGGCGGTGTCAGATTCCTGGAGAGGAGGATTCCTGGAGAGGCAGTGTCAAATTCATGGAGAGGCAGTGTCAAATTCATGGAGAGGCAGTGTCAAATTCATGGAGAGGCGGTGTCAGATTCCTGGAGAGGCGGTGTCGGATTCCTGGAGAGGCGGTGTCGGATTCCTGGAGAGGCGGTGTCGGATTCCTGGAGAGGCGGTGTCGGATTCCTGGAGAGGCGGTGTCGGATTCCTGGAGAGGCGGTGTCGGATTCCTGGAGAGGCGGTGTCGGATTCCTGGAGAGGCGGTGTCGGATTCCTGGAGAGGTGGTGTCGGATTCCTGGAGAGGTGGTGTCGGATTCCTGGAGAGGCGGTGTCGGATTCCTGGAGAGGCGGTGTCGGATTCCTGGAGAGGCGGTGTCGGATTCCTGGAGAGGCAGTGTCGGATTCCTGGAGAGGCAGTGTCAGATTGCTGGAGAGGCGGTGTCAGATTCCTGGAGAGGCGGTGTCAGATTCCTGGAGAGGCGGATTCCTGGAGAGGCAGTGTCAGATTCCTGGAGAGGCAGTGTCAGATTCCTGGAGAGGCAGTGTCAGATTCCTGGAGAGGCAGTGTCAGATTCCTGGAGAGGCAGTGTCAGATTCCTGGAGAGGCAGTGTCAGATTCCTGGAGAGGCGGATTCCTGGAGAGGCGGTGTCGGATTCCTGGAGAGGCAGTGTCAGATTCCTGGAGAGGCAGTGTCAGATTCCTGGAGAGGCGGATTCCTGGAGAGGCAGTGTCAGATTCCTGGAGAGGCGGATTCCTGGAGAGGCAGTGTCAGATTCTGTCAGATTCCTGGAGAGGCAGTGTCAGATTCCTGGAGAGGCAGTGTCAGATTCCTGGAGAGGCAGTGTCAGATTCCTGGAGAGGCAGTGTCAGATTCCTGGAGAGGCAGTGTCAGATTCCTGGAGAGGCAGTGTCAGATTCCTGGAGAGGCGGATTCCTGGAGAGGCAGTGTCAGATTCTGTCAGATTCCTGGAGAGGCAGTGTCAGATTCCTGGAGAGGCAGTGTCAGATTCCTGGAGAGGCAGTGTCAGATTCCTGGAGAGGCAGTGTCAGATTCCTGGAGAGGCAGTGTCAGATTCCTGGAGAGGCAGTGTCAGATTCCTGGAGAGGCAGTGTCGGATTCCTGGAGAGGCGGTGTCGGATTCCTGGAGAGGCGGTGTCGGATTCCTGGAGAGGCGGTGTCGGATTCGTGGAGAGGCGGTGTCAGATTGCTGGAGAGGCGGTGTCAGATTGCTGGAGAGGCGGTGTCAGATTCCTGGAGAGGCGGTGTCAGATTCCTGGAGAGGCAGTGTCAGATTCCTGGAGAGGCGGATTCCTGGAGAGGCAGTGTCAGATTCCTGGAGAGGCAGTGTCAGATTCCTGGAGAGGCAGTGTCAGATTCCTGGAGAGGCGGATTCCTGGAGAGGCAGTGTCAGATTCCTGGAGAGGCAGTGTCAGATTCCTGGAGAGGCAGTGTCAGATTCCTGGAGAGGGAGTGTCAGATTCCTGGAGAGGCGGATTCCTGGAGAGGCAGTGTCAGATTCCTGGAGAGGCGGATTCCTGGAGAGGCAGTGTCAGATTCCTGGAGAGGCGGATTCCTGGAGAGGCAGTGTCGGATTCCTGGAGAGGCGGATTCCTGGAGAGGCGGTGTCAGATTCCTGGAGAGGCGGTGTCAGATTCCTGGAGAGGCGGTGTCAGATTCCTGGAGAGGCGGTGTCAGATTCCTGGAGAGGCGGTGTCAGATTCCTGGAGAGGCGGTGTCAGATTCCTGGAGAGGAGGATTCCTGGAGAGGCAGTGTCAAATTCATGGAGAGGCAGTGTCAAATTCATGGAGAGGCAGTGTCAAATTCATGGAGAGGCGGTGTCAAATTCATGGAGAGGCGGTGTCGGATTCCTGGAGAGGCAGTGTCGGATTCCTGGAGAGGCAGTGTCGGATTCCTGGAGAGGCAGTGTCGGATTCCTGGAGAGGCAGTGTCAGATTCCTGGAGAGGCAGTGTCAGATTCCTGGAGAGGCAGTGTCAGATTCCTGGAGAGGCAGTGTCAGATTCCTGGAGAGGCAGTGTCAGATTCCTGGAGAGGCAGTGTCAGATTCCTGGAGAGGCAGTGTCAGATTCCTGGAGAGGCAGTGTCAGATTCCTGGAGAGGCAGTGTCAGATTCCTGGAGAGGCAGTGTCAGATTCCTGGAGAGGCAGTGTCAGATTCCTGGAGAGGCAGTGTCAGATTCCTGGAGAGGCGGAGTCCTGGAGAGGCAGTGTCAAATTCTTGGAGAGGCGGTGTCAGATTCCTGGAGAGGCGGTGTCAGATTCCTGGAGAGGCGGATTCCTGGAGAGGCGGATTCCTGGAGAGGCAGTGTCAGATTCCTGGAGAGGCGGTGTCAGATTCCTGGAGAGGCGGTTTCAGATTCCTGGAGAGGCGGTGTCAGATTCCTGGAGAGGCGGTGTCAGATTCCTGGAGAGGCGGTGTCAGATTCCTGGAGAGGCGGTGTCAGATTCCTGGAGAGGCGGTGTCAGATTCCTGGAGAGGCGGTGTCAGATTCCTGGAGAGGCAGTGTCAGATTCCTGGAGAGGCGGTGTCAGATTCCTGGAGAGGCAGTGTCAGATTCCTGGAGAGGCGGAGTCCTGGAGAGGCAGTGTCAAATTCTTGGAGAGGCAGTGTCAGATCCCTGGAGAGGTGGATCCCTGGAGAGGTGGATTCCTGGAGAGGCGGTGTCGGATTCCTGGAGAGGCGGTGTCGGATTCCTGGAGAGGCGGTGTCAGATTCCTGGAGAGGCGGTGTCAGATTCCTGGAGAGGCAGTGTCAGATTCCTGGAGAGGCAGTGTCAGATTCCTGGAGAGGCAGTGTCAGATTCCTGGAGAGGCAGTGTCAGATTCCTGGAGAGGCGGAGTCCTGGAGAGGCAGTGTCAAATTCTTGGAGAGGCAGTGTCAGATCCCTGGAGAGGTGGATCCCTGGAGAGGTGGATTCCTGGAGAGGCGGTGTCGGATTCCTGGAGAGGCGGTGTCGTATTCCTGGAGAGGCGGTGTCGGATTCCTGGAGAGGCGGTGTCGGATTCCTGGAGAGGCGGTGTCGGATTCCTGGAGAGGCAGTGTCGGATTCCTGGAGAGGCAGTGTCAGATTCCTGGAGAGGCAGTGTCAGATTCCTGGAGAGGCAGTGTCAGATTCCTGGAGAGGCAGTGTCAGATTCCTGGAGAGGCAGATTCCTGGAGAGGTGGATCCCTGGAGAGGCGGTGTCGGATTCCTGGAGAGGCGGTGTCGGATTCCTGGAGAGGCGGTGTCGGATTCCTGGAGAGGCGGTGTCGGATTCCTGGAGAGGCGGTGTCGGATTCCTGGAGAGGCGGTGTCGGATTCCTGGAGAGGCGGTGTCGGATTCCTGGAGAGGCGGTGTCGGATTCCTGGAGAGGCGGTGTCGGATTCCTGGAGAGGCGGTGTCAGATTCCTGGAGAGGCGGTGTCAGATTCCTGGAGAGGCAGTGTCAGATTCCTGGAGAGGCAGTGTCAGATTTCTGGAGAGGCAGTGTCAGATTCCTGGAGAGGCAGTGTCAGATTCCTGGAGAGGCAGTGTCAGATTCCTGGAGAGGCAGTGTCAGATCCCTGGAGAGGTGGATTCCTGGAGAGGCGGATTCCTGGAGAGGCAGTGTCGGATTCCTGGAGAGGCAGTGTCGGATTCCTGGAGAGGCAGTGTCGGATTCCTGGAGAGGCAGTGTCAGATTCCTGGAGAGGCAGTGTCAGATTCCTGGAGAGGCAGTGTCAGATTCCTGGAGAGGCAGTGTCAGATTCCTGGAGAGGCAGTGTCAGATTCCTGGAGAGGCAGTGTCAGATCCCTGGAGAGGTGGATTCCTGGAGAGGCGGATTCCTGGAGAGGCGGTGTCGGATTCCTGGAGAGGCGGTGTCGGATTCCTGGAGAGGCGGTGTCGGATTCCTGGAGAGGCGGTGTCGGATTCCTGGAGAGGCAGTGTCGGATTCCTGGAGAGGCAGTGTCGGATTCCTGGAGAGGCAGTGTCAGATTCCTGGAGAGGCAGTGTCAGATTCCTGGAGAGGCAGTGTCAGATTCCTGGAGAGGCGGATTCCTGGAGAGGCGGTGTCAGATTCCTGGAGAGGCGGATTCCTGGAGAGGCGGTGTCGGATTCCTGGAGAGGCGGTGTCGGATTCCTGGAGAGGCGGTGTCGGATTCCTGGAGAGGCGGTGTCGGATTCCTGGAGAGGCAGTGTCAGATTCCTGGAGAGGCAGTGTCAGATTCCTGGAGAGGCAGTGTCAGATTCCTGGAGAGGCAGTGTCAGATTCCTGGAGAGGCAGAGTCGGATTCCTGGAGAGGCAGTGTCAGATTCCTGGAGAGGCAGTGTCAGATTCCTGGAGAGGCAGATTCCTGGAGAGGTGGATCCCTGGAGAGGCGGTGTCGGATTCCTGGAGAGGCGGTGTCGGATTCCTGGAGAGGCGGTGTCGGATTCCTGGAGAGGCGGTGGCGGATTCCTGGAGAGGCGGATTCCTGGAGAGGCGGTGTCGGATTCCTGGAGAGGCGGTGTCGGATTCCTGGAGAGGCAGTGTCGGATTCCTGGAGAGGCAGTGTCGGATTCCTGGAGAGGCAGTGTCAGATTCCTGGAGAGGCAGTGTCAGATTCCTGGAGAGGCAGTGTCAGATTCCTGGAGAGGCAGTGTCAGATTCCTGGAGAGGCAGTGTCAGATTCCTGGAGAGGCAGTGTCAGATTCCTGGAGAGGCAGTGTCGGATTCCTGGAGAGGCAGTGTCAGATTCCTGGAGAGGCAGTGTCAGATTCCTGGAGAGGCAGATTCCTGGAGAGGTGGATCCCTGGAGAGGCGGTGTCGGATTCCTGGAGAGGCGGTGTCGGATTCCTGGAGAGGCGGTGTCGGATTCCTGGAGAGGCGGTGTCGGATTCCTGGAGAGGCGGATTCCTGGAGAGGCAGTGTCGGATTCCTGGAGAGGCAGTGTCGGATTCCTGGAGAGGCAGTGTCAGATTCCTGGAGAGGCAGTGTCAGATTCCTGGAGAGGCAGTGTCAGATTCCTGGAGAGGCAGTGTCAGATTCCTGGAGAGGCAGTGTCAGATTCCTGGAGAGGCAGTGTCAGATTCCTGGAGAGGCAGTGTCAGATTCCTGGAGAGGCAGTGTCAGATTCCTGGAGAGGCAGTGTCAGATTCCTGGAGAGGCAGTGTCAGATTCCTGGAGAGGCGGAGTCCTGGAGAGGCAGTGTCAAATTCTTGGAGAGGCGGTGTCAGATTCCTGGAGAGGCGGTGTCAGATTCCTGGAGAGGCGGATTCCTGGAGAGGCGGATTCCTGGAGAGGCGATTCCTGGAGAGGCGATTCCTGGAGAGGCGGTGTCAGATTCCTGGAGAGGCGGTGTCAGATTCCTGGAGAGGCGGTGTCAGATTCCTGGAGAGGCGGTGTCAGATTCCTGGAGAGGCGGTGTCAGATTCCTGGAGAGGCGGTGTCAGATTCCTGGAGAGGCAGTGTCAGATTCCTGGAGAGGCAGTGTCAGATTCCTGGAGAGGCAGTGTCAGATTCCTGGAGAGGCAGTGTCAGATTCCTGGAGAGGCGGAGTCCTGGAGAGGCAGTGTCAAATTCTTGGAGAGGCAGTGTCAGATCCCTGGAGAGGTGGATCCCTGGAGAGGTGGATTCCTGGAGAGGCGGTGTCGGATTCCTGGAGAGGCGGTGTCAGATTCCTGGAGAGGCGGTGTCAGATTCCTGGAGAGGCGGTGTCAGATTCCTGGAGAGGCAGTGTCAGATTCCTGGAGAGGCAGTGTCAGATTCCTGGAGAGGCAGTGTCAGATTCCTGGAGAGGCGGAGTCCTGGAGAGGCAGTGTCAAATTCTTGGAGAGGCAGTGTCAGATCCCTGGAGAGGTGGATCCCTGGAGAGGTGGATTCCTGGAGAGGCGGTGTCGGATTCCTGGAGAGGCGGTGTCGGATTCCTGGAGAGGCGGTGTCGGATTCCTGGAGAGGCAGTGTCAGATTCCTGGAGAGGCAGTGTCAGATTCCTGGAGAGGCAGTGTCAGATTCCTGGAGAGGCAGTGTCAGATTCCTGGAGAGAGAGGCAGATTCCTGGAGAGTGGATCCCTGGAGAGGCAGGTGTCGGATTGCGCGGGAGAGGCGGTTGTCGGATTCCTGGAGAGGCAGGTTCTGGAGAGGTGTCCGGATTCCTGGAGAGGCGGTGTCGGATTCTGGAGAGGGCTGTCGGTCGTCGGATTTCCTGGAGAGGCGGGGTGTATTCGGATTCCTGGAGAGGCGGTGTCGGATTCCTGAGAGGGTGTCGGATTCCTGGAGAGGCGGGATTCCTGGAAAGGCAGTGTCGGATTCCTGGAGAGAGGCGGTGTCGGATTCCTGGAGAGGCGGTGTCGGATTCCTGAGAGGAGTCGAATTCCTGGAGAGGCAGTGTCAGATTCTGGAGAGGCAGTGTCAGATTCCTGGAGAGGCAGTGTCAGATTCCTGGAGAGGCAGTGTCAGATTCCTGGAGAGGCGGAGTCCTGGAGAGGCAGTGTCAAATTCTTGGAGAGGCAGTGTCAGATTCCTGGAGAGGTGGATTCCTGGAGAGGTGGATTCCTGGAGAGGCGGATTCCTGGAGAGGCGATTCCTGGAGAGGCGATTCCTGGAGAGGCGGTGTCAGATTCCTGGAGAGGCGGTGTCAGATTCCTGGAGTGGCGGTGTCAGATTCCTGGAGAGGCGGTGTCAGATTCCTGGAGAGGCGGTGTCAGATTCATGGAGAGGCGGTGTCAGATTCCTGGAGAGGCGGTGTCAGATTCCTGGAGAGGCAGTGTCAGTTTCCTGGAGAGGCAGTGTCGGATTCCTGGAGAGGCAGTGTCAGATTACTGGAGAGGCAGTGTCAGATTCCTGGAGAGGCAGTGTCAGATTCCTGGAGAGGCGGAGTCCTGGAGAGGCGGTGTCGGATTCCTGGAGAGGCAGTGTCAGATCCCTGGAGAGGTGGATCCCTGGAGAGGTGGATTCCTGGAGAGGCTGGGGTGTCGGATTCCTGGAGAGGCGGTGTCAGATTCCTGGAGAGGCGGTGGTCAGATTCCTGGAGAGGCGCGGTGTCAGATTCCTGGAGAGGCAGTGTCCGATTCATGGAGAGGCAGTGTCGGATTCCTGGAGAGGCCGTGTCAGATTCCTGGAGAGGCGGAGTCCTGGAGAGGCAGTGTCGGATTCCTGGAGAGGCAGTGTCAGATCCCTGGAGAGGTGGCTCCCTGGAGAGGTGGATTCCTGGAGAGGCGGTGTCGGTTTCCTGGAGAGGCGGTGTCGGATTCCTGGAGATGGAGTGTCAGATTCCTGGAGAGGCGGTGTCAGATTCCTGGAGAGGCGGTGTCAGATTCCTGGAGAGGCAGTGTCAGATTCCTGGAGAGGCAGTGTCAGATTCCTGGAGAGGCAGATTCCTGGAGAGGCGGATCCCTGGAGAGGCGGTGTCGGATTCCTGGAGAGGCGGTGTCGGATTCCTGGAGAGGCGGTGTCGGATTCCTGGAGTGGCGGTGTCGGATTCCTGGAGAGGCGGTGTCGGATTCCTGGAGAGGCGGTGTCGGATTCCTGGAGAGGCGGTGTCGGATTCCTGGAGAGGCGGTGTCGGATTCCTGGAGAGGCGGTGTCGGATTCCTGGAGAGGCGGTGTCGGATTCCTGGAGAGGCGGTGTCAGATTCCTGGAGAGGCAGTGTCAGATTCCTGGAGAGGCAGTGTCAGATTCCTGGAGAGGCAGTGTCAGATTCCTGGAGAGGCAGTGTCAGATTCCTGGAGAGGCGGAGTCCTGGAGAGGCAGTGTCAAATTCTTGGAGAGGCAGTGTCAGATCCCTGGAGAGGTGGATCCCTGGAGAGGTGGATTCCTGGAGAGGCGGTGTCGGATTCCTGGAGAGGCGGTGTCGGATTCCTGGAGAGGCGGTGTCGGATTCCTGGAGAGGCGGTGTCGGATTCCTGGAGAGGCGGTGTCGGATTCCTGGAGAGGCAGTGTCAGATTCCTGGAGAGGCAGTGTCAGATTCCTGGAGAGGCAGTGTCAGATTCCTGGAGAGGCAGTGTCAGATTCCTGGAGAGGCAGTGTCGGATTCCTGGAGAGGCAGTGTCAGATTCCTGGAGAGGCAGTGTCAGATTCCTGGAGAGGCAGATTCCTGGAGAGGTGGATCCCTGGAGAGGCGGTGTCGGATTCCTGGAGAGGCGGTGTCGGATTCCTGGAGAGGCGGTGTCGGATTCCTGGAGAGGCGGTGTCGGATTCCTGGAGAGGCGGTGTCGGATTCCTGGAGAGGCATTGTCAGATTCCTGGAGAGGCGGATTCCTGGAGAGGCGGTGTCAGATTCCTGGAGAGGCGGATTCCTGGAGAGGCGGTGTCGGATTCCTGGAGAGGCGGTGTCGGATTCCTGGAGAGGCGGTGTCGGATTCCTGGAGAGGCGGTGTCGGATTCCTGGAGAGGCGGTGTCGGATTCCTGGAGAGGCGGATTCCTGGAGAGGCGGATTCCTGGAGAGGCGGATTCCTGGAGAGGCGGTGTCGGATTCCTGGAGAGGCGGTGTCGGATTCCTGGAGAGGCGGTGTCGGATTCCTGGAGAGGCGGTGTCGGATTCCTGGAGAGGCAGTGTCGGAGAGGCGATTCCTGGAGAGGCGATTCCTGGAGAGGCGGTGTCAGATTCCTGGAGAGGCGGTGTCAGATTCCTGGAGAGGCGGTGTCAGATTCCTGGAGAGGCGGTGTCAGATTCCTGGAGAGGCGGTGTCAGATTCCTGGAGAGGCGGTGTCAGATTCCTGGAGAGGCGGTGTCAGATTCCTGGAGAGGCGGTGTCAGATTCCTGGAGAGGGGCGGTGTCAGATTCCTGGAGAGGCGGTGTCAGATTCCTGGAGAGGCGGTGTCAGATTCCTGGAGAGGCGGGGTGTCAGATTCCTGGAGAGGCGGTGTCAGATTCCTGGAGAGGCGGTGTCAGATTCCTGGAGAGGCGGTGTCAGATTCCTGGAGAGGCGGGGGGGGGTGTCAGATTCCTGGAGAGGCTGTGTCAGATTCCTGTAGAGGCAGTGTCAGATTCCTGGAGAGGCAGTGTCAGATTCCTGGAGAGGCGGGAGATTCCTGGAGAGGCAGTGTCAAATTCTTGGAGAGGCAGTGTCAGATCCCTGGAGAGGTGGATCCCTGGAGAGGTGGATTCCTGGAGAGGCGGTGTCTGATTCCTGGAGAGGCGGTGTCGGATTCCTGGAGAGGCGGTGTCAGATTCCTGGAGAGGCGGTGTCAGATTCCTGGAGAGGCGGTGTCAGATTCCTGGAGAGGCAGTGTCAGATTCCTGGAGAGGCAGTGTCAGATTCCTGGAGAGGCAGTGTCAGATTCCTGGAGAGGCAGTGTCAGATTCCTGGAGAGGCGGAGTCCTGGAGAGGCAGTGTCAAATTCTTGGAGAGGCAGTGTCAGATCCCTGGAGAGGTGGATCCCTGGAGAGGTGGATTCCTGGAGAGGCGGTGTCGGATTCCTGGAGAGGCAGTGTCAGATTCCTGGAGAGGCAGTGTCAGATTCCTGGAGAGGCCGTGTCAGATTCCTGGAGAGGCAGTGTCAGATTCCTGGAGAGGCAGTGTCAGATTCCTGGAGAGGCAGTGTCATATTCCTGGAGAGGCGGTGTCAGATTCCTGGAGAGGCGGATTCCTGGAGAGGCGGATTCCTGGAGAGGTGGATCCCTGGAGAGGCGGTGTCGGATTCCTGGAGAGGCGGTGTCGGATTCCTGGAGAGGCGGTGTCGGATTCCTGGAGAGGCGGTGTCGGATTCCTGGAGAGGCGGTGTCGGATTCCTGGAGAGGCGGTGTCGGATTCCTGGAGAGGCGGTGTCGGATTCCTGGAGAGGCGGTGTCGGATTCCTGGAGAGGCGGTGTCGGATTCCTGGAGAGGCGGTGTCGGATTCCTGGAGAGGCGGTGTCGGATTCCTGGAGAGGCGGTGTCAGATTCCTGGAGAGGCAGTGTCAGATTCCTGGAGAGGCTGTGTCAGATTCCTGGAGAGGCAGTGTCAGATTCCTGGAGAGGCAGTGTCAGATTCCTGGAGAGGCAGTGTCAGATTCCTGGAGAGGCAGTGTCAGATCCCTGGAGAGGAGGATTCCTGGAGAGGCAGTGACAGATTCCTGGAGAGGCAGTGTCGGATTCCTGGAGAGGCATAGTGTCAGATTCCTGGAGAGGCGGTGTCGGATTCCTGGAGAGGCGGTGTCGGATTCCTGGAGAGGCAGTGTCAGATTCCTGGAGAGGCAGTGTCAGATTCCTGGAGAGGCAGTGTCAGATTCCTGGAGAGGCAGTGTCAGATTCCTGGAGAGGCAGTGTCAGATTCCTGGATAGGCGGATTCCTGGAGAGGCGGTGTCAGATTCCTGGAGAGGCGGTGTCAGGAATCCAGGCGGTGTCAGATTCCTGGAGAGGCAGTGTCAGATTCCTGGAGAGGCAGTGTCAGATTCCTGGAGAGGCCGTGTCGGATATTCCTGGAGAGGCCGTGTCGGATATTCCTGGAGAGGCCGTGTCGGATATTCCTGGAGAGGCCGTGTCGGATATTCCTGGAGAGGCCGTGTCGGATATTCCTGGAGAGGCCGTGTCGGATATTCCTGGAGAGGCCGTGTCGGATATTCCTGGAGAGGCCGTGTCGGATATTCCTGGAGAGGCCGTGTCGGATATTCCTGGAGAGGCCGTGTCGGATATTCCTGGAGAGGCCGTGTCGGATATTCCTGGAGAGGCCGTGTCGGATATTCCTGGAGAGGCCGTGTCGGATATTCCTGGAGAGGCCGTGTCGGATATTCCTGGAGAGGCCGTGTCGGATATTCCTGGAGAGGCCGTGTCGGATATTCCTGGAGAGGCCGTGTCGGATATTCCTGGAGAGGCCGTGTCGGAGATTCCTGGAGAGGCCGTGTCGGATATTCCTGGAGTGGCGGTGTCGGATATTCCTGGAGAGGGCGGTGTCGGATTCCTGGAGAGGCGGTGTCGGATTCCTGGAGAGGCGGTGTCGACTAGACTGGTCCATGAGGCGGTGTCAGTATTCCTGGAGAGCGGTCTTTCCCCGGGTGAGCTGGTTTCCCGGGGTGGATTCCTGGAGGCCTGGGAATTTTGGAGGGGCGTTGGTTTTTGGGGCGGGGTCAATTCCTGGAGAGGGGGCGTTCCGGAGAGGCGGTGTCCCGGGCCCCCAGAGGGGGGTTTTTTGGGGAGGCGGGGCTTCCGAAGGGGGGGGGGGTTTGGGAAAGGGGTTGGGGGGGAAAATCTTGAAGGAAATTTTTAAGGGGGGGGCATTCCGGGGGAAAAAGGGGGGCCAATTGGAACCCAAAATTTGGGGGAGAATGGAATTCCTGGGAGGTGGGGGGATTTGGGGGGAGGGGGGGGGGGCATTAACATTAGGGGGGGGGGGGTGGTGGAGAGGGGGGTTTTTAAAGGGACGAACGGTGCCCATCCCCCCCCCCAAAAAAAAAAAGGGGGGAACCCCCCCCCCCCCCTTTTTTTTCCCCCCCAAAAAACCCCCCCAAACCAAACCCCAAAAACCCCCCCCCCCCCCCCCCCACCCCCCCCCCCCCCCCCCCCCCCCCCCCTTAACCCCCCCCCTTTTTTTTTTCCCCCCCCCCCCCCCCCCCCCCCCCCCCCTTTTTAACCCCCCCCCCCCCCCCCCTTTCCCCCCCCTCCCCCCCCCCTTTTTTTTTCCCCCCCCCCCCAAAAATCCCCAAAACCAACCGTGAACCTGAACCCCCCCCACCCAAAACCCCCCACCCAAGGGGGGGTTTTTCCCCCCCCCCCCCCCTTTCCCCCCCCCCCCCAACCCCCGAACCAAAACCCCCCCATCCCCCCCCCCCCGGGGGCCCCCCCCCCCCCCAAAACCCCCTTTTTAAAAAAAACCCCCCTTTCCCCCAAATAAACCCAAAAAACCAAAAACAAAAAACCCCCCCCAAACCAACCCCCCCCCCCCAAACCACCAAAAAAAAAAACACCCCCCCACCAAACCCCCAACCCCCCCCCCCCCAAAAAAAACCCCCAAAAAAAAAAACCAAAACCCCGAAGGGTTTTAACCCCCCCCAACCCCCCCAACCCCCCGAAGGGGGGGTACCCCCCCCCAAAATTTACCCCCAACCCCCCCAAACCCCCCCAACCCCCCCAAACGGGGAAACCCACCCCCCCAAAACCCCCACCCCACCTGAAAGGTTTTTCCCCCCCCCCAAAATTTAACCCCCCCCCCTGAAGGGGTCCCCCCCCCCAACCCTTTCAACCCCCCCAAACCCCGGAAAACCCCCCCCCCCCAAAAACCCCCACCCCCAGCCGAACCGTGAATCCCCCCCCCATCATTTCCCCCACCCCCCCCCAAAGGATTCCCATCCCCCAACCCCCCCCCCCAAAATAACCTGAAACAACGGGGATCCAGCCCCAAAATTTTACGGGGCAAAAAAGAAATTTTACCCCCCGTGAGCGGCCGAGAAAGGGTTAAAACCCCCGGCAATACGCCGCAATAGTGGCATTTTGCCAGCGGTATTACAGCGCTGCCCCATTCATTTCAATGGGGAGGAGCGGTAAACACACGGCTCCTTCACCGCGCCAAAGAAGCTGCTGGCAGGACCTTTTCCTGACGTCCTGCCAGCGCACCGCTCCGCACCGCCCCCGCGTGCCAGCGCACCGCTCCCGCGTGCCAGCGCACCGATCCCGCGTGCCAGCGCACCGATCCCGCGTGCCAGCGCACCGATCCCGCGTGCCAGCCCTCAGGCCCTCCGGCTTTGACACTACAGACAATGGTGCAGCAGTTTGAGGGCGGATTACAGGCGCTATTTCTAACGCTATATCGCCTGCAATACGCCCTCGGGGTGAAAGGGGTCTTACTGTTGTCTTTCTATCATCTGGAACCCGTCTGCCCATCCTCCACAGACCTCAACAAGGCATTTTCCTCCACACAACTGCCGCTCACTGGATATTTTCTCTTTTTTCCCACCATTTTCTATAATCCCGGGAGATGGTTGTGTGTGAAAATCCCAGAAATACTCAAACCGGCCCGTCTGCCACCAACCACCACCATGCCACCTTCAAAGTCACCCAGATCCCCTTTCTTCCCCATTCTGATGCAGCAAGTCGTCTTCACCACGTCCAGATGCCGAAATGCATTGAGTGGCTGCCATGTTATTGGTGTTACCAAGCGACTGAACAGGTGTACCTAATAAAGTGTCCGGTGAGTGTATATTACATCTAATAGAAGAGATCTCTATATACAGAGTGGGATATATTACATTGTATATGGGCAGAAGAGGGAGGAGTCAGGACTCACGTGCAGGCTCGGGTGATAGGTCAGCACTCCGTTATCACACAGCGTCACGTACTTCTTCTTCCACTCCTTATTCAGAGACTTCCCACTTCTCTTCAGAAGAACCCCCTGAGGAAGACACAAAGAAAATTCACTGCATCTCACTTTACAGCCGAGGAAACACTTCCTACATCTCACCATACAGCAGAGGAAATACTTCCTACATCTCACCATACAGCCGAGGAAACACTTCCTACATCTCACTTTACAGCCGAGGAAACACTTCCTCCATCTCACTTTACAGCAGAGGAAACACTTCCTCCATCTCACTTTACAGCCGAGGAAACACTTCCTCCATCTCACTTTACAGCAGAGGAAACACTTCCTCCATCTCAATTTACAGCAGAGGAAACACTTCCTCCATCTCACTTTACAGCCGAGGAAACACTTCCTCCATCTAACTTTACAGCAGAGGAAACACTTCATCTCACTTTACAGCCGAGGAAACACTTCCTCCATCTCACTTTACAGCCGAGGAAACACTTCCTCCATCTCACTTTACAGCAGAGGAAACACTTCCTCCATCTCACTTTACAGCAGAGGAAACACTTCCTACATCTCACCATACAGCCGAGGAAACACTTCCTCCATCTCACTTTACAGCAGAGGAAACACTTCCTCCATCTCAATTTACAGCAGAGGAAACACTTCTTCCATCTCACTTTACAGCCGAGGAAACACTTCCTCCATCTCACTTTACAGCCGAGGAAACACTTCCTCCATCTCACTTTACAGCAGAGAAAACACTTCCTCCATCTCACTTTACAGCAGAGGAAACACTTCCTCCATCTCACTTTACAGCCGAGGAAACACTTCCTCCATCTCACTTTACAGCCGAGGAAACACTTCCTCCATCTCACCATACAGCCGAGGAAACACTTCCTACATCTCACCATACAGCCGAGGAAACACTTCCTACATCTCACCATACAGCCGAGGAAACACTTCCTCCATCTCACTTTACAGCAGAGGAAACACTTCCTCCATCTCACTTTACAGCAGAGGAGACACTTCCTCCATCTCACTTTACAGCAGAGGAAACACTTCCTCCATCTCACTTTACAGCCGAGGAAACACTTCCTCCAT
The DNA here is from genome assembly GCA_028564925.1 of Lithobates sylvaticus. NCBI lineage: Eukaryota > Metazoa > Chordata > Amphibia > Anura > Ranidae > Lithobates > Lithobates sylvaticus. Next base: position 661,894 of record CM053030.1, read on the forward strand.
CTCACTTTACAGCCGAGGAAACACTTCCTCCATCTCACTTTACAGCAGAGGAGACACTTCCTCCATCTCACTTTACAGCAGAGGAGACACTTCCTCCATCTCACTTTACAGCAGAGGAGACACTTCCTCCATCTCACTTTACAGCAGAGGAGACACTTCCTCCATCTCACTTTACAGCAGAGGAGACACTTCCTCCATCTCACTTTACAGCAGAGGAGACACTTCCTCCATCTCAATTTACAGCAGAGGAAACACTTCCTCCATCTCACTTTACAGCAGAGGAAACCCTTCCTCCATCTCACTTTACAGCAGAGGAAACCCTTCCTCCATCTCACTTTACGGCAGAGGAAACACTTCCTCCATCTCACTTTACGGCACAGGAAACACTTCCTCCATCTCACTTTACGGCACAGGAAACACTTCCTCCATCTCACTTTACAGCCGAGGAGACACTTCCTCCATCTCACTTTACAGCAGAGGAGACGCTTCCTCCATCTCACTTTACAGCAGAGGAAACACTTCCTCCATCTCACTTTACAGCAGAGGAAACACTTCCTCCATCTCACTTTACAGCAGAGGAAACACTTCCTCCATCTCACTTTACAGCAGAGGAAACACTTCCTCCATCTCACTTTACAGCCGAGGAAACACTTCCTCCATCTCACTTTACAGCAGAGGAAACACTTCCTCCATCTCACTTTACAGCAGAGGAAACACTTCCTCCATCTCACTTTACAGCAGAGGAAACACTTCCTCCATCTCACTTTACAGCCGAGGAAACACTTCCTCCATCTCACTTTACAGCAGAGGAAACACTTCCTCCATCTCACTTTACAGCAGAGGAAACACTTCCTCCATCTCACTTTACAGCAGAGGAAACACTTCCTCCATCTCACTTTACAGCAGAGGAGACACTTCCTCCATCTCACCATACAGCCGAGGAAACACTTCCTCCATCTCACTTTACAGCCGAGGAAACACTTCCTCCATCTCACTTTACAGCCGAGGAAACACTTCCTCCATCTCACTTTACAGCAGAGGAAACACTTCCTCCATCTCACTTTACAGCCGAGGAGACACTTCCTCCATCTCACCATACAGCTGAGGAAACACTTCCTCCATCTCACTTTACAGCAGAGGAAACACTTCCTCCATCTCACTTTACAGCAGAGGAAACACTTCCTCCATCTCACTTTACAGCAGAGGAAACACTTCCTCCATCTCACTTTACAGCAGAGGAAACACTTCCTCCATCTCACTTTACAGCAGAGGAAACACTTCCTCCATCTCACTTTACAGCCGAGGAAACACTTCCTCCATCTCACTTTACAGCAGAGGAAACACTTCCTCCATCTCACTTTACAGCAGAGGAAACACTTCCTCCATCTCACTTTACAGCAGAGGAAACACTTCCTCCATCTCACTTTACAGCAGAGGAAACACTTCCTCCATCTCACTTTACAGCAGAGGAGACACTTCCTCCATCTCACTTTACAGCCGAGGAGACACTTCCTCCATCTCACCATACAGCTGAGGAAACACTTCCTCCATCTCACTTTACAGCAGAGGAAACACTTCCTCCATCTCACTTTACAGCAGAGGAAACACTTCCTCCATCTCACTTTACAGCAGAGGAAACACTTCCTCCATCTCACTTTACAGCAGAGGAAACACTTCCTCCATCTCACTTTACAGCAGAGGAAACACTTCCTCCATCTCACTTTACAGCCGAGGAAACACTTCCTCCATCTCACTTTACAGCAGAGGAAACACTTCCTCCATCTCACTTTACAGCAGAGGAAACACTTCCTCCATCTCACTTTACAGCAGAGGAAACACTTCCTCCATCTCACTTTACAGCAGAGGAAACACTTCCTCCATCTCACTTTACAGCCGAGGAAACACTTCCTCCATCTCACTTTACAGCAGAGGAAACACTTCCTCCATCTCACTTTACAGCAGAGGAAACACTTCCTCCATCTCACTTTACAGCAGAGGAAACACTTCCTCCATCTCACTTTACAGCAGAGGAGACACTTCCTCCATCTCACCATACAGCCGAGGAAACACTTCCTCCATCTCACTTTACAGCCGAGGAAACACTTCCTCCATCTCACTTTACAGCAGAGGAAACACTTCCTCCATCTCACTTTACAGCCGAGGAGACACTTCCTCCATCTCACCATACAGCTGAGGAAACACTTCCTCCATCTCACTTTACAGCAGAGGAAACACTTCCTCCATCTCACTTTACAGCAGAGGAAACACTTCCTCCATCTCACTTTACAGCAGAGGAAACACTTCCTCCATCTCACTTTACAGCAGAGGAAACACTTCCTCCATCTCACTTTACAGCAGAGGAAACACTTCCTCCATCTCACTTTACAGCCGAGGAAACACTTCCTCCATCTCACTTTACAGCAGAGGAAACACTTCCTCCATCTCACTTTACAGCAGAGGAAACACTTCCTCCATCTCACTTTACAGCAGAGGAAACACTTCCTCCATCTCACTTTACAGCAGAGGAAACACTTCCTCCATCTCACTTTACAGCCGAGGAAACACTTCCTCCATCTCACTTTACAGCAGAGGAAACACTTCCTCCATCTCACTTTACAGCAGAGGAAACACTTCCTCCATCTCACTTTACAGCAGAGGAAACACTTCCTCCATCTCACTTTACAGCAGAGGAGACACTTCCTCCATCTCACCATACAGCCGAGGAAACACTTCCTCCATCTCACTTTACAGCCGAGGAAACACTTCCTCCATCTCACTTTACAGCAGAGGAAACACTTCCTCCATCTCACTTTACAGCCGAGGAGACACTTCCTCCATCTCACCATACAGCCGAGGAAACACTTCCTCCATCTCACTTTACAGCAGAGGAAACACTTCCTCCATCTCACTTTACAGCAGAGGAAACACTTCCTCCATCTCACTTTACAGCAGAGGAAACACTTCCTCCATCTCACTTTACAGCCGAGGAAACACTTCCTCCATCTCACTTTACAGCAGAGGAAACACTTCCTACATCTCACCTTACAGCCGAGGAAACACTTCCTCCATCTCACTTTACAGCAGAGGAAACACTTCCTCCATCTCACTTTACAGCAGAGGAAACACTTCCTCCATCTCACTTTACAGCAGAGGAGACACTTCCTCCATCTCACTTTACAGCAGAGGAGACACTTCCTCCATCTCACTTTACAGCAGAGGAAACACTTCCTCCATCTCACTTTACAGCAGAGGAGACACTTCCTCCATCTCACTTTACAGCAGAGGAGACACTTCCTCCATCTCACTTTACAGCAGAGGAAACACTTCCTCCATCTCACTTTACAGCAGAGGAGACACTTCCTCCATCTCACTTTACAGCAGAGGAGACACTTCCTCCATCTCACTTTACAGCAGAGGAGACACTTCCTCCATCTCACTTTACAGCCGAGGAAACACTTCCTCCATCTCACTTTACAGCCGAGGAAACACTTCCTCCATCTCACTTTACAGCAGAGGAAACACTTCCTCCATCTCACTTTACAGCCGAGGAAACACTTCCTCCATCTCACCATACAGCCGAGGAAACACTTCCTCCATCTCACTTTACAGCGGCGGTAGGAGGAGGAGCCAAGAAATAATAGATGTTTTTGGGTTACATTGAATGTTTTTGTGGATTTTCTCCTCTGCTTTGATCTCATTGGTTCCGGTAACTTCCTTCTCACCTCAATAGCCAATGGGATGTCAGCTAACAATTCGCAGCGAATATGACAGCTCCGCTCTGATTTGTTGCTCTCCCACCAGTTGTCTTCATCATACTGGAATCATCGTCTACCTACCTTCAGGTTTACCATGAGGTGGAGTCACTTACCTGACTTACATTTCATCAATCATCCTCCATGCACTCCACCCCACCCCCAACCTATGCTGCTCGAGTATTCATAGAACATGGGGGAGGGGGAGGAGCTCAGATACTGAGGGTGAGGTGCCTACAGGGGTGCAGAGACGGGGGAGGGGCTCAGATACTGAGGGTGAGGTGCCTACAGGGGTGCAGAGACGGGGGAGGGGCTCAGATACTGAGGGTGAGGTGCCTACAGGGGTGCAGAGACGGGGGAGGAGCTCAGATACTGAGGGTGAGGTGCCTACAGGGGTGCAGAGACGGGGGAGGGGCTCAGATACTGAGGGTGAGGTGCCTACAGGGGTGCAGAGACGGGGGAGGGGCTCAGATACTGAGGGTGAGGTGCCTACAGGGGTGCAGAGACGGGGGAGGGGCTCAGATACTGAGGGTGAGGTGCCTACAGGGGTGCAGAGACGGGGGAGGGGCTCAGATACTGAGGGTGAGGTGCCTACAGGGGTGCAGAGACGGGGGAGGAGCTCAGATACTGAGGGTGAGGTGCCTACAGGGGTGCAGAGATGGGGGAGGGGCTCAGATACTGAGGGTGAGGTGCCTACAGGGGTGCAGAGACGGGGGAGGGGCTCAGATACTGAGGGTGAGGTGCCTACAGGGGTGCAGAGACGGGGGAGGGGCTCAGATACTGAGGGTGAGGTGCCTACAGGGGTGCAGAGACGGGGGAGGGGCTCAGATACTGAGGGTGAGGTGCCTACAGGGGTGCAGAGACGGGGGAGGGGCTCAGATACTGAGGGTGAGGTGCCTACAGGGGTGCAGAGACGGGGGAGGGGCTCAGATACTGAGGGTGAGGTGCCTACAGGGGTGCAGAGACGGGGGAGGGGCTCAGATACTGAGGGTGAGGTGCCTACAGGGGTGCAGAGACGGGGGAGGGGCTCAGATACTGAGGGTGAGGTGCCTACAGGGGTGCAGAGACGGGGGAGGGGCTCAGATACTGAGGGTGAGGTGCCTACAGGGGTGCAGAGATGGGGGAGGGGCTCAGATACTGAGGGTGAGGTGCCTACAGGGGTGCAGAGACGGGGGAGGGGCTCAGATACTGAGGGTGAGGTGCCTACAGGGGTGCAGAGACGGGGGAGGGGCTCAGATACTGAGGGTGAGGTGCCTACAGGGGTGCAGAGACGGGGGAGGGGCTCAGATACTGAGGGTGAGGTGCCTACAGGGGTGCAGAGACGGGGGAGGGGCTCAGATACTGAGGGTGAGGTGCCTACAGGGGTGCAGAGACGGGGGAGGGGCTCAGATACTGAGGGTGAGGTGCCTACAGGGGTGCAGAGACGGGGGAGGGGCTCAGATACTGAGGGTGAGGTGCCTACAGGGGTGCAGAGACGGGGGAGGGGCTCAGATACTGAGGGTGAGGTGCCTACAGGGGTGCAGAGACGGGGGAGGAGCTCAGATACTGAGGGTGAGGTGCCTACAGGGGTGCAGAGACGGGGGAGGGGCTCAGATACTGAGGGTGAGGTGCCTACAGGGGTGCAGAGACGGGGGAGGGGCTCAGATACTGAGGGTGAGGTGCCTACAGGGGTGCAGAGACGGGGGAGGAGCTCAGATACTGAGGGTGAGGTGCCTACAGGGGTGCAGAGACGGGGGAGGGGCTCAGATACTGAGGGTGAGGTGCCTACAGGGGTACAGAGACGGGGGAGGGGCTCAGATACTGAGGGTGAGGTGCCTACAGGGGTGCAGAGACGGGGGAGGGGCTCAGATACTGAGGGTGAGGTGCCTACAGGGGTGCAGAGACGGGGGAGGGGCTCAGATACTGAGGGTGAGGTGCCTACAGGGGTGCAGAGACGGGGGAGGGGCTCAGATACTGAGGGTGAGGTGCCTACAGGGGTGCAGAGACGGGGGAGGGGCTCAGATACTGAGGGTGAGGTGCCTACAGGGGTGCAGAGACGGGGGAGGGGCTCAGATACTGAGGGTGAGGTGCCTAAAGGGGTGCAGAGACGGGGGAGGGGCTCAGATACTGAGGGTGAGGTGCCTACAGGGGTGCAGAGACGGGGGAGGGGCTCAGATACTGAGGGTGAGGTGCCTACAGGGGTGCAGAGACGGGGGAGGGGCTCAGATACTGAGGGTGAGGTGCCTACAGGGGTGCAGAGACGGGGGAGGGGCTCAGATACTGAGGGTGAGGTGCCTACAGGGGTGCAGAGACGGGGGAGGAGCTCAGATACTGAGGGTGAGGTGCCTACAGGGGTGCAGAGAGGGGGGAGGGGCTCAGATACTGAGGGTGAGGTGCCTACAGGGGTGCAGAGAGGGGGGAGGGGCTCAGATACTGAGGGTGAGGTGCCTACAGGGGTGCAGAGACGGGGGAGGAGCTCAGATACTGAGGGTGAGGTGCCTACAGGGGTGCAGAGACGGGGGAGGGGCTCAGATACTGAGGGTGAGGTGCCTACAGGGGTACAGAGACGGGGGAGGGGCTCAGATACTGAGGGTGAGGTGCCTACAGGGGTGCAGAGACGGGGGAGGGGCTCAGATACTGAGGGTGAGGTGCCTACAGGGGTGCAGAGACGGGGGAGGGGCTCAGATACTGAGGGTGAGGTGCCTACAGGGGTGCAGAGACGGGGGAGGGGCTCAGATACTGAGGGTGAGGTGCCTACAGGGGTGCAGAGACGGGGGAGGGGCTCAGATACTGAGGGTGAGGTGCCTACAGGGGTGCAGAGACGGGGGAGGGGCTCAGATACTGAGGGTGAGGTGCCTACAGGGGTGCAGAGACGGGGGAGGGGCTCAGATACCGAGGGTGAGGTGCCTACAGGGGTGCAGAGACGGGGGAGGAGCTCAGATACTGAGGGTGAGGTGCCTACAGGGGTGCAGAGACGGGGGAGGGGCTCAGATACTGAGGGTGAGGTGCCTACAGGGGTGCAGAGACGGGGGAGGAGCTCAGATACTGAGGGTGAGGTGCCTACCGGGGTGCAGAGACGGGGGAGGGGCTCAGATACTGAGGGTGAGGTGCCTACAGGGGTGCAGAGACGGGGGAGGAGCTCAGATACTGAGGGTGAGGTGCCTACAGGGGTGCAGAGATGGGGGAGGGGCTCAGATACTGAGGGTGAGGTGCCTACAGGGGTGCAGAGACGGGGGAGGGGCTCAGATACTGAGGGTGAGGTGCCTACAGGGGTGCAGAGACGGGGGAGGGGCTCAGATACCGAGGGTGAGGTGCCTACAGGGGTGCAGAGACGGGGGAGGAGCTCAGATACTGAGGGTGAGGTGCCTACAGGGGTGCAGAGACGGGGGAGGGGCTCAGATACTGAGGGTGAGGTGCCTACAGGGGTGCAGAGACGGGGGAGGGGCTCAGATACCGAGGGTGAGGAGCCTACAGGGGTGCAGAGACGGGGGAGGGGCTCAGATACTGAGGGTGAGGTGCCTACAGGGGTGCAGAGATGGGGGAGGGGCTCAGATACTGAGGGTGAGGTGCCTACAGGGGTGCAGAGACGGGGGAGGGGCTCAGATACTGAGGGTGAGGTGCCTACAGGGGTGCAGAGACGGGGGAGGGGCTCAGATACCGAGGGTGAGGTGCCTACAGGGGTGCAGAGACGGGGGAGGAGCTCAGATACTGAGGGTGAGGTGCCTACAGGGGTGCAGAGATGGGGGAGGGGCTCAGATACTGAGGGTGAGGTGCCTACAGGGGTGCAGAGACGGGGGAGGGGCTCAGATACTGAGGGTGAGGTGCCTACAGGGGTGCAGAGACGGGGGAGGGGCTCAGATACCGAGGGTGAGGTGCCTACAGGGGTGCAGAGACGGGGGAGGAGCTCAGATACTGAGGGTGAGGTGCCTACAGGGGTGCAGAGATGGGGGAGGGGCTCAGATACTGAGGGTGAGGTGCCTACAGGGGTGCAGAGACGGGGGAGGGGCTCAGATACTGAGGGTGAGGTGCCTACAGGGGTGCAGAGACGGGGGAGGGGCTCAGATACCGAGGGTGAGGTGCCTACAGGGGTGCAGAGACGGGGGAGGAGCTCAGATACTGAGGGTGAGGTGCCTACAGGGGTGCAGAGACGGGGGAGGGGCTCAGATACTGAGGGTGAGGTGCCTACAGGGGTGCAGAGATGGGGGAGGGGCTCAGATACTGAGGGTGAGGTGCCTACAGGGGTGCAGAGACGGGGGAGGGGCTCAGATACCGAGGGTGAGGTGCCTACAGGGGTGCAGAGACGGGGGAGGGGCTCAGATACCGAGGGTGAGGTGCCTACAGGGGTGCAGAGACGGGGGAGGAGCTCAGATACTGAGGGTGAGGTGCCTACAGGGGTGCAGAGACGGGGGAGGGGCTCAGATACTGAGGGTGAGGTGCCTACAGGGGTGCAGAGATGGGGGAGGGGCTCAGATACTGAGGGTGAGGTGCCTACAGGGGTGCAGAGACGGGGGAGGGGCTCAGATACTGAGGGTGAGGTGCCTACAGGGGTGCAGAGACGGGGGAGGGGCTCAGATACCGAGGGTGAGGTGCCTACAGGGGTGCAGAGATGGGGGAGGAGCTCAGATGCCGGGGGTGAAGAGCCTATACAGTGAGGGGGACATATTTGATTGGCTGCTGATTTGTACGTTCGCCCCCTGATAAACAAACGATCGTCTATAATTTTATTGGTCGGTTTATTATAACAGTGAGAGAATAACAACAAAAATATCCAGAAAAACACATTTCATAAAAGTTATAAATTGATTTGCATTTTAATGAGTGAAATAAGTATGTGAACCCCGACCAATCAGTGAGATTTCTGTCTCCCAGGTGTCTTCTATACAGGTAACAAGCTGAGATTAGGAGCACTCTTCTCTTCTCCTCTCTCTTCTCTTCTCTCCTATAGGGAGTGCTCCTAATCTCAGCTTGTTTCCTGTATAATAGACTCCTGTCCACAGAACCAATCGATCAGATTCCAATCTCTCCCCCATGGAGAAGACCAAAGATCTGTCCAAGGATGTCGGGGAGAAGATTGTAGACCTTCACAAGGCTGGAATGGGCTACAAGACCATCGCCAAGCAGATCGGTGAGAGGAGACAACAGTTGGTGGATTATTCACACAAAATAACGATCGATCTCCCTCGGTCTGGGGCTCCATACAAGATCTCACCTGGTGGAGGTTCAATGATGAGAACGGAGAGGAATCAGAACTACATGGGAGAATCTTGTCACTGATCTCAGCTGGGACCAAAGTCACCAAGAAAACAATCGGTAACACACTACACCGCGATCGACTGAAATCCTGCAGCCCCCGCAAGGTCCCCCTCATCAGGAAATCACATGTACAGGTCCGTCTGACGATCACTAATGAACACCATCCCCCACCGTCATACATGGAGGTCCTATGACCCCAAGGACACCATCCCCCACCGTCATACATGGAGGACCTATGACCCAAAGGACACCATCCCCCACCGTCATACATGGAGGTCCTATGACCCCAAGGACACCATCCCCCACCGTCATACATGGAGGACCTATGACCCCAAGGACACCATCCCCCACCGTCATACATGGAGGTCCTATGACCCCAAGAACACCATCCCCCACCGTCATACATGGAGGTCCTATGACCCCAAGAACACCATCCCCCACCGTCATACATGGAGGTCCTATGACCCCAAGAACACCATCATGGGCGGGGCCATGTACCATCAAATCTTGGGTGAGAACCTCCTTCCCTCAGCCAGGGCACTGAAGATGGGTCATGGACGGGTCTTCCAGCATGACAATGGCCCAAAACACACGGCCAAGGCAACAATAGAGGGGCACAAGAAGCACATTAAGGTCATAGAGTGGCCCAGTCAGTCTCCAGACCTTAATCCTATAGAAAATGTATGGAGGAGCTGAAACTTCAAGTTGCCAAGAAACCTTCAGGATTTAGAGAAGATCTGTAGAGAAGAGAGGAGCAAAACCCCTCCTGAGATGTGTGAACCTGGAGGCCAACTCCAAGAAACGTCTGACCTCTGTGATCACCAACAAGGGTTTCTCCACCAACTACTAAGTCATGTTTTGTGAAGGGTTCACATACTTATTTCACTCAATAAAATACAAATCAATTTATAACTTTCTTGAAATGTGATTTTCTGGATATTTTTGTTGTTATAATAAACCGATCAATAAAATTATAGACGATCGTTTCTTTGTCACAAAATCTGCAGCCGATCAAATACTTTTTCCTCCTCACTGTAGGGGTACAGAGACAGGGAGGAGAGGAGCTCAGGCACAGAGGGATGAAGAGCCTAGAGGGGTGCAAAGAGGGGGAGAGGAGGGAAGAGAGAGGAGGGGAGACAGGGGGAGAGGAGGGAGAGACAGAGGGGAGAGGAGGGAAGAGACAGAGGGGAGAGGAGGGAAGAGACAGAGGGGAGAGGAGGGAAGGGAGAGACAGAGGGGAGAGGAGGGAAGAGACGGAGGGGAGAGGAGGGAAGAGACTGAGGGGAGAGGAGGGAAGAGACAGAGGGGAGAAGAGGGAAGAGACGGAGGGAAGAGGAGGGGAGAGGGGAGAGGAGGACAGAGGAGGGGAGGGGACGAGGGAGAGGGGGAAGAGAGAGTGGGGGAAAGAGACAGAGGGAGAGAGAGGGGGAGGAGGGAAGAGACGGAGGGGAGAGGAGGGTAGAGAGAGGAGGGGGAGAGGAGAGAAAGAGACGAGGGGAGAGGAGGGAAGAGACAGGAGGAGGAGAGAGGAGGTGAGAGAGACAGAGAGAGATAGAGAGAGAGATAGGAAGAGAGAAGAGAAGGGAGAGAGAGGGAGGAAGAGACAGAGGAAGGGAGAAGGAGAGAGGGAGAGACAGAGGAGGGGAGAGGGAGAGGGGAGAGACAGAGGGGAGAAGAGGGGAGAGACAGAGGGGAGAAGAGGGGAGAGACGGAGGGGAGAGGAGGGAAGAGACAGAGGGAAGAGGAGGGAAGAGACAGAGGGGAGAGACAGGGGGGAGAAGAGGGGAGAGACAGAGGGGAGAGGAGGGGAGAAGAGGGGAGAGACAGAGGGGGGAGAGGAGGGAAGAGACAGAGGGAAGAGACAGAGGGGAGAGGAGGGAAGAGACAGAGGGGAGAGACAGAGGGGAGAGACAGGGGGGAGAGGAGGGGAGAAGAGGGGAGAGACAGAGGGGAGAGACAGAGGGGAGAGACAGAGGGGAGAGGAGGGGAGAGACAGAGGGGAGAAGAGGGGAGAGACAGAGGGGAGAGGAGGGGGGAGAAGAGGGGAGAGACAGAGGGGAGAAGAGGGGAGAGACAGAGGGGAGAGGAGGGACGAGACAGAGGGGAGAGGAGGGAAGAGACAGAGGGGAGAGTAGGGAAGAGACAGAGGGGAGAGACGGAGGGGAGAGGAGGGAAGAGACAGAGGGGAGATGAGGGAAGAGACAGAGGGGAGATGAGGGAAGAGACAGAGGGGAGATGAGGGAAGAGACAGAGGGGAGAGGAGGGAAGAGACAGAGGGGAGAGACGGAGGGGAGAGGAGGGAAGAGACAGAGGGGAGAGGAGGGAAGAGACAGAGGGGAGAGGAGGGAAGAGACGGAGGGGAGAGGAGGGAAGAGACGGAGGGGAGAGGAGGGAAGAGACGGAGGGGAGAGGAGGGAAGAGACGGAGGGGAGAGGAGGGAAGAGACGGAGGGGAGAGGAGGGAAGAGACAGAGGGGAGAGACGGAGGGGAGAGGAGGGAAGAGACGGAGGGGAGAGGAGGGAAGAGACGGAGGGGAGAGACGGAGGGGAGAGGAGGGAAGAGACGGAGGGGAGATGAGGGAAGAGACAGAGGGGAGAGACGGAGGGGAGAGGGGAGAGGAGAGGAGCGCAGGCGGTTGCAGGAATATCAGAGGATACGATCGGCTCGGTTTCTGGCCTTCTTTGTGATTATCGGGTTTCTGTACTTTTCATGAGGTTGAATCGCCATCTAGTGGCCATCGAGATGACTGCTTTAGTCCTATAAAGAAAAAGGTGGGAGGAGCGCAGAGACGGGGAGAAGATTCCAGAGATAGAAAAAAAGAGGAGACAGAGGGGAGAGGAGCGTAGAGACAGTTGGGAGAGGAGCGTAGAGACAGTTGGGAGAGGAGCGTAGAGACAGTTGGGAGAGGAGCGTAGAGACAGTTGGGAGAGGAGCGTAGAGACAGTTGGGAGAGGGGCGTAGAGACAGTTGGGAGAGGAGCGTAGAGACAGTTGGGAGAGGAGCGTAGTGACAGAGGGGAGAGGAGCGTAGAGACAGTGGGGAGAGGAGCGTAGAGACAGTGGGGAGAGGAGCGTAGAGACAGTGGGGAGAGGAGCGTAGAGACAGTGGGGAGAGGAGCGTAGAGACAGTGGGGAGAGGAGCGTAGAGACAGTTGGGAGAGGAGGGTAGAGACAGTTGGGAGAGGAGCGTAGAGACAGTTGGGAGAGGAGCATAGAGACAGTTGGGAGAGGAGCGTAGAGACAGTTGGCAGAGGAGCGTAGAGACAGTTGGCAGAGGAGCGTAGAGACAGTTGGCAGAGGAGCGTAGAGACAGAGGGGAGAGGAGCGTAGAGACAGTTGGGAGAGGAGCGTAGAGACAGTTGGGAGAGGAGGGTAGAGACAGTTGGGAGAGGAGCGTAGAGACAGAGGGGAGAGGAGCGTAGAGACAGTTGGGAGAGGAGCGTAGAGACAGTTGGGAGAGTAGCGTAGAGACAGTTGGGAGAGTAGCGTAGAGACAGTTGGGAGAGGAGCGTAGAAAACGAGGGGAGAGGTTCAGCTACAGGGATAACAGTTGTCTCGGGGTACATCTTGTGACTTCCAGTTCCTCTGATTTGCCATCTATCGGTGATTGGCCTTTCACTCCTCCAATCATCTTGGGTGGGGCAGGTGACCGATGGGCGTGTATTCAGAGGGTTGTCTCCGCCCCATCATATCACACATTGCATTACTAAGCTCTACCAGCAGACGGATCCTTGGCCTCGTTCTGCCACCAATCATCAGCCTCACCCGTCCTCCTTCTACCGCCTCACTCAACACACCTCTTTATTTTTGTCCAGGTTGTCTTACCTCTGTACAAGGATCGCCCCTCCCAGCTGGTAAGGTTGGTCTTTTCAGCTCTGCATCTTCTGGAGAAACCCAACAATTGTACAAACGCCTTCTCCTGAGGGACCCCACCATTGTACATACTCCTCCAGAGGGACCCCACCATTGTACATACTCCTCCAGAGGGACCCCACCATTGTACATACTCCCTCTGAGGGACCCCACCATTGTACATACTCCTCCAGAGGGACCCCACCATTGTACATACTCCTCCAGAGGGACCCCACCATTGTACATACTCCTCCAGAGGGACCCCACCATTGTACATACTCCTCCAGAGGGACCCCACCATTGTACATACTGCTCCTCCAGAGGGACCCCACCATTGTACATACTCCTCCAGAGGGACCCCACCATTGTACATACTCCTCCTGAGGGACCCCACCATTGTACATACTCCCTCTGAGGGACCCCACCATTGTACATACTCCTCCAGAGGGACCCCACCATTGTACATACTCCTCCAGAGGGACCCCACCATTGTACATACTCCTCCAGAGGGACCCCACCATTGTACATACTGCTCCTCCAGAGGGACCCCACCATTGTACATACTCCTCCAGAGGGACCCCACCATTGTACATACTCCTCCTGAGGGACCCCACCATTGTACATACTCCTCCAGAGGGACCCCACCATTGTACATACTGCTCCTCCAGAGGGACCCCACCATTGTACATACTGCTCCTCCAGAGGGACCCCACCATTGTACATACTGCTCCTCCAGAGGGACCCCACCATTGTACATACTGCTCCTCCAGAGGGACCCCACCATTGTACATACTCCTCCTGAGGGACCCCACCATTGTACATACTCCTCCTGAGGGACCCCACCATTGTACATACTCCCTCTGAGGGACCTCACCATTGTACATACTCCCTCTGAGGGACCCCACCATTGTACATACTCCTCCTGAGGGACCCCACCATTGTACATACTCCCTCTGAGGGACCTCACCATTGTACATACTCCCTCTGAGGGACCTCACCATTGTACATACTCCCTCTGAGGGACCTCACCATTGTACATACTCCCTCTGAGGGACCCCACCATTGTACATACTCCCTCTGAGGGACCCCACCATTGTACATACTCCTCCAGAGGGACCCCACCATTGTACATACTCCTCCAGAGGGACCCCACCATTGTACATACTCCCTCTGAGGGACCTCACCATTGTACATACTGCTCCTGCTGAGGGACCTCACCGCTGTTTTACTGACAGTCTACTGACTGGAATGGTACCAGCTGATTGGAGAAAAGACAATGTAGCACCAATTTTTAAAAAGGGGCCAAAATCCATCCCTGAGAATTACAGACCAGTCAGCCTAACATCAATAGTATGTAAACTCTTGGAGGGGATGATAAGGGACTATATACAAGATTTTAGTAATGAGAACGGTATCATTAGCAGTAATCAGCATGGATTCATGAAGAATCGTTCTTGCCAAACCAATCTACTAACCTTCTATGAGGAGGTGAGTTGCCATCTAGATAAAGGAAGCCCGTAGACGTGGTGTATCTAGATAAAGGAAGGCCCGTAGACGTGGTGTATCTAGATAAAGGAAGGCCCGTAGACGTGGTGTATCTAGATAAAGGAAGGCCCGTAGACGTGGTGTATCTAGATAAAGGAAGGCCCTGTAGACGTGGTGTATCTGGATAAAGGAAGGCCCGTAGACGTGGTGTATCTGGATAAAGGAAGGCCCGTAGACGTGGTGTATCTAGATAAAGGAAGGCCCGTAGACGTGGTGTATCTAGATAAAGGAAGGCCCGTAGACGTGGTGTATCTAGATAAAGGAAGGCCCATAGACGTGGTGTATCTAGATAAAGGAAGGCCCTGTAGACGTGGTGTATCTGGATAAAGGAAGGCCCGTAGACGTGGTGTATCTGGATAAAGGAAGGCCCGTAGACGTGGTGTATCTAGATAAAGGAAGGCCCGTAGACGTGGTGTATCTAGATAAAGGAAGGCCCGTAGACGTGGTGTATCTAGATAAAGGAAGGCCCGTAGACGTGGTGTATCTAGATAAAGGAAGGCCCGTAGACGTGGTGTATCTGGATAAAGGAAGGCCCGTAGACGTGGTGTATCTAGATAAAGGAAGGCCCGTAGACGTGGTGTATCTAGATAAAGGAAGGCCCGTAGACGTGGTGTATCTAGATAAAGGAAAACCCATAGACGTGGTGTATCTAGATAAAGGAAGGCCCGTAGACGTGGTGTATCTAGATAAAGGAAGGCCCGTAGACGTGGTGTATCTAGATAAAGGAAGGCCCGTAGACGTGGTGTATCTATATAAAGGAAGGCCCGTAGACGTGGTGTATCTAGATAAAGGAAGGCCCGTAGACGTAGTGTATCTGGATAAAGGAAGGCCCGTAGACGTGGTGTATCTAGATAAAGGAAGGCCCGTAGACGTGGTGTATCTAGATAAAGGAAGGCCCGTAGACGTGGTGTATCTAGATAAAGGGAGGCCCGTAGACGTGGTGTATCTAGATAAAGGGAGGCCCGTAGACGTGGTGTATCTAGATAAAGGAAGGCCCGTAGACGTGGTGTATCTGGATAAAGGAAGGCCCGTAGACGTGGTGTATCTAGATAAAGGAAGGCCCGTAGACGTGGTGTATCTAGATAAAGGAAGGCCGTAGACGTGGTGTATCTAGATAAAGGAAGGCCCGTAGACGTGGTGTATCTGGATAAAGGAAGGCCCGTAGACGTGGTGTATCTAGATAAAGGAAGGCCCGTAGACGTGGTGTATGTAGATAAAGGAAGGCCGTAGACATGGTGTATCTGGATTTTACAAAAGCATTTGACACAGTTCCCCATAAACGTTTACTGTACAATATAAGGTCCGTTGGCATGGACCATAGGGTGAGTACATGGATTGAAAACTACAAGGGCGAGTTCAGAGGGTGGTGATAAATGGGAAGTACTCGGAATGGTCGGGGGTGGGGAGTACTCGGAATGGTCGGGGGTGGGTAGTGGGGTCCCCCAGGGTTCTGTGCTGGGACCAATTCTATTTAATTTCTTCATAAACGATCTGGAGGATGGGGATGGGGGAAACAGTCCAATCTCTGTATTTGCGGACGATACTAAGCTAAGCAGGGCAATAACTTCTCCGCAGGATGTGGAAACCTTCCAAGAAGATCTGAACAAATGAATGGGGGAGGGGCAACTACATGGCAAATGAGGTTCAATGTAGAAAAATGTAAAATAATGCATTTGGGTGTAAAAAACTGAATGCAATCTATAGACTGGGGGGAGAACCTCTGGGGGGATCTAGGATGGAGAAGGACCTGGGGGTCCTAGTAGATGATAGCAGCAGCTTGGCATTGCTGAGCCTAAAATGGGGACCCCACCATTGCAGATACTCCCTCCGAGGGATCCCACCATTGTAGAGATACTCCCTCCGAGGGACCCCACCATTGTAGAGATACTCCCTCCGAGGGATCCCACCATTGCAGATACTCCCTCCGAGGGATCCCACCATTGCAGATACTCCCTCTGAGGGATCCCACCATTGTAGAGATACTCCCTCCAAGGGATCCCACCATTGTAGAGATACTCCCTCCGAGGGATCCCACCATTGCAGATACTCCCTCCGAGGGATCGCACCATTGCAGATACTCCCTCCGAGGGATCCCACCATTGCAGATACTCAGAGGTCTTGGTGGGATATGATGGTTGGATGGAGGGTGGGGACATCTTGGGAAGGGGGGGGCTTGGTGTTCAGGATTCAGAGAGCACTGAGGATCCACCCAACACATTCTACTAAAGCTGAGGAATCCACTGTGGCCGAGTCACTGCTTCACCCCCCCGTAGTACGATTTACACACAAATTAGATGACAAGCTTGTCCTCTGCCGCCTTCACCTACCCCGAGCATCCATCATTTGTCAATTCTTTCTAATCAGGCTTCTAGGCCAGAAATATCTTCCCTTTTTAGCTCAATGCTTCCTTTCCAGGAACATGTGTGCTGGGGCCAGTTCTGGCGTCACTGGCTGCATGCTTGTTTCAGGTGAGAGAAGCGGCAATGGTGGCTCCTGGAATTCCATCCTCACAGGGCAGAACACATCTAGAAGCTCCTTTAAGAACACATACCTCTGTTCTCATACTGTCCATGATTTGTTTCTGCATGTCCTCACTTATCTTTTCCACACTGGAGGTATGACTCGCTGGTCCATAGCTACTGGATAAACACCATCGCCTCTAATAAAATGTAAGCTCTTCAGCCAAGTGCCCATATGATTCAGACAATGTGGTCAGCGGGTGGGGAGGGACGTGTGTGTGGGGGATAAGCAAACTGCCTTTATACATGGTCCACGATAACAAACCTTCATTATATACCCTCACATCTGACTCATGGGCCAGGTTGGTGGAGGTATGAGGGCATATAGGGTTGATAACCCAGGCTTGGGGGGTATAAAGGGTACATAGGCCTAATGGGCTGAGCTAGTGGAGTATGAGGGGTACATATAATGGATGGGTGGGGCTGGGGGGTATGATGGGTACACAGGGTTGAAGGGCCAGGCTGGTGGGTGGGGTTAGGAAGGTATGAGTACATATAATGGATGGGTGGGGCTGGGGGGTATAATGGGTACACAGGGTTGAAGGGCCAGTCTGGTGGGTGGGGTTAGGAAGGTAGGAGGGGTACATATAATGGATGGGAGGGGCTGGGGGTATGATGGGTACACAGGGTTGAAGGGCCAGGCTGGTGGGTGGGGTTAGGAAGGTATGAGGGGTACATATAATGGATGGGTAAGGGTGGGGGGTATGATGGGTACACAGGGTTGAAGGGCCAGGCTGGTGGGTGGGGTTAGGAAGGTATGAGGGGTACATATAATGGATGGGTGGGGCTGGGGGGTATGATGGGTACACAGGGTTGAAGGGCCAGGCTGGTGGGTGGGGTTAGGAAGGTTTGAGGGGTACATATAATGGATGGGTGGGGCTGGGGGGTATGATGGGTACACAGGGTTGAAGGGCCAGGCTGGTGGGTGGGGTTAGGAAGGTATGAGGGGTACATATAATGGATGGGTAAGGGTGGGGGGTATGATGGGTACACAGGGTTGAAGGGCCAGGCTGGTGGGTGGGGTTAGGAAGGTATGAGTACATATAATGGATGGGTGGGGCTGGGGGGTATAATGGGTACACAGGGTTGAAGGGCCAGTCTGGTGGGTGGGGTTAGGAAGGTAGGAGGGGTACATATAATGGATGGGAGGGGCTGGGGGTATGATGGGTACACAGGGTTGAAGGGCCAGGCTGGTGGGTGGGGTTAGGAAGGTATGAGGGGTACATATAATGGATGGGTAAGGGTGGGGGGTATGATGGGTACACAGGGTTGAAGGGCCAGGCTGGTGGGTGGGGTTAGGAAGGTATGAGGGGTACATATAATGGATGGGTGGGGCTGGGGGTATGATGGGTACACAGGGTTGAAGGGCCAGGCTGGTGGGTGGGGTTAGGAAGGTTTGAGGGGTACATATAATGGATGGGTGGGGCTGGGGGGTATGATGGGTACACAGGGTTGAAGGGCCAGGCTGGTGGGTGGGGTTAGGAAGGTATGAGGGGTACATATAATGGATGGGTGGGGCTGGGGGGTATGATGGGTACACAGGGTTGAAGGGCCAGGCTGGTGAGTGGGGTTAGGAAAGTATGAGGGGTACATATAATGGATGGGTGGGGTTGGGGGGTATGATGGGTACACAGGGTTGAAGGGCCAGGCTGGTGGGTGGGGTTAGGAAGGTATGAGGGGTACATATAATGGGTGGGGCTGGGGGGTATGATGGGTACACAGGGTTGAAGGGCCAGGCTGGTGTGTGGGGTTAGGAAGGTATGAGGGGTACATATAATGGATGGGTGGGGCTGGGGGGTATAATGGGTACACAGGGTTGAAGGGCCAGGCTGGTGGGTGGGGCTAGGAAGGTATGAGGGGTACATATAATGGATGGGTGGGGCTGGGGGGTATGATGGGTACACAGGGTTGAAGGGCCAGGCTGGTGGGTGGGGTTAGGAAGGTATGAGGGGTACATATAATGGATGGGTGGGGTTGGGGGGTATGATGGGTACACAGGGTTGAAGGGCCAGGCTGGTGGGTGGGGTTAGGAAAGTATGAGGGGTACATATAATGGATGGGTGGGGTTGGGGGGTATGATGGGTACACAGGGTTGAAGGGCCAGGCTGGTGGGTGGGGTTAGGAAGGTATGAGGGGTACATATAATGGGTGGGGCTGGGGGGTATGATGGGTACACAGGGTTGAAGGGCCAGGCTGGTGGGTGGGGTTAGGAAAGTATGAGGGGTACATATAATGGGTGGGGCTGGGGGGTATGATGGGTACACAGGGTTGAAGGGCCAGGCTGGTGAGTGGGGTTAGGAAGGTATGAGGGGTACATATAATGGATGGGTGGGGCTGGGGGGTATAATGGGTACACAGGGTTGAAGGGCCAGGCTGGTGGGTGGGGCTAGGAAGGTATGAGGGGTACATATAATGGATGGGTGGGGCTGGGGGGTATAATGGGTACACAGGGTTGAAGGGCCAGGCTGGTGGGTGGGGCTAGGAAGGTATGAGGGGTACATATAATGGATGGGTGGGGCTGGGGGGTATGATGGGTACACAGGGTTGAAGGGCCAGGCTGGTGGGTGGGGTTAGGAAGGTATGAGGGGTACATATAATGGATGGGTGGGGTTGGGGGGTATGATGGGTACACAGGGTTGAAGGGCCAGGCTGGTGGGTGGGGTTAGGAAAGTATGAGGGGTACATATAATGGATGGGTGGGGTTGGGGGGTATGATGGGTACACAGGGTTGAAGGGCCAGGCTGGTGGGTGGGGTTAGGAAGGTATGAGGGGTACATATAATGGGTGGGGCTGGGGGGTATGATGGGTACACAGGGTTGAAGGGCCAGGCTGGTGGGTGGGGTTAGGAAAGTATGAGGGGTACATATAATGGGTGGGGCTGGGGGGTATGATGGGTACACAGGGTTGAAGGGCCAGTCTGGTGGGTGGGGTTAGGAAGGTATGAGGGGTACATATAATGGATGGGTGGGGTTGGGGGTATGATGGGTACACAGGGTTGAAGGGCCAGGCTGGTGGGTGGAGTTGGGAAGGCACATAGGATAGATGGGCAGAGCTGCTGAGTGTATGAGGAATATATAGGGCTAATGGGATGGGGTAGTAGAGGTATGAGGGCTACAGAAAGTTAATAGGCCAGAGGTAGTGGCATAAGGGGTATGTAGGCTTGATGGCCATATAGGGTTGATGGGCCAAGCTGGTGGGAGGATGATGGGTACAGAGAGGTAATGGGCTGGGCGGGGTATGAAAGGTATATAGGGTTGCTGTGCCAGGCTGGTGGGGTAATTAGGTGTGGTGGAGCTATGGGGAGGGGGGGGGGGGCGTGTAACAGGTTGGTGGACTGGGCTAGTAGAGGTATGAGGGTTAAATAAGGTTGATGGGCTGGGCCAGTGTGGGTATGATGGATATGAAGATTTGAGTGGTCAGGCTGGTAGAGGTATGAAGGATAAAATTTGATGAGTGATGGGCTGGTGGGGGCGCTAGAGGGGTATACAGGGTTGATGGGCTGCGCTGGTGTGGGTATGAGGGGTTTATTGGGCTGATGGGGGTATGAGGAATATATTAAAATTGATTGGTTGGGCTAGTGGGGTATGAAGGGTAAATAAATCTATGGGCTGGTGGGGTATATAGTGTTTATGGGCTGGGCTAGTGGGGTATGAAGGGTATATAAGGTTGAGAAGTTATGGGCTGAGCTGGTGAGGTATGAGGGGTATATAGAATTGATGGGCTGGGCTGGTGGGGTATATAGAATTGATGGGCTGGGCTGGTGGGGGGTATGAGGGGTATATAGAATTGATGGGCTGGGCTGGTGGGGGTATGAGGGGTATATAGAATTGATGAGCTGGGCTGGTGGGGTATGAGGGGTATATAGAATTGATGGGCTGGGCTGGTGGGGTATGAGGGGTAAATAAGTCTATGGGCTGGTGGGGGGGTATAAAGAATTGATGGGCTGGGATAGTGGGGGTATGAGGGGTATATAGAATTGATGGGCTGGGATAGTGGGGGTATGAGGGGTATATAGAATTGATGGGCTGGGATAGTGGGGGTATGAGGGGTATATAGAATTGATGGTCTGGGATAGTGGGGTATGAGGGGTATATAGAATTGATGGGCTGGGATAGTGGGGTATGAGGGGTATATAGAATTGATGGGCTGGGATAGTGGGGTATGAGGGGTATATAGAATTGATGAGCTGGGCTAGTGGGGTATGGAGGGTAAATAAGTCTATGGGCTGGGGGGGTATGAGATACTCTCTCTCTATATTACTCTATAAAGGGGGCACCGCCTTGACCTTTTCGGTAATAATTTTACTTATTGTAAGACATTCCTTCCCTTCTCTCCCCGTCACTTGGTTCGGCCACATGTGACAATGCTGGTACTGGTTGGTTGGCCCAACACTAATCACATGGTAGCTGGGAGAAACCTCAGCCCTGTGTAAGCTCCAACTGGAAGAAAGCTTGCACTGACTGAATGGTGGGGGTAAGAATGGGGAGGAGGGGGGGGGGGGGGTTTATGTACTGAAGGAGAACCTTTTTTTTTACCCATGACTGTGCGCTCCGGGGCCACATTTTCAGTACCTCAGAGGACCCTCTTTATGAAGATACATCCTGTAAATTGATTGGCCACATTTGTTCTGTGAAGATCGCTTCGTAATGGTCACGATTTACTAAACTTCAGCTGTGGAGGTTTGGTGGCCTTTCCCCCTTGTGGCCTCATTCGTCTGTTCTTGGATGGCAGGCAGACCATGGTGGTGGTCTCCTGCCGATGGTGGTCCTCTTCAAGGTTCCTGTGTTGGGTGTTCAGTGATGATCCTCCGCAAAGCGGGAAGACGTCTGACTTCTCATATATATAGAACACGATTATCCAGGGGCTGCTTGTGGGAGACTCTGGATAATCTATCGGTGATCTTGGTGGTGGTGTCCTGCTGATGGTGGTCCCCTTCAAGGTTCCTGTGTTGGGTGTTCAGTGACGGCGCTCGGCACCAGACAGCAGGAAGACATCTGACCTCTCATATAGAACCCCATTATCCAGGAGAGTGTGGGAGACTCCGGATAGTCTATGGGAGACCGTGGTGGTGGTGGTGGTGGTGGTGGTGGTGGGGGTGGGGGGTGGGGTGGTGGTGGTGGTGGTGGTGGTGGGTGGTGGTGGGGGTGGTGGGGGTGGTGGTGGTGGTGGTGGTGGTCTCCTACTGAAAGTGGTTCTGTGCCGGTCTGGTCCGTTTTGGTGACTTCATTAAGAAGAGGATTGCTTCCTTCTCCAATCAGAGAAATATTGGATGGGTGTGCCTGAGGGAAGGGGGAGGGGCCTGGCCTCTGATGTCATCTATTCCTTCCCTGGGCTAAGCCAACTCTGGCAAGGATTCCGGTTGTCTCTCAGGGACGGGGCTGGACTGTATACATCGTCTATGGTGTCCCATCACCCGCACCTCTCCCTGTATAGGCTGGTGATGAGATCAGGCAGAGGTCAGGCAATCTTCGGTCTCCACCCCCCTCATATTCCATCCCTCGGATCTGGGAAGCGGTGACATCATCATCAATTGTATCGGAGAAGTTGTGGCGGGTTGAAAGGGTTAATCCCTTGGGATAGATGGACTATCTTTGATCTTCCCAGTATAAAGGGATCCCACTGATTGGTAAACCAAGAGAAGGAAGGGCTCCGGGGGGCGTTTCAGTCCCCTTGAAATCCACCGTCAGCAGATGAAGTATCAGCTTCTTGTTATAACATGGGGGGTGTGGTTGGAGGGGGTGTGGTTGGAGGGGTCTTGTCCCCCGTATTTTGTGGCACAGAGACCCCTCATTGGACCTCTTGGCGGGGCCCCGAGGATTCTTCGGACCCGTGATCTGAAGGGAGGTGTATGAAGGTCCTATAGAAGCTCCAGAAGAAGCCACAATTGTGGTGAAACATGTGGAGGCCATTCTGTAGTATTGGGACCAGACGGCTCTATTTGCCCCTTTTTCATAACTATTTTCTTCCTTTTTTTATATTATGTTTATGTAATAAAATGCATTTCTTTTTGTAACATCAATTTTCAGTGATTTTTTTGCACCTTAAAACTCTAATTCTGCTCTTTTTTTTGTGACGTAATTACTCGTACTTGGGAAGCGGTGACATCATCACTCTTATCTGAGTAATGACATCATCAACAGTGCCTGGAAGTGTTGATGTCATCACTTGTATCTGGACACAGTGACTTTGTATCAGAGTAGTGACATCATCACTAGTATTTGGGAAGCTGTGATGTCATCACTTGTATCTGAATGAACTACTCTCTCTCTCTCTCTCTCTCTCTCTCTCTCTCTCTCTCTCTCTCTCACTCACACCCAATAAACAATGAAGCCGCTCCCCGTATTTGATAACCAGCAGTGATGTCATTGGTGTCACGTGACTCTGGATACTGGAAGTTATTGGAAGAGTCCTGTTATTTCTATGGACAAGTATGACCCTCGGCATGTCAGGTGAGATACAACCACTCGCTGGGCAGACCTCAATGCTAGGTGAGATCCAACCACTCGCTGGGCAGACCTCAATGCTAGGTGAGATACAACCACTCACAGGGCAGACCTCAATGCTAGGTGAGATACAACCACGCTCAGGGCAGACCTCAATGCTAGGTGAGATACAACCACTCGCTGGGCAGACCTCAATGCTAGGTGAGATCCAACCACTTGCAGGGCAGACCTCAATGCTAGGTGAGATACAACCACTCGCTGGGCAGACCTCAATGCTAGGTGAGATACAACCACTCGCTGGGCAGACCTCAATGCTAGGTGAGATCCAACCACTTGCAGGGCAGACCTCAATGCTAGGTGAGATACAACCACTCGCTGGGCAGACCTCAATGCTAGGTGAGATACAACCACTCGCTGGGCGGACCTCAATGCTAGGTGAGATACAACCACTCACAGGGCAGACCTCAATGCTAGGTGAGATACAACCACTCTCAGGGCAGACCTCAATGCTAGGTGAGATACAACCACTCGCAGGGCAGACCTCAATGCTAGGTAAGGTAAAACCACGCACAGGGCAGACCTTTCCCATGAAGAACACCTTTGGCCATCTCGTAAAAGGTGGAGCTTGGCTCTGTCCAGTCAATCCTTTGATCCTTCCTATTGGTCCCTTCATGTAATGGGTGTCCTCATGGACCAATGGGGAGGCTCAGAGGGTGGCAGGGGACGGGTCACTCTCTGGCCATCTCCAGTGGCCTGTATTTGGACAGACCGATGACAAGTTCAGCCGCTCTAATCTGTGCCAGGAACCCGTTACCCAGAATTCCCAACTATGGAACCTTCCAGGAATATTAGTCCAAGGCGAGAGTGGGAAAACTTGTTCCATAACAACCAACCGGATTCTCAGTTATGGAGAAGGACCAGAAGAAGCTGATTGGGTAGCACAGTCACTGCGAGTCTGAAGCCGGGATTGACAGCCTCCCTCACCTTACCTTCTAAATTGTGGTCTTCTGACTCGATTGGCTCCATCTTCAGCACAAACAACATGGCCGCCTCTCCGAGGGAAGCCGAGGTACCTCAGGGAATGCTGCTAGTGAGGTCCATATATGGCGGTGACATCACAATGAAGGATTTGTTTATATTAGAGGAGGTCACTGCAGGGAATCTACATCTAGGGGAGGGTTAGAAGCACTCTCAGGTATGTATAGGAAGGATTTCCCCCTCACTTCCTGTTCTGGGGACCATCGTCACACCCAGACTCTCCTAGTGTGTCACCAAGACAGGAAATGTGAGGAGGGTTCCTGTGGAGTCACCAGGAGGAAGTGATGGTCTATGGTCTATGGTTAAGTTTTGGTTCATTGCTGGTGAATGCCGATATGACCGTGTACCCCGAGTTATGGAGCCAGCATTTCAGAAGCCCTGTTCAGTTCTGGGTGTAAGCTGTACTGACTGCAGCCTTCAGCACAATGGCCCCGCCTTCTTTCTGCAAGTAAGAATCTGGTTGGTTGCTACAGACAATTCCCATCAATAGGTTCATAGATGGAGACCACAGCAGGCAATGAAAGGCGTACCCTTCCCCCACAATATACCCGCCCCCCCCCTCCCCCACACAGATTATGAGCAGTATTCTCACACAGGTAAAGCAGATGTACAAAGCAACATGACGGCCCACAAACACAGAGCATTGAGTGTGCGGTGACACAGGCGGGATTCCGGCTGACGCCGCAACGTTACAAGGAGCTACCTGCCCTCTCTACTCCCCCCCAAACACACGCACACACGCTCCGCTCAGGGGGAACCCCACCTGTTTGATAGGAATGGCTCTTCCACTGCCAACACTCTCAGATTTACAGTCCGGGGCTCTCTTCTCTCTGTCCACCTCTGCGCCCCTCCGAGACTGGAAGAGAACAAGATACAGCCACACATTACAATGGTACAGGAGGGAGCTGTGCGCACACCCACGCCACACAGGACAGGAAGTGGGGAAGGGATTGGGGGGACGCACACACACAGGACAGGAAGTAGGGAAGGATTGGGGGGGCGCACACACGCACAGGTGGAGAGGGAGGTGAAGGACGACACACCCAGGGGGAAAGGCGGGAGGAGGACATCACACGCGTGGGGGAGAGGGAGGTGAAGGACGACACACGCACGGGGGAGAGGGAGGTGAAGGACGACACACACACAGGGGGAGAGGAAGGAGTGGGACGACGCGCACGGAGGGAGAGGAAGGAGTAGGACAGCACACACTCGGGGGGGGAGAGGAAGGTGAAGGACGGCAAATACTCGGGGGAGAGGAAGGAGAAGGACGGCACATACTCGGGGGAGAGGAAGGAGAAGGACGGCACATACTCGGGGGAGAGGAAGGAGAAGGACGGCACATACTCGGGGGAGAGGAAGGAGAAGGACGGCACATACTCGGGGGAGAGGAAGGACGGCGGCACATACTCGGGGGAGAGGAAGGAGAAGGACGACACATACTCGGGGGAGGGGAAGGAGAAGGACGACACATACTCGGGGGAGAGGAAGGAGAAGGACGGCACATACTCGGGGGGGAGAGGAAGGAGAAGGACGGCACATACTCGGGGGGGAGAGGAAGGAGAAGGACGGCACATACTCGGGGGAGAGGAAGGAGAAGGGCGGCACATACTCGGGGGAGAGGAAGGAGAAGGACGACACATACTCGGGGGAGAGGAAGGAGAAGGGCGGCACATACTCGGGGGAGAGGAAGGAGAAGGACGACACATACTCGGGGGAGAGGAAGGAGAAGGGCGGCACATACTCGGGGGAGAGGAAGGAGAAGGGCAACACATACTCGGAGGAGAGGAAGGAGAAGGACGGCACATACTCGGGGGAGAGGAAGGAGAAGGACGGCACATACTCGGGGGAGAGGAAGGAGAAGGACGGCACATACTCGGGGGAGAGGAAGGAGAAGGACGGCACATACTCGGGGGAGAGGAAGGAGAAGGACGGCACATACTCGGGGGAGAGGAAGGAGAAGGACGGCACATACTCGGGGGAGAGGAAGGAGAAGGACGGCACATACTCGGGGGAGGGGAAGGAGAAGGACGACACATACTCGGGGGAGAGGAAGGAGAAGGACGGCACATACTCGGGGGAGAGGAAGGAGAAGGACGACACATACTCGGGGGAGAGGAAGGACGGCGGCACACACACAGGCGGCGGTGCAGGCCGAGCACCGGCACCCCACCCACACTGGCCCTGCGTTTTCTCCCCTATCCTGTGCGGCAGCGGGAATCCTGCTCGGAGAGAAGCATGGAATGTCACATGCATGAAGGGGACAGACACAGGCAGACAGATCCATTCCAATCCGTTTATTGAATACAGACTGTCACCAGAACAGAATTCAAGAATGAAGAGAAGAAATCTAGTACAAAACAGCATTATAGATGGCCGGTGAGTCTGCGATCGATCTCTCTATGTACAGGCGGCAGGTGCAGGAAAAGTACAATCCGCAAGAAACGCTGGCTCCAGAAAAGTGCTTCCATGGAGATACACAGCACAAGGATTACATTCAGACAGGAAGAAGAAACAGCAGCATGTCAAGAAGATGGGGTGGGGGTGGGGGTTCCCACGTGGATCCCCCACATCCAAGTCTCCATGTCTTTTCCAAGGCTATGGGAAGAGGAGGAGGAGGAGGTGGTGGTGGTGGTGGTGGTGTGGTGGCTCCGTGCAGGCTGCAGGGCGGAGGGTCTCCAGCACTCAGCGGCGCCTGCCCAGGCACGGAGGAGGAAGAAGAGGAGGAGGAGGAGGGGATGTCCCGTATAGTTCCGTTCAGTCTCTACCCCACAGGAGGGAGGAAGATGGGGTGTAAGGCCACCACTCAGGGGCAGTTGGTTGAGTGAGAAGTCAGATACTTGCGCAGGACAGACACACGACTCTGAGGAGGTGGCAGAGGAGCCAGCGGAAGCCTCTGAAACGTCCCAGTCTAGAAAAGGTGAAAGGTTCCAGTACAGAAAAGGGACGAGAGAGAGAGAGGAGACTCTCACATTGACACATCACTGTGACCAATGACAGGCCGACATCGTCTTATCAATATATACAGGGATGGCCATGACACCAACATTCAACTCATGAAGATGGAAGATGGCGGGAGGATGGAGGGAAATCACAACACTGAGCTGAACATCCATCACAGCACTGCAAGAGCCCAACCCGGGAGACACCCATATCAGGGGCAAAGAGAAGAGAGAGAAGAAAGGGGGGGGTAGGGAGAAGGGGGAGGAAGAGAATAGAAGAGGAGGGGAGACAAGATGGGAAGGGAGGGGAGGGGAGAGGAGACAAGATGGGAAGGGAGGGGAGGGGAGAGGAGACAAGATGGGAAGGGAGGGGAGGGGAGAGGAGACAAGATGGGAAGGGAGGGGATGGGAGACAAGATGGGAAGGGAGGGGAGACAAGATGGGAAGGGAGGGGATGGGAGACCAGATGGGAAGGGAGGGAAGACAAGATGGGAAGGGAGAGAAGATGGGAATGGAGAGAAGATGGGAAGGGAGGGGAGAGAAGGGGAGGGGAGAGAAGATGGGAAGGGAGGGGAGGGAAGATGGGAAGGGAGGGGAGAGAAGGGGAGGGGAGAGAGAAGATGGGAAGGGAGGGGAGAGAAGGGGAGGGGAGAGAAGATGGGAAGAGAGGGGAGAGAAGATGGGAAGGGAGGGGAGAGAAGATGGGAAGGGAGGGGAGAGAAGGGGAGGGGATAGAAGATGGGAAGGGAGGGGATAGAAGATGGGAAGGGAGGGGAGAGAAGGGGAGGGGAGAGAAGATGGGAAGGGAGGGGAGAGAAGGGGAGGGGAGAGAAGATGGGAAGGGAGGGGAGAGAAGATGGGAAGAGAGGGGAGAGAAGATGGGAAGGGAGGGGATAGAAGATGGGAAGGGAGGGGATAGAAGATGGGAAGGGAGGGGGGAGAGAAGGGGAGGGGAGGGAAGATGGGAAGGGAGGGGAGAGAAGATGGGAAGGGAGGGTAGGAGAGAAGAGGAGATAAGTGAGAGAAGAGAGGAGATAAAGAACAAAGAAAGAAGAAGAGAGAGAGAGAAGAGAGAAGAGGAGACCGGACAGGTACACTTGTCTAGTGGGAGCATTGAGAATTGTGGCGGGTGGCATGTCTGGGCTGATATGAGGATCGCTCTGATTGGGACTAGTATGGCAGAAACTGTTCCAGGACATATGGAGATGTTCTGTGCCAGTCTGGAGCGGGTGGGGGAGAGATGACAGAGCACAACTACATGGGATCTCCACCATCAAATCACCTAAAACACAGTTCTTCCTACAAATATCAACATTTCATTTCAACTCTGCTCCCCATTCCACCTTCATCCCATCCCAGCCAATGTTACCCTTCCTCCAATCCCATCCCAGCCAATGTTACCCTTCCTCCAATCCCATTCCAGCCAATGTTACCCTTCCTCCAATCCCATTCCAGCCAATGTTACCCTTCCTCCAATCCCATCCCAGCCAATGTTACCCTTCCTCCAATCCCATCCCAGCCAATGTTACCCTTCCTCCAATCCCATCCCAGCCAATGTTACCCTTCCTCCAATCCCATCCCAGCCAATGTTACCCTTCCTCCAATCCCATCCCAGCCAATGTTACCCTTCCTCCAATCCCATCCCAGCCAATGTTACCCTTCCTCCAATCCCATCCCAGCCAATGTTACCCTTCCTCCAATCCCATCCCAGCCAATGTTACCCTTCCTCCAATCCCATCCCAGCCAGTGTTACCCTTCCTCCAATCCCATCCCAGCCAATGTTACCCTTCCTCCAATCCCATCCCAGCCAATGTTACCCTTCCTCCAATCCCATCCCAGCCAATGTTACCCTTCCTCCAATCCCATTCCAGCCAATGTTACTCTTTCCCCAATCCCATCCCAGCCAATGTTACCCTTCCTCCAATCCCATCCCAGCCAATGTTACCCTTCCTCCAATCCCATTCCAGCCAATGTTACTCTTCCTCCAATCCCATCCCAGCCAGTGTTACCCTTCCTCCAATCCCATCCCAGCCAGTGTTACCCTTCCTCCAATCCCATCCAGTGTTACCCTTCCTCCAATCCCATCCCAGCCAATGTTACCCTTCCTCCAATCCCATCCCAGCCAATGTTACCCTTCCTCCAATCCCATCCCAGCCAGTGTTACTCTTCCTCCAATCCCATTCCAGCCAGTGTTACCCTTCCTCCAATCCCATCCCAGCCAGTGTTACCCTTCCTCCAATCCCATCCCAGCCAATGTTACCCTTCCTCCAATCCCATCCCAGCCAATGTTACCCTTCCTCCAATCCCATCCCAGCCAATGTTACTCTTTCCCCAATCCCATCCCAGCCAATGTTACCCTTCCTCCAATCCCATCCCAGCCAATGTTACCCTTCCTCCAATCCCATCCCAGCCAATGTTACCCTTCCTCCAATCCCATTCCAGCCAGTGTTACCCTTCCTCCAATCCCATCCCAGCCAGTGTTACCCTTCCTCCAATCCCATCCCAGCCAGTGTTACCCTTCCTCCAATCCCATCCCAGCCAATGTTACCCTTCCTCCAATCCCATTCCAGCCAATGTTACTCTTTCCCCAATCCCATCCCAGCCAATGTTACCCTTCCTCCAATCCCATCCCAGCCAATGTTACCCTTCCTCCAATCCCATGCCAGCCAGTGTTACCCTTCCTCCAATCCCATCCCAGCCAATGTTACCCTTCCTCCAATCCCATCCCAGCCAATGTTACCCTTCCTCCAATCCCATCCCAGCCAGTGTTACCCTTCCTCCAATCCCATCCCAGCCAGTGTTACCCTTCCTCCAATCCCATCCCAGCCAATGTTACCCTTCCTCCAATCCCATCCCAGCCAATGTTACCCTTCCTCCAATCCCATCCCAGCCAATGTTACTCTTCCTCCAATCCCATATGAGCCAGTGTTACCCTTCCTCCAATCCCATCCCAGCCAATGTTACTCTTTCCCCAATCCCATCCCAGCCAATGTTACCGTTCCTCCAATCCCATCCCAGCCAATGTTACCCTTCCTCCAATCCCATCCCAGCCAGTGTTACCCTTCCTCCAATCCCATCCCAGCCAATGTTACTCTTTCCCCAATCCCATCCCAGCCAGTGTTACCCTTCCTCCAATCCCATCCCAGCCAGTGTTACCCTTCCTCCAATCCCATTCCAGCCAGTGTTACCCTTCCTCCAATCCCATTCCAGCCAATGTTACCCTTCCTCCAATCCCATCCCAGCCAATGTTACCCTTCCTCCAATCCCATCCCAGCCAATGTTACTCTTCCTTCAATCCCATCCCAGCCAATGTTACCCTTCCTCCAATCCCATCCCAGCCAATGTTACCCTTCCTCCAATCCCATCCCAGCCAATGTTACCCTTCCTCCAATCCCATCCCAGCCAGTGTTACCCTTCCTCCAATCCTATTCCAGCCAATGTTACCCTTCCTCCAATCCCATCCCAGCCAGTGTTACCCTTCCTCCAATCCTATTCCAGCCAGTGTTACCCTTCCTCCAATCCCATCCCAGCCAATGTTACCCTTCCTCCAATCCCATCCCAGCCAATGTTACTCTTCATCCAATCCCATTCCAGACAATGTTACCCTTCCTTCAATCCCATCCCAGCCAATGTTACCCTTCCTCCAATCCCATCCCAGCCAATGTTACTCTTTCCCCAATCCCATCCCAGCCAATGTTACCCTTCCTCCAATCCCATCCCAGCCAATGTTACCCTTCCTCCAATCCCATCCCAGCCAATGTTACCCTTCCTCCAATCCCATCCCAGCCAATGTTACCCTTCCTCCAATCCTATTCCAGCCAATCCCATCCCATCCCAGCCAATGTATCCCATTCCACCAATGTTTCCTCCAATCCCATTCCAGCCAATGTTACCCTTCCAATCCCATCCCAGCCAATCCCAATCCCATCCCAGCCAATGTTACCCTTCCTCCAATCCCATCCCAGCCAATGTTACCCTTCCTCCAATCCCATTCCAGCCAATGTTACCCTTCCTCCAATCCCATTCCAGCCAATGTTACCCTTCCTCCAATCCCATTCCAGCCAATGTTACCCTTCCTCCAATCCCATTCCAGCCAATGTTACCCTTCCTCCAATCCCATTCCAGCCAATGTTACTCTTTCCCCAATCCTATTCCAGCCAATGTTACCCTTCCTCCAATCCTATTCCAGCCAATGTTACCCTTCCTCCAATCCCATTCCAGCCAATGTTACCCTTCCTCCAATCCCATCTCAGCCAATGTTACCCTTCCTCCAATCCCATTCCAGCCAATGTTACCCTTCCTCCAATCCCATCCCAGCCAATGTTACCCTTCCTCCAATCCCATCCCAGCCAATGTTACCCTTCCTCCAATCCCATCCCAGCCAATGTTACCCTTCCTCCAATCCCATTCCAGCCAATGTTACCCTTCCTCCAATCCCATTCCAGCCAATGTTATCCTTCCTCCAATCCCATTCCAGCCAATGTTACCCTTCCTCCAATCCCATTCCAGCCAATGTTACCCTTCCTCCAATCCCATCCCAGCCAGTGTAACCCTTCCTCCAATCCCATCCCAGCCAATGTTACCCTTCCTCCAATCCCATTCCAGCCAATGTTACCCTTCCTCCAATCCCATTCCAGCCAATGTTACCCTTCCTCCAATCCCATTCCAGCCAATGTTACCCTTCCTCCAATCCCATTCCAGCCAATGTTACTCTTTCCCCAATCCTATTCCAGCCAATGTTACCCTTCCTCCAATCCCATTCCAGCCAATGTTACCCTTCCTCCAATCCCATTCCAGCCAATGTTACTCTTTCCCCAATCCTATTCCAGCCAATGTTACCCTTCCTCCAATCCTATTCCAGCCAATGTTACCCTTCCTCCAATCCCATTCCAGCCAGTGTTACCCTTCCTCCAATCCCATTCCAGCCAATGTTACCCTTCCTCCAATCCCATTCCAGCCAATGTTACTCTTTCCCCAATCCTATTCCAGCCAATGTTACCCTTCCTCCAATCCCATCCCAGCCAATGTTACTCTTCCTCCAATCCCATATGAGCCAGTGTTACCCTTCCTCCAATCCCATCCCAGCCAATGTTACTCTTTCCCCAATCCCATCCCAGCCAATGTTACCCTTCCTCCAATCCCATCCCAGCCAATGTTACCCTTCCTCCAATCCCATCCCAGCCAGTGTTACCCTTCCTCCAATCCCATTCCAGCCAGTGTTACCCTTCCTCCAATCCCATCCCAGCCAATGTTACTCTTTCCCCAATCCCATCCCAGCCAGTGTTACCCTTCCTCCAATCCCATCCCAGCCAGTGTTACCCTTCCTCCAATCCTATTCCAGCCAGTGTTACCCTTCCTCCAATCCCATCCCAGCCAATGTTACCCTTCCTTCAATCCCATCCCAGCCAATGTTACCCTTCCTCCAATCCCATCCCAGCCAATGTTACCCTTCCTCCAATCCCATCCCAGCCAATGTTACCCTTCCTCCAATCCCATCCCAGCCAGTGTTACCCTTCCTCCAATCCTATTCCAGCCAATGTTACCCTTCCTCCAATCCCATCCCAGCCAGTGTTACCCTTCCTCCAATCCTATTCCAGCCAGTGTTACCCTTCCTCCAATCCCATCCCAGCCAATGTTACCCTTCCTCCAATCCCATCCCAGCCAATGTTACTCTTCATCCAATCCCATTCCAGACAATGTTACCCTTCCTTCAATCCCATCCCAGCCAATGTTACTCTTCCTCCAATCCCATCCCAGCCAATGTTACCCTTCCTCCAATCCCATCCCAGCCAGTGTTACCCTTCCTCCAATCCTATTACAGCCAGTGTTACCCTTCCTCCAATCCCATCCCAGCCAATGTTACTCTTTCCCCAATCCCATTCCAGCCAATGTTACCCTTCCTCCAATCCCATTCCAGCCAATGTTACCCTTCCTCCAATCCCATCCCAGCCAGTGTAACCCTTCCTCCAATCCCATCCCAGCCAATGTTACCCTTCCTCCAATCCCATTCCAGCCAATGTTACCCTTCCTCCAATCCCATTCCAGCCAATGTTACCCTTCCTCCAATCCCATTCCAGCCAATGTTACCCTTCCTCCAATCCCATTCCAGCCAATGTTACTCTTTCCCCAATCCTATTCCAGCCAATGTTACCCTTCCTCCAATCCTATTCCAGCCAATGTTACCCTTCCTCCAATCCCATTCCAGCCAATGTTACCCTTCCTCCAATCCCATCTCAGCCAATGTTACCCTTCCTCCAATCCCATTCCAGCCAATGTTACCCTTCCTCCAATCCCATCCCAGCCAATGTTACCCTTCCTCCAATCCCATCCCAGCCAATGTTACCCTTCCTCCAATCCCATCCCAGCCAATGTTACCCTTCCTCCAATCCCATTCCAGCCAATGTTACCCTTCCTCCAATCCCATTCCAGCCAATGTTATCCTTCCTCCAATCCCATTCCAGCCAATGTTACCCTTCCTCCAATCCCATTCCAGCCAATGTTACCCTTCCTCCAATCCCATCCCAGCCAGTGTAACCCTTCCTCCAATCCCATCCCAGCCAATGTTACCCTTCCTCCAATCCCATTCCAGCCAATGTTACCCTTCCTCCAATCCCATTCCAGCCAATGTTACCCTTCCTCCAATCCCATTCCAGCCAATGTTACCCTTCCTCCAATCCCATTCCAGCCAATGTTACTCTTTCCCCAATCCTATTCCAGCCAATGTTACCCTTCCTCCAATCCCATTCCAGCCAATGTTACCCTTCCTCCAATCCCATTCCAGCCAATGTTACTCTTCCTCCAATCCTATTCCAGCCAATGTTACCCTTCCTCCAATCCCATTCCAGCCAGTGTTACCCTTCCTCCAATCCCATTCCAGCCAATGTTACCCTTCCTCCAATCCCATTCCAGCCAATGTTACTCTTTCCCCAATCCTATTCCAGCCAATGTTACCCTTCCTCCAATCCCATCCCAGCCAGTGTTACCCTTCCTCCAATCCCATTCCAGCCAATGTTACCCTTCCTCCAATCCCATTCCAGCCAATGTTACCCTTCCTCCAATCCCATTCCAGCCAATGTTACCCTTCCTCCAATCCCATTCCAGCCAATGTTATCCTTCCTCCAATCCCATTCCAGCCAATGTTACCCTTCCTCCAATCCCATCCCAGCCAGTGTTACCCTTCCTCCAATCCCATTCCAGCCAATGTTACCCTTCCTCCAATCCCATTCCAGCCAATGTTACCCTTCCTCCAATCCCATTCCAGCCAATGTTACCCTTCCTCCAATCCCATTCCAGCCAATGTTACCCTTCCTCCAATCCCATTCCAGCCAATGTTATCCTTCCTCCAATCCCATTCCAGCCAATGTTACCCTTCTTCCAATCCCATCTCAGCCAGTGTTACCCTTCCTCCAATCCCATCCCAGCCAATGTTACCCTTCCTCCAATCCCATCCCAGCCAATGTTACCCTTCCTCCAATCCCATCCCAGCCAATGTTACCCTTCCTCCAATCCCATCCAATGTTACCCTTCCTCCAATCCCATTCCAGCCAATGTTACCCTTCCTCCAATCCCATCCCAGCCAATGTTACCCTTCCTCCAATCCCATCCCAGCCAATGTTACCCTTCCTCCAATCCCATCCCAGCCAATGTTACCCTTCCTCCAATCCCATTCCAGCCAATGTTACCCTTCCTCCAATCCCATTCCAGCCAATGTTACCCTTCCTCCAATCCTATTAAAATGGAAGTTTATCTTCCCCAAAACGTAGGACTCTTCAGTTTTGTAAACATTTGTCTTAGCATGGCCTTCCTACCACTCATCTTCTGCTCTCATTACCATCCCCCGTTGAACATCAATTATGGTTTAGTCCAGTTCTCGCCAAATATAATTACCCCTTTCACTGCGTTCTCTAATTATCCCTTCAACTTTAGCCGATTCTCTGGTCCCAACCCGAACCAACCTTCCCTCTGACTATGCCAATCGTTGGATATTATCTGACTTAATCCCCGACTTTAATAAACACGTCTCTGCTGTGTATGTCCTCAGGCAGACAATCATAAAACCCTTCACTGAAGCCGGGAGTCAGCATTTTATTTAGGTCATCTGAAGGTGGAGCACCCATAAAAAAAAGGAGGAGGAAGAGCTTTGCCGGCTGTTATGGGTTTCGATGCCAGGCTGGTTCTCAGAGGCAGTGCTGGACTCCTTATAAAACATACTAATAAGTGATGTCCGCCCTCCTGATGATGTGCTGAGCCTGGCAGGAGAGTCCTAGCTCAGTGTATGAAGGGGAATCATGAGGCCAATAATGGAAGAAGGACTGGTGGGAAGCCTTTCCCTCCATTATTCAACACAAAACCAAGATAAAAAAAAAAGAAGAAACAAATAAACAGTTGGTATCAGAAAGCCCGCTGTGTATCGGCATTACTTGGATGGTACAACGTGCAAATCACCACAGAACCACAATAAAAAAAACAAAAGAAAAGAAACGTAAGTTCTGATGAAGACAAATACAGAAAAAGGGCTCTAAACTTCCCCCAACACAAGCCGCCTACAACGGGACCTGCAATGTCCTATTCCTGGCTCTACAACGGGACCTGCAATGTCCTATTCCTGGCTCTACAACGGGACCTGCAATGTCCTATTCCTGGCTCTACAACGGGACCTGCAATGTCCTATTCCTGGCTCTACAACGGGACCTGCAATGTCCTATTCCTGGCTCTCGGGTCACCTCTCAGGATTGGTAGTGAGTGTGCAATGCGTGCGTCTGGAAGCGGCTTGAGTGTGTTTTCTAGAAGGGGTTCTGTGCTCTCCAAAGGGCTCCTTCTACCTAGATGTCCATTTATCATTTGGTTCCTCTTTCTGGTCCAGATATATCAGATTCTCTTATTTAGCTCCTCTCTTGACTCCAGGTTTCTGATTAGGTTCTTCTCTCCCATCTACAAGCTTGTTGTTCCAGAGTGGAGTCTCTTTCTCTCCAGTCTCGATGTGTAGTTCTTCTATTCAGTCAAGATTTTATGATACTCCCCGGGGTGGTCCCTCTCTGGATTAGACACGTGTTACTCCCCGGCGTGGTCTCTCTCTGGATTAGACATGTGTTACTCCTCGGGGTGGTCCCTCTCTGAATTAGACACGTGTTACTCCCCGGCGTGGTCTCTCTCTGAATTAGACACGCGTTACTCCCCGGCGTGGTCTCTCTCTGGATTAGACATGTGTTACTCCCCGGCGTGGTCCCTCTCCGAATCTGAATTAGACACGCGTTACTCCCCGGCGTGGTCTCTCTCTGAATTAGACATGTGTTACTCCCCGGCATGGTCTCTCTCTGAATTAGACACGTGTTACTCCCCGGCGTGGTCCTTCTCTGAATTAGACACGTGTTACTCCCCGGCGTGGTCCCTCTCTGAATTAGACACGCGTTACTCCCCGGCGTGGTCTCTCTCTGAATTAGACATGTGTTACTCCCCGGCATGGTCTCTCTCTGAATTAGACACGTGTTACTCCCCGGCATGGTCCTTCTCTGAATTAGACACGTGTTACTCCCCGGCGTGGTCCCTCTCTGAATTAGACACGTGTTACTCCCCGGCGTGGTCTCTCTCTGAATTAGACATGTGTTACTCCCCGGCATGGTCCCTCTCTGAATTAGACACGTGTTACTCCCCGGCGTGGTCCCTCTCTGAATTAGACACGTATTAGACACGCGTTACTCTCCGGTGGGGTTCATCTCCTCAGTCTAGATTTATAGAACTCCCCGGCGTGGTTCCTCTCTCTGGATTCAACACGTGTTACTCTCCGGTCGCGATTTATATTACTCTTCAGTGCGTTTCATTTTGTTCTGCATATGTGATACTCTCCGGTGTGGTACTTCTCTTTGGACTAGAAACGTGTCACTCTTCAGTGCCTTTCATTTGTTCAGATTTATGTTACTTTTCTGCATGTTTTGAGTTAGATGTGCTCTCCAGTGTACATTACTCTCCAGTATGGTTCTCCTCTCCGGTCTAGATAAGTATTACCCTCCGGTGTGGTTCTTCTCTAGTGTCTAGATGTCCAGTAGGACTCCTCCATAGTCTTCATGTGGGCCACATCTCGTGTAGTTCCTCTCTTCGGTCTAGTTGCATCGTCTCTCTCTCTCTGGTCTACATTTGTTACTCTTCAGTGTGGTTGGGCTCTCCAGTGTATTACTCTAGTGTGGTTTCTCTCTGTGATCTCGATGTTTGTTACCCTCTGGGGTGGTTCCCATCTCGAGTCTAGATTTCTGTTACTCCTTCGAGTGGTCTCTTTGGTCTGGATTTCGGTTACTCTTTGGTGCGATTCCTCTCTTCAGCCTAGATGTGTGGTCTTCTCCAGTGTGGTTACTGAGGTCTGTTACTCTTTGGGGTGCTTCTTCTCTTTGGTCTAGAATTGTGTCCCTCCCCAATTCTACTTCTCTTTCTCTGGTCTGGAAGTTCATTACTCTCCACTGTGTTTTCTCTCCTCCCTGGTGTAGATGTGTGGTACCTTACTGTGTCCAGTGTGGTCTCTCTCTCTAGACATCTTTTACTCTCTGGTGTGGTGTCTCTCTCCAGACTAGATGCCGGTTACTCTCCGGTGTGGTCTCTCTCTCCAGACTAGATGTCTCTTACTCTCCGGTGAAGTCTCTCTCTCCAGACTAGATGCCGGTTACTCTCCGGTGTGGTCTCTCTCTCCAGACTAGATGTCTCTTACTCTCCGGTATGGTCTCTCTCTCTCCAGACTAGATGCCGGTTACTCTACGGTGTGGTCTCTCTCTCCAGACTAGATGCCGGTTACTCTACGGTGTGGTCTCTCTCTCCAGACTAGATGTCTCTTACTCTCCGGTGAAGTCTCTCTCTCCAGACTAGATGCCGGTTACTCTACTATAGGGGCTCTCTCTCCAGTCTAGATGTCTCTTACTCTCCGGTATGGTCTCTCTCTCCAGACTAGATGTCGGTTACTCTCCGGTGTGGTCTCTCTCTCCAGACTAGATGTCTCTTACTCTCCGGTGAAGTCTCTCTCTCCAGACTAGATGCCGGTTACTCTACTATAGGGGCTCTCTCTCCAGTCTAGATGTCTCTTACTCTCCGGTATGGTCTCTCTCTCCAGACTAGATGCCGGTTACTCTACGGTATGGTCTCTCTCTCTCCAGACTAGATGTCTTTTACGCTTCAGTGTGGTCTCTCTCTCTGCAGACTACTGTAGAAGTCTGTTACTCTGGTGTGGTGTCTCTGCTCTAGATGATCACTGTGGCCCTTGGTTACACCCCCCTGATCCTAGGGAGGCTTCACTGTGGCCCTAGGTTACACCCTCCCCCCAATCCCAGAAGGAAAGCTGGGTGTTCTGGTAATCTCACACGAGGTACTTACTGTAAAGATGTTGGAACGGCGCTTGCTTTGCTTGCGTATGGGGGTTGGTGTACTGGAGGCGGCGATGGTCTCGATACGCAGTTCACGTTGGCTTATACTGGGAGTAGAGGGAACGGAGGAGGAGTAGTCACTGAATGTTCCGGCACCATTGGTGGCCTACATAGAATAAAATACATACGTTGGATTGGCTTATTGGAGAACAAAACACAATAGAAGAACATTCTGCACTAAAGTACAGGCCACGCCCCCCCCCCTGCCTGGATGACATTCTCTGGTCTCGTGATGACCGGTATATGTACAAAGAAGGAACACGCGGTCTGCCACCCCCACCCCCACACATTCCCTGAATAGAAGGGCGGGCACAGACCGGCACACTCACTGCCCGTACTCTCAATCATGGCAGGATTCTGGGGTACCGGGTACACACTGCACAGCTGTATTTCTATGACCAATAAAAACTTTATTTACACGAAAAAAAAAAAAATCCAAACCATAAAATCCCATCATGATGTATATTGAACCGCGACCACCGAATGAATGACAATCATCCCCGGCAGCATTTCCCCATCAACTGCCTGACATGTGTCATGGCTTCTCTGACATCATTTCTATACAGTGACATCACTCGGAGGACGGCTGTGTGTGTGCGAGGGGGGTGGGGGGGATGAGGTGAGTTTACAGCCGTTCTCCAGGCATTGTCCATTCCAATGTTCCACCATTCACTCAAATGGTGAGGTTCTGTCAACATAGTCCTAGTGCAGACATCATTCTGCCTCCTCTGAGCACATCCCCCACCCTGCCAAACCCCCTACAATCCCATAACCCAATTATAGAACTGAATTCTCCTCCAGCCTTAGTGAAGGCTCTCAGCGCCCTCAGGCACTCTCAGCGAAGGGCTACCAGCGCCCTCAGCGAAGGGCTCTCGCCAGGGGCCCTCAGCGAAGGGCTCTCGCCAGGGGCCCTCAGCGAAGGGCTCTCGCCAGGGGCCCTCAGCGAAGGGCTCTCGCCAGGGGCCCTCAGCGAAGGGCTCTCGCCAGGGGCCCTCAGGCACTCTCAGTGAAGGCTCTCAGGGAAGGCCCTCCAGGAAGGCTCTCAGGGAAGGCTCTCAGGGAAGGCTCCCAGTGAAGGCCCCCAGTGAAGACCCCCAGTGAAGACCCCCAGTGAAGACCCCCAGTGAAGACCCTCAGTGAAGACCCTCAGTGAAGGCTCTCAGGGAAGGCCCTCCAGGAAGGCTCTCAGGGAAGGCCCTCCAGGAAGGCTCTCAGGGAAGGCTCTCAGGGAAGGCTCCCAGTGAAGGTCCTCCGTGAAGGTCCTCAGGGAAGGCTCCCAGTGAAGGCCCCCAGTGAAGACCCCCAGTGAAGACCCCCAGTGAAAACCCTCAGTGAAGGCTCCCAGTAGAGACTCCCAGTAGAGGCTCCCAGTGAAGGCTCCCAGTAGAGGCTCCCAGTGAAGGCTCCCAGTGAAGGCTCTCAGTGAAGGCTCCCAGTGAAGGCTCCCAGTGGAGGCTCCCAGTGGAGGCTCCCAGTAGAGGCTCCCAGTGAAGGCTCCCAGTGAAGGCTCCCAGTGAAGGCTCCCAGTAGAGGCTCCCAGTAGAGGCTCCCAGTGAAGGCTCCCAGGGAAGACTCCCAGGGAAGGCTCCCAGGGAAGACTCCCAGGGAAGGCTCCCAGTGAAGACCCTCAGTGAAGACCCTCAGTGAAGGCTCCCAGTGAAGGCTCCCAGTGAAGGCTCCCAGTGAAGGCTCCCAGTGAAGGCTCCCAGGGAAGGCTCCCAGTGAAGGCTCCCAGTGAAGGCTCCCAGTGAAGGCTCCCAGTGAAGGCTCCCAGGGAAGGCTCCCAGGGAAGGCTCCCAGGGAAGGCTCCCAGTGAAGGCTCCCAGTGAAGGCTCCCAGTAGAGGCTCCCAGTAGAGGCTACCAGTGAAGGCTCCCAGTAGAGGCTCCCAGTGAAGGCTCCCAGTGAAGGCTCCCAGTGAAGGCTCCCAGTGAAGGCTCCCAGTGAAGGCTCCCAGTAGAGGCTACCAGTGAAGGCTCCCAGTGAAGGCTCCCAGTAGAGGCTCCCAGTGAAGGCTCCCAGTGAAGGCTCCCAGTGAAGGCTCCCAGTGAAGGCTCCCAGTGAAGGCTCCCAGTGAAGGCTCCCAGTGAAGGCTCTCAGCACCGCCCTCCTGCACAAGAGTCTGATATCCGGCATACTCACATACAGATGTCAGCTGCATGTTAATATATTCTAATTACTTTTCAATCCCGGGCAGCGGCTGAGTTTGCCCATGCCCCTCCCATGCATCCCTATTGGCCAGAAAGACAGCCCATCCTAGTGATGGGGAAGGGAAGAAGCAGACAAGGGGTGAGACCTCTACCGTACAGGCTGTAGGGGGGGGGGGGGGGGGGGGGGGGGGGGGGGCAATGAAAGCTGCTTGCACCTCGAATTTAGTGTGTTGTCACTTCAAAACTAATTTCATAAAGAAAATGGATTTAATTGCTTCCAAAACGATTGTTCATAATGGACGCCGACTCGCCCTCTTACCTGGTTAATGTGCATGGATGGAATGGTGGCAGCAGACACGGAGGAGTGGCTTGGGGAGTTGGGGAGAGATTTACATGGACCAATGGAAAGTTGCTGCTTCTTACGGAGGGCGACCACCTTCTGAGCCACTGAAAAATGAAAAGACAAAACAATTAAAGAGGAGACAAGAGGTAATTAAAGAATAATTGTATAGAAATATGGGGGCGCTGTGTCATTAATGATACAATACATCCAGTGCAACAATACAACAGTGAATATGCCGACACAAAACACCCAATGCAATTGTCCTTGAAGACTTCTACATGGACGAAACACGTAGGGGCTGAGATTTGGTGCCGACGTCATCACAAATGCTGGATTGTATACATTACCTTTGTGAGTACATCCCTATCTACTGAATAGCATTCTGTCTGAAGATAATGGACTATAAATTCCTCTTTTTTGTGGGGCTTACCTTAGGAATATGACTGGGCTTTGGATCACCCTAATCGGAAGCAATTAACCATTACACTCCCAGAAGCAGAGATATTTCTGTGGAGGCCTGATCTGGTGAATTTCATCTCTGATCGCTTTAAATCTCTTCATTTTGGTGGGTCTAATATTCTGGTAAGTGGATAGTGGCCATGATTCACAAGATTGTTGTGTTTCACATTTACTATTGTATTATATCTTTTATATTCATTTATATGCGTGGGATCATTTAAAGAGACAGTGCACCGTTATTTGTATACAATTATTTAGTCTTCTATCCGAGAATTCAGGTGTGCAGCATCTTCGTTTTAAGTTTGTGAGATTCGTTTTCATGTGAATTTTACAAATTCTTATTGTAGACCTGCACAAGGCTGGAATGGGCTACAAGACCATCAGCAAGAAGATCGGTGAGAAGGAGACAACTGTTGGAGCGATTATTCACAAATGGAAGAAATTCAAAATAACCATCAATCGTCCTCAGTCTGGAGCTCCATGGAAGATTTCTCCTCATGGGGTGAGGATGGTCATGAGAAAAGTGAGGGATCCGCCCAGAACTACACGGGAGGAGCTTGTGAAGGATCTCAAGGCAGTTGGGACCACAGTCACCAAACAAACCATTGGTAACACAATACACCACCATGGACTGAAATCCTACAGCCCCCGCAAGGTCCCCCTCCTCA
Organism: Lithobates sylvaticus; assembly: GCA_028564925.1. Lineage (NCBI taxonomy): Eukaryota > Metazoa > Chordata > Amphibia > Anura > Ranidae > Lithobates > Lithobates sylvaticus. The sequence goes on from CM053030.1 coordinate 704,231, forward strand.
GGAAGACACATGTACAGGTCCCCCTCCTCAGGAAGACACGTGTACAGGTCCCCCTCCTCAGGAAAACACGTGTACAGGTCCCCCTCCTCAGGAAAACACGTGTACAGGTCCCCCTCCTCAGGAAGACACGTGTACAGGTCCCCCTCCTCAGGAAGACACGTGTACAGGTCCTCCTCCTCAGGAAGACACGTGTACAGGTCCTCCTCCTCAGGAAGACACGTGTACAGGTCCCCCTCCTCAGGAAGACACGTGTACAGGTCCCCCTCCTCAGGAAGACACGTGTACAGGTCCTCCTCCTCAGGAAGACACGTGTACGGGTCCTCCTCCTCAGGAAGACACGTGTACGGGTCCCCCTCCTCAGGAAGACACGTGTACAGGTCCCCCTCCTCAGGAAGACACGTGTACAGGTCCCCCTCCTCAGGAAGACACGTGTACAGGTCCCCCTCCTCAGGAAGACACGTGTACAGGTCCCCCTCCTCAGGAAGACACGTGTACAGGTCCCCCTCCTCAGGAAGACACGTGTACAGGTCCTCCTCCTCAGGAAGACACGTGTACGGTCCTCCTCCTCAGGAAGACACGTGTACAGGTCCCCCTCCTCAGGAAGACACGTGTACAGGTCCCCCTCCTCAGGAAGACACGTGTACAGGTCCCCCTCCTCAGGAAGACACGTGTACAGGTCCCCCTCCTCAGGAAGACACGTGTACAGGTCCCCCTCCTCAGGAAGACACGTGTACAGGTCCCCCTCCTCAGGAAGACACGTGTACAGGTCCCCCTCCTCAGGAAGACACGTGTACAGGTCCCCCTCCTCAGGAAGACACGTGTACAGGTCCCCCTCCTCAGGAAGACACGTGTACAGGTCCCCCTCCTCAGGAAGACACGTGTACAGGTCCCCCTCCTCAGGAAGACACGTGTACAGGTCCTCCTCCTCAGGAAGACACGTGTACAGGTCCCCCCTCCTCAGGAAGACACGTGTACAGGTCCCCCTCCTCAGGAAGACACGTGTACAGGTCCCCCTCCTCAGGAAGACACGTGTACAGGTCCCCCTCCTCAGGAAGACACGTGTACAGGTCCCCCTCCTCAGGAAGACACGTGTACAGGTCCCCCTCCTCAGGAAGACACGTGTACAGGTCCCCCTCCTCAGGAAGACACGTGTACAGGTCCCCCTCCTCAGGAAGACACGTGTACAGGTCCCCCTCCTCAGGAAGACACGTGTACAGGTCCCCCTCCTCAGGAAGACACGTGTACAGGTCCCCCTCCTCAGGAAGACACGTGTACAGGTCCCCCTCCTCAGGAAGACACGTGTACAGGTCCCCCTCCTCAGGAAGACACGTGTACAGGTCCCCCTCCTCAGGAAGACACGTGTACAGGCCCCCCTCCTCAGGAAGACACGTGTACAGGTCCCCCTCCTCAGGAAGACACGTGTACAGGTCCCCCTCCTCAGGAAAACACGTGTACAGGTCCCCCTCCTCAGGAAGACACGTGTACAGGTCCCCCTCCTCAGGAAGACACGTGTACAGGTCCCCCTCCTCAGGAAGACACGTGTACAGGTCCCCCTCCTCAGGAAGACACCTGTACAGGTCCCCCTCCTCAGGAAGACACATGTACAGGTCCCCCTCCTCAGGAAGACACCTGTACAGGTCCCCCTCCTCAGGAAAAAACGTGTACAGGCCCCCCTCCTCAGGAAGACACGTGTACAGGTCCCCCTCCTCAGGAAAACACGTGTACAGGTCCCCCTCCTCAGGAAGACACGTGTACAGGTCCCCCTCCTCAGGAAGACACGTGTACAGGTCCCCCTACTCAGGAAGACACCTGTACAGGTCCCCCTCCTCAGGAAGACACATGTACAGGTCCCCCTCCTCAGGAAGACACCTGTACAGGTCCCCCTCCTCAGGAAGAAACGTGTACAGGCCCCCCTCCTCAGGAAGACACGTGTACAGGTCCCCCTCCTCAGGAAAAAATGTGTACAGGCCCCCCTCCTCAGGAAGACACGTGTACAGGTCCCCCTCCTCAGGAAAACACGTGTACAGGTCCCCCTCCTCAGGAAAACACGTGTACAGGTCCCCCTCCTCAGGAAGACACGTGTACAGGTCCCCCTACTCAGGAAGACACCTGTACAGGTCCCCCTACTCAGGAAGACACCTGTACAGGTCCCCCTACTCAGGAAGACACCTGTACAGGTCCCCCTCCTCAGGAAGACACATGTACAGGTCCCCCTCTTCAGGAAGACACATGTACAGGTCCTCCTCCTCAGGAAGACACGTGTACAGGTCCCCTCCTCAGGAAGACACATGTACAGGTCCCCCTCCTCAGGAAGACACATGTACAGGTCCCCCTCCTCAGGAAGACACATGTACAGGTCCCCCTCCTCAGGAAGACATGTACAGGTCCCCCTCCTCAGGAAGACACATGTACAGGTCCCCCTCCTCAGGAAGACACATGTACAGGTCCCCCTCCTCCTCAGGAAGACACGTGTACAGGTCCCCTCCTCAGGAAGACACGTGTACAGGTCCCCCTCCTCAGGAAGACATGTACAGGTCCCCCTCCTCAGGAAGACACATGTACAGGTCCCCCTCCTCAGGAAGACACATGTACAGGTCCCCCTCCTCCTCAGGAAGACACATGTACAGGTCCCCCTCCTCAGGAAGACACGTGTACAGGTCCCCCTCCTCAGGAAGACACATGTACAGGTCCCCCTCCTCAGGAAGACACGTGTACAGGTCCCCCTCCTCAGGAAGACACGTGTACAGGTCCTCCTCCTCAGGAAGACACATGTACAGGTCCTCCTCCTCAGGAAGACACGTGTACAGGTCCCCCTCCTCAGGAAGACACATGTACAGGAACGTCTGAAGTCCACCAATGAACATCTAAATGATTCAGAGAAGGATTGGGGAGAAAGTTCTGTGGTCAGATGAGACCAAAATTCAGCTCTTTAGTATTAACTCGACTTGCCGTGTTTGGAGGAAGAAAAATGGTGACTATCACCCTAAGAACACCATCCCTACAGTCACACGGAGGGGGAAACATGATGCTTTGGGGCTGTTTCTCTGATAAAGGTTCAGGCCGACTTTGCCGCATTGAGGGGCCAATGGACGGGGCCATGTATTGTAAGATCTTGGAGGAGAACCTTCTTCCCTCATCCAGAACACTGAAGATGGGTCATGGATGGGTCTTCCAGCATGACAATGACCCAAAACATACCGCCAAGGCAACAAAGGAGGGGCTCAAGAAGAAGCACATTAAGGTCATGGAGTGGCCTAGCCAGTCTCCAGACCTTAATCCTATAGAAAATTTATGGAGGGAGCTGAAGCTTCGAGTTGCCAAGAAACCTTAAGGCTTTAGAGAAGATCTGTAAAGAAGAGAGGACCAAAACCCCTCCTGAGATGTGCAAACCAGATCACCACCTACAAGAAACGTCTGACCTCTGTGATCACCAACAGGGGTTTCTCCACCAACTACTAAGGGGGTCAAATACTTATTTTACTCACTGAACTGCAACTCCATTTATAACATTTGTATTGTGTGTTTTTTCTGGATTGTTGGTTGATATTCTGTCTCCAATATATAAAATACACCTATGATAAAAATGATAGACCCTTCATTTCTATGTAAGTGGGCAAAACTTACACAATCTGCAGGGGAGACGCCCCCACTGTATATTCTACCCAAAATCCTTTTTCTTTTTTTTACAGTCCATTGAGGTACACATGCAGTCCTATACTGTTGGGTTATACTGCTGTCAACCAGAGGACTGGACACTGGCACACAAAACAATTGTAGGCCAGCCCAGGATAACGCCTACTCCCAGCATGCCTCAGTTTTTTAGCCAAACTGTACCTGCAGTATGCTGATAATCGTGAAAGATGTAGACTTCCTAACTTTTATTAAGATCAGAGATGGATATGTCCCTCAGAACCTGGACTTAGTGATGCCTAGCGAAGCAGGATGGTAATGTGACCCTTTGTTTAGAAAGTTTGGAGTCCCTGTGCTAGAGGATCCACTGGAGAGGAACCTGCACAGTTTGTTGTAACCTTACCCATGAAGGTCAGGTGGTCCACCTCTGGCATCCCCACCTATGAAACAAGCCCTGGAATACCTCCAGATTTCCAGACAATTCTGAGGACGTTTGCTTGTCAGAATGTTGACCAGAAGACAAGATCCTTCCAATGTCCTAGTCCCTGCACCAACGTGTCCAGGACTCCTCCCAGCCCAACAAGCTGGATTCCACTATGAGGATTTTACAAGAGATCAGAAAGAAGACTTCCTGAGTCACCAAGCCAGAGACAACCTGGTCCTCAGCACCAGGCAAATTGCTCTGTCCAAGGAATGGATTGACCTCCACAAAAGATGTTGTGTTGGAGGGGTTTGGAGTGCAACGGGAGTCGAAAAACTCCTAGACAGAAGAGTACAAGTCTGGGGGCAAAGTTTGGAGTTTCTCCTAGTGAAGAAGAACTCTGCCCTGAGATGTGTCTAGGACTAGACCCAAACATTCCAAGTCATGAGCTGCTTCCAGCCTTAAATTCCAAAGGTCCAGGATCCAACCAAACCTCTGCAGAGTCTAGAATGTCAGGACTATGTTGTGTGTTGACTAGAGTAGGTTGTCTAAACATTCCACAATGGGAAAGTCTCCACAATACAATAAGGCTACTAATGGTGGACGGTGGACCAAGGCTCAAATACAAGCATCATGGTGGATCAAGGCTCAAAATTTACAAGCACCTCGATGAACACTCAAGGCTCAGAAGATACAAGCATCATGGTGGACCAAGGCTCAGAAAATACAAGCATCAAGGTGGCCCAAGGCTCAGAAGATACAAGCATCATGGTGGACCAAGGCTCAGAAAATACAAGCATCAAGGTGGCCCAAGGCTTCGAAAATACAAGCATCAAGGTGGCCCAAGGCTCAGAAAATACAAGCATCAAGGTGGCCCAAGGCTCAGAAGATACAAGCATCATGGTGGACCAAGGCTCAGGATATACAAGCGTCATGGTGGATCAAGGCTCAGAAGATACAAGCGTCATGGTGGACCAAGGCTCAGAAGATACAAGCATCATGGTGGATCAAGGCTCAGAAGATACAAGCATCATGGTGGATCAAGGCTCAGAAGATACAAGCATCATGGTGGATCAAGGCTCAGAAGATACAAGCATCATGGTGGATCAAGGCTCAGAAGATACAAGCATCATGGTGCACCAAGGCTCAGAAGATACAAGCGTCATGGTAAACACCCAAGGCTCAGAAGATACAAGCATCATGGTGGACCAAGGCTCAGAGGATACAAGCATCATGGTGGACCAAGGCTCAGAGGATACAAGCATCATGGTGGACCAAGGCTCAGAAGATACAAGCGTCATGGTGGACCAAGGCTCAGAAGATACAAGCATCATGGTGCACCAAGGCTCAGAGGATACAAGCATCATGGTGGACCAAGGCTCAGAAGATACAAGCGTCATGGTGGACCAAGGCTCAGAAGATACAAGCATCATGGTGGACCAAGGCTCAGAAGATACAAGCGTCATGGTGGACCAAGGCTCAGAAGATACAAGCACCATGGTGGACCAAGGCTCAGAAGATACAAGCGTCATGGTGGACCAAGGCTCAGAGATACAAGCATCATGGTGCACCAAGGCTCAGAGGATACAAGCATCATGGTGGACCAAGGCTCAGAAGATACAAGCGTCATGGTGGACCAAGGCTCAGAAGATACAAGCGTCATGGTGGACCACGGCTCAGAAGATACAAGCGTCATGGTAAACACCCAAGGCTCAGAAGATAGGCCTAATGGCAGGTCCACAAACTGGAAGTGCAGATGACCCAAAGCAAAGTGAAAAAATAAGGACATACAGGTACGTGTCTTTGATGTTCGAAGAGGCCTGAAAGTTTCCCTGCTAAACAAAGGCAATGAGAGACCTGTTGGATTCCATGCAGAATTTCTGCGTCTGAATAATAACATTTGGGGCCATGAGATCTAAGCTTGGGTAGACACCCTCTTTTGACGTGGGACCTGTGAATGAGTTGATGTCGGGGAGAAGATTGTAGATCTACACAAGGCTGGAATGGGCTACAAGACCATCACCAAGCAGCTCGGTGAGAGGTGACAACAGCTGGTGGATTATTCACACAAAATAACGATCGATCTCCCTCGGTCTGGGGCTCCATACAAGATCTCACCTGGTGGAGGTTGAATGATGATGAGAACGGTGAGGAATCCGCCCAGAACTACACGGGAGAATCTTGTCACTGATCTCAGCTGGGACCATAGACACCAAGAAAACAATCGGTAACACACTACACCGCGATCGACTGAAATCCTGCAGCCCCCGCAAGGTCCCCCTGATCAGGAAATCACATGTACAGATCCGTCTGACGATCACTAATGAACATCGAATGATTCCGAGGAGAACTGGGGGAAAGTGTTGTGGTCAGAGGAGACCAAAATCCAGATCTTTATCCCCCACCGTCATACATGGAGGTCCTATGACCCCAAGAACACCATCCCCCACCGTCATACATGGAGGTCCTATGACCCCAAGAACACCATCCCCCACCATCATACATGGAGGACCTATGACCCCAAGAACACCATCCCCCACCGTCATACATGGAGGTCCTATGACCCCAAGAACACCATCCCCCACCGTCATACATGGAGGGCCAATGACCCAAAGAACACCATCCCCCACCGTCATACATGGAGGGCCTATGACCCAAAGAACACCATCCCCCACCGTCATACATGGAGGTCCTATGACTTCAAGAACACCATCCCCCACCGTCATACATGGAGGTCCTATGACCCCAAGAACACCATCCCCCACCGTCATACATGGAGGACCTATGACCACAAGAACACCATCCCCCACTGTCATACATGGAGGACCTATGACCCCAAGAACACCATCCCCCACCATCATACATGGAGGACCTATGACCCCAAGAACACCATCCCCCACCGTCATACATGGAGGTCCTATGACCCCAAGAACACCATCCCCCACCATCATACATGGAGGGCCTATGACCCCAAGAACACCATCCCCCACCTTCATACATGGAGGTCCTATGACCCCAAGAACACCATCCCCCACCGTCATACATGGAGGTCCTATGACCCCAAGAACACCATCCCCCACCGTCATACATGGAGGTCCTATGACCCCAAGAACACCATCCCCCACCGTCATACATGGAGGTCTTATGACCCCAAGAACACCATCCCCCACCGTCATACATGGAGGTCCTATGACCCCAAGAACACCATCCCCCACCGTCATACATGGAGGTCCTATGACCCCAAGAACACCATCCCCCACCGTCATACATGGAGGTCCTATGACCCCAAGAACACCATCCCCCACCGTCATACATGGAGGTCCTATGACTCCAAGAAAACCATCCCCCACCGTCATACATGGAGGACCTATGACCCCAAGAACACCATCCCCCACCATCATACATGGAGGTCCTATGACCCCAAGAACACCCTCCCCCACCGTCATACATGGAGGTCCTATGACTCCAAGAACACCATCCCCCACCGTCATACATGGAGGTCCTATGACCCCAAGAACACCATCCCCCACCGTCATACATGGAGGTCCTATGACCCCAAGAACACCATCCCCCACCGTCATACATGGAGGTCCTATGACCCCAAGAACACCATCCCCCACCGTCATACATGGAGGTCCTATGACCCCAAGAACACCATCCCCCACCGTCATACATGGAGGACCTATGACCCCAAGAACACCATCCCCCACCGTCATACATGGAGGTCCTATGACCTCAAGAACACCATCCCCCACCGTCATACATGGAGGACCTATGACCCCAAGAACACCATCCCCCACCGTCATACATGGAGGTCCTATGACCCCAAGAACACCATCCCCCACCGTCATACATGGAGGTCCTATGACCCCAAGAACACCATCCCCCACTGTCACACATGGAGGTCCTATGACCCCAAGAACACCATCCCCCACTGTCATACATGGAGGTCCTATGACCCCAAGAACACCATCCCCCACCGTCACACATGGAGGTCCTATGACCCCAAGAACACCATCCCCCACCGTCATACATGGAGGTCCTATGACCCCAAGAACACCATCCCTCACCATCATACATGGAGGTCCTATGACCCCAAGAACACCATCCCCCACCATCATACATGGAGGACCTATGAGCCCAAGAACACCATCCCCCACCGTCATACATGGAGGTCCTATGACCCCAAGAACACCATCCCCCACCGTCATACATGGAGGACCTCTGACCCCAAGAACACCATCCCCCACCGTCATACATGGAGGACCTATGACCCCAAGAACACCATCCCCCACCGTCATACATGGAGGTCCTATGACCCCAAGAACACCATCCCCCACCTTCATACATGGAGGTCCTATGACCCCAAGAACACCATCCCCCACCGTCATACATGGAGGTGGAGACATTATACTTTGGGGGTGTTTTTCTGCTAAGGGGACAGGACAACTTCACTGCATCAAAGGGACAATGGGCGGGGCCATGTACCATCAAATCTTGGGTGAGAACCTCCTTCCCTCATCCAGAACACTGAAGATGGGTCATGGATGGGTCTTCCAGCATGACAATGACCCAAAACACACGGCCAAGGCAACAAAGGAGGGGCTCAAGAAGAAGCACATTGAGGTCCTGGAGTGGCCTAGCCAGTCTCCAGACCTTAATCCCATAGAAAATATGTGGAGGGAGCTGAAGGTTCGAGTCACCAAACGTCACCCTGGAAACCTTCATGACTTGGAGAGGATAAAATCCCTCCTGAGATGTGCGAACCTGGAGGCCAACTCCAAGAAACGTCTGACCTCTGATCACCAACAAGGGTTTCTCCACCAACTACTAAGTCATGTTTTGTGAAGGGTTCACATACTTATTTCACTCATCAAAATGCAAATCAATTTATAACTTTCTTGAAATGTGTTTTTCTGAATATTTTGGAATATAAACCGACCAATAAGATTATAGACGATCGTTTCTTTGTCACAAAATCTGCAGCCGATCAAATACCTTTTTCCTCCTCACTGTAGGGGTACAGAGACAGGGAGGAGAGGAGCTCAGGCACAGAGGGATGAAGAGCCTAGAGGGGTGCAAAAAGGGGGAGAGGAGGGAAGAGACGGAGGGGAGAGGAGGGAAGAGACGGAGGAGAGAGGAGGGAAGAGACGGAGGAGAGAGGAGGGAAGAGACAGAGGGGAGAGGAGGGAAGAGACGGAGGAGAGAGGAGGGAAGAGACGGAGGGGAGGAGGAGGAGAGGAGAGACGGAGGAGAGAGGAGGGAAGAGAAGGAGGGGAGAGGAGGGAAGAGACGGAGGGGAGAGACGGAGGGGAGAGGAGGGAAGAGACGGAGGGGAGAGGAGGGAAGAGACGGAGGGGAGAGGAGGGAAGAGACAGAAGGGAGAGGAGGGAAGAGACGGAGGAGAGAGGAGGGAAGAGACAGAGGGGAGAGGAGGGAAGAGACAGAGGGGAGAGGAGGGAAGAGACAGAGGGGGGGAGAGGAGGGAAGAGACGGAGGGGAGAGGAGGGAAGAGACGGAGGAGAGAGGAGGGAAGAGACGGAGGGGAGAGGAGGGAAGAGACGGAGGAGAGAGGAGGGAAGAGAAGAGGGGAGAGGAGGGAAGAGACGGAGGGGAGAGGAGGGAAGAGACGGAGGGGAGAGGAGGGAAGAGACGGAGGGGAGAGGAGGGAAGAGACGGAGGGGAGAGGAGGGAAGAGACGGAGGGGAGAGGAGGGAAGAGACGGAGGGAAGAGACGGAGGGGAGAGGAGGGAAGAGACGGAGGGGAGAGGAGGGAAGAGACGGAGGGGAGAGGAGGGAAGAGACGGAGGAGAGAGGAGGGAAGAGAAGGAGTGGAGAGGAGGGAAGAGACGGAGGGGAGAGGAGGGAAGAGACGGAGGAGAGAGGAGGGAAGAGACGGAGGGGAGAGGAGGGAAGAGACGGAGGGGAGAGACGGAGGGGAGAGAGGGAGGAGAGAGACGAGAGGAGGGAGAGGAGGGAAGAGACGGAGGAGAGAGGAGGGAAGAGACGGAGGGAAGAGGAGGGAAGAGACGGAGGGGAGAGGAGGGAAGAGACGGAGGAGAGAGGAGGGAGAGGAGGGAAGAGACGGAGGAGAGAGGAGGGAAGAGACGGAGGGAAGAGGAGGGAAGAGACGGAGGGAAGAGGAGGGAAGAGACGGAGGGGAGAGGAGGGAAGAGACGGAGGGGAGAGGAGGGAAGAGAAGGAGGGGAGAGGAGGGAAGAGAAGGAGGGGAGAGGAGGGAAGAGAAGGAGGGGAGAGGAGGGAAGAGACGGAGGGGAGAGGAGGGAAGAGACGGAGGGGAGAGGAGGGAAGAGAAGGAGGGGGAGGAGGAGAGAGGAGGACGGAGGAGAGAGGAGGGAAGAGAAGGAGGAGAGGAGGGAAGAGACGGAGGGGAGAGGAGGGAAGAGACGGAGGGGAGAGGAGAGAAGAGACGGAGGGGAGAGACGGAGGAGAGAGGAGGGAAGAGACGGAGGAGAGGAGGGAAGAGACGGAGGAGAGAGGAGGGAAGAGACGGAGGGGAGAGACGGAGGGAGAGGAGGGAGAGAGACGGAGGAGAGAGGAGGGAAGAGACGGAGGAGAGAGGAGGGAAAAGACGGAGGGGAGAGGAGGGAAAAGACGGAGGGGAGAGGAGGGAAAAGACGGAGGGGAGAGGAGGGAAGAGACGGAGGGGAGAGGAGGGAAGAGACGGAGGAGAGAGGAGGGAAGAGACGGAGGAGAGGAGGGAAGAGACGGAGGAGAGAGGAGGGAAAAGACGGAGGGGAGAGGAGCGCAGAGACAGAGCTGAAGATGCAGGAAAGACAGAGGGTTGGGGGATTAGTGTGGTGACAGTCGGCTGAACCTACCATCCTGGAAGACGCGCTCCACATTCAGGCCATACGTAGCACAGGTCTCATAGTAAGTGCAGCGCTTCAGGTCATTGGACAGTTTCCGGGCTCTGGTGTCATCAATCACTCGCGGGTTGGTTGCACTGATGGCATCTGGGAAAACCAGCAGATATAACGTCACATAACTACCAGCACTAAAGACGGTCAACTTCATCCTCCACACACTCGGGATGGTCCCCATTCCCCCCATACACTCGGGATGGTCCCCATTCCCCCCCATACACTCGGGATGGTCCCCATTCCCCCCATACACTCGGGATGGTCCCCATTCCCCCCCATACACTCGGGATGGTCCCCATTCCCCCCATACACTCGGGATGGTCCCCATTCCCCCCATACACTCGGGATGGTCCCCATTCCCCCCATACACTCGGGATGGTCCCCATTCCCCCCATACACTCGGGATGGTCCCCATTCCCCCCCATACACTCGGGATGGTCCCCATTCCCCCCCATACACTCGGGATGGTCCCCATTCCCCCCATACACTCGGGATGGTCCCCATTCCCCCCATACACTCGGCATGGTCCCCATTCCCCCCATACACTCGGCATGGTCCCCATTCCCCCCATACACTCGGCATGGTCCCCATTCCCCCCATACACTCGGCATGGTCCCCTTTCCCCCCATACACTCGGCATGGTCCCCATTCCCCCCATACACTCGGCATGGTCCCCATTCCCCCCATACACTCGGGATGGTCCCCATTCCCCCCATACACTCGGGATGGTCCCCATTCCCCCCATACACTCGGGATGGTCCCCATTCCCCCCATACACTCGGGATGGTTCCCATTCCACCCATACACTCGGGATGGTCCCCATTCCCCCCATACACTCGGGATGGTCCCCATTCCCCCCCATACACTCGGGATGGTCCCCATTCCCCCCCATACACTCGGGATGGTCCCCATTCCCCCCCATACACTCGGGATGGTCCCCATTCCCCCCCCCCCATACACTCGGGATGGTCCCCATTCCCCCCATACCCTCGGGATGGTCCCCATTCCCCCCATACTCTCGGGATGGTCCCCATTCCCCCCTTACACTCGGCATGGTCCCCATTCCCCCCATACACTCGGCATGGTCCCCATTCCCCCCATACACTCGGCATGGTCCCCATTCCCCCCATACACTCGGCATGGTCCCCATTCCCCCCATACACTCGGGATGGTCCCCATTCCCCCCATACACTCGGGATGGTCCCCATTCCCCCCATACACTCGGGATGGTCCCCATTCCCCCGATACACTCGGGATGGTCCCCATTCCCCCCATACACTCGGGATGGTCCCCATTCCCCCCATACACTCGGGATGGTCCCCATTCCCCCCATACACTCGGGATGGTCCCCATTCCCCCCATACACTCGGGATGGTCCCCATTCCCCCCCATACACTCGGGATGGTCCCCATTCCCCCCCATACACTCGGGATGGTCCCCACCCCCCCCCCCCCATACACTCGGGATGGTCCCCATTCCCCCCATACACTCGGGATTGTCCCCATTCCCCCCATACACTCGGGATGGTCCCCATTCCCCCCATACACTCGGGATGGTCCCCATTCCCCCCATACACTCGGGATGGTCCCCATTCCCCCCATACACTCGGGATGGTCCCCATTCCCCCCATACACTCGGGATGGTCCCCATTCCCCCCATACACTCGGGATGGTCCCCATTCCCCCCGATACACTCGGAATGTTCCCCATTCCCCCCATACACTCGGGATGGTCCCCATTCCCCCCATACACTCGGGATGGTCCCCATTCCCCCCCATACACTCGGAATGTTCCCCATTCCCCCCATACACTCGGGATGGTCCCCATTCCCCCCATACACTCGGGATGGTCCCCATTCCCCCATACACTCGGGATGGTCCCCATTCCCCCATACACTCGGGATGGTCCCTATGACGAAACACTCCCACACTCCTCGAGTGCTTTCGTCATATACCACTTCCTCCCAGTCTGAATATGGATCTCAGATATTCCAACTGCTCCCAAGCACTAAACAAGACAAAACTTGCTTAGTGCTAGCATGGACTGTTTATTTAGAACCAAAATGACAGTATTTATATACAGTAGAAGAGGAGACCCCCCCCTCCTGCTCATATTACTCTAACAATACACCTGTAACAAATTAACATGAGCCAATTAACTAATCCCTTTAAGCAGCCGATGTGACTCTGTGCCCAGCAGGATTTCACTACAGGTCAGACTTGTTGTCACCGAGCTCACACAGTTGATTATAAATTATCATAATAACAACCACAAGACAGCAGGAGCTTCATTAGGAGTCGGCCCGTCTCCTACATTGTACAGAGGACAATGTGATCAGCTCTCTCAATTAACATCTTGAGTTCATAAACAAACTAAGAATAGTCTTTACATATATCCTGCATTGAATCTGACTAGCACAGATTATAGGGGGGGGGGGGGGGGGGTTCTCATTCACCCTGTGCCCTAGAGACACAGGGTGATTTACACATAAGAGGGTCCGGGGAAGCTGGACAAGGAGCCTCCAGAACTCTCCATGGCAAGCTGAGTTCCACAAACCCCCGACCCAAAGTCACTCCTGTCACACATCTCCCCTTTCGGCAGGAGACTAACACAGGAGGAGACTCCAGACGGGTTGACTCCGAAGTTAGCCAGGGGTTTCAGTCCTTTAATGCTGGTATCCATACAGTACCCCAAACAAATGTTTCCAAACAGAGTATTCCTCACCCAGCCAACCTCTGCCTCTCTCAGAGAATATATCTGCCGCTGGGGAGAGGCCTGGACTGACCCTTCTCTCTGGAGTCTTTTCAGCCACTGGAGAGAAGACAGGGTGACTTTTGCGCCAGCGGCGCTCTGTCCTGTTGCCAGTGATTCGGCTGGGAGTAGCAGCTTTACTGCCTCAGCTTGTCGCTGGAGAGAGGAGCCAACTACCCCGGATCCCTGGGACTCCACAGTTGTTGCTGGGCAGAGGTTGGTAGCACTCTGCCCTGTTTCCAGCACTTATGCTGGGGGCTCCACATCCTCCACTCCGGTTAACCATTGGGACAGGAGGCTGGCTTCCTCCACTCCCAAATTGTGTAGCTGCCATTGGGGAGGGGAGCCGGCTGCTTCCTTTTCCATTCCCTCATCTGGCTGCTGGGATGACATGTCTCTGGTACTGTCTCCCAGGTGCACGGATCTTTGCTGGGGAGGAAAGACCGCTTTCTCCACCCTGGCCAACTGTTGAGGAGGGACAACAAACACCTCCTCTCCCTTCTCCCCTGTATCTGCTGCTGGGAAGTGATCGCCACCTTCTCACCCTGAGCCTCCAAAACTGCCACAGGTGTGGGGCAGAGGCCTTGGACCCTCTGTCCAGTGACCAGCGCTTCAGCTGGGGAAGTTCCTTGTAACTCCATGGATACTGCCATTGGTGCTGGGCAGAGCACAGTGAAGTTTGGCCCTAATACCAGCTCTTCTGCTGGAGGCTCATCAGGTTGTTTTTCCTCAGCAGAAAAGTCTATTAAATCCCCAGTCTCTGTTATCTGGTGTCTGGGGATATAGATTCACCATCTCCTGTCCGTGGAACCCAGAAGATGCCATCAGTGCTGAGCAGAGGTTGGCAGAGCTCTGGCCGGTTGTCAGCAATTCAGCTTTGGGGACGGCATTTTCCAGATTTTCCACTGCCGATTCTCTGGCATGCTGCTGGACAGGCACATTCCTCCATCCAAGATCATCCCATGCAGAAACAGGATCATCAAGGTCAGTCAGCACTGCATCCGCCATAAGACCTCCGCGTCCATAGCTGCGGGGGCAAGCGGGCAAAGCACTCTGTTACTCTGCCACATTGCCGACTCTTCAGCCAGACCAGAGTTGTCCACTGGTATTTCTTGATAGTCCCAGGCAAAGGGAGCCCAGCCCTAGCACTGAGCAGAGTCTAGCAGCTGTCTGTAGGTGATCTCCAGCTCCCATTCCTGAGCGGCCAGGAACTCCAAATCTTCCAGTGCCCAGAGCACTTCCGAGACGTTCAATCTTTGCTCTCTGTGCTCCATTAATTCCTCCAAACGCCACTCCAGATCACTCCCAAAGTTGGGGTCCTCGGACAACCTCCAGTACAACAATCCCAGGCCATCATAGTCAAAGCCTTCCGTGGGCCTGTCATCCGCTGTCCACGGGCACACTTGGGCTACATACCACCGGAGGGCTCTGTAGCTCTCATCCAACCGCATCTCTGCCCGGATCAGCCTGCTTAACTCAGCTGTCCACTCCTGATTCGGTTTTTCCCCCCAATAACAGCATTCGTACTTCATACTGCGACCAGTACCTTGCATGGATGGAGGGGAGAACTTTTCCCTGGTGTCGTTCCTTCCAGAGTTGTAGGCGGACAGAATCATACCATCCCAGCAGGACCTGCACCGATACTGGTCCTCTGTGCTGTATCCGCATCTCTCGCAACCTCCTTCCGAATTCCTCTTCCATGGCGGTTGGTATCTGTACCTCTCCTCCTCTCCTGCTATCCGGACCTTGGATCCAGGTGGAGGTTTGGATGTCCCAGACTGCAGGAAGCTCCCACTGCTTGCCAACAATGTGACGAAACGCTCCCACACTCCTCTTGAGTGCTTTCGTCATATATCACTTCCTCCCAGTCTGAATATGGATCTCAGATATTCCAACCGCCCCCAAGCACCAAACGAGACGACACTTGCTTAGCTGCTCAACATGTACTGTTTTTTTTAGAACCAAACTGACAAGTATTTATATAAAGTAGAAGAGGAGACCCCCCCCCCCCCTCCTGCTCATTTTACTCCAACAATACACCTGTAACAAATTAACATGAGCTAATTAACTAATCCCTTTAAGCAGCCGATGTGACTCTGTGCCCATCAGGATTCCACTACAGGTCAGACTTGTTGTCACCAAGCTTTACAAAGTGGATTATAAATTATCATAATAACAACCACAAGACAGCAGGAGCTCCATTAGGAGTCGGCCCGTCTCCTACATTGTACAGAGGACAATGTGATCAGCTCTCTCAATTAACATCTTGAGTTCATCAACAAACTAAGAATAGTCTTTACATATATCCTGCATTGAATCTGACTAGCACAGATTATATTGGGTATCTCATTTACCCTGTGCCCTAGAGACACAGGGTGATTTACACATAAGAGGGTCCGGGGAAGCTGGACAAGGAGCCTCCAGAACTCTCCATGGCAAGCTGAGTTCCACAAACCCCCGACCCAAAGTCACTCCTGTCACAGTCCCCATCCCCCCATACACTCGGGATGGTCCCCAAACACTCGGGATGGTCCCCATTCCCCCATACACTCGGGAAGGTCCCCAAACACTCGGGATGGTCCCCATTCCCCCATACACTCGGGATGGTCCCCATTCCCCCAAACACTCGGGATGGTCCCCATTCCCCCAAACACTCGGGATGGTCCCCATTCCCCCCATACACTCGGGATGGTCCCCATTCCCCCCATACACTCGGGATGGTCCCCATTCCCCCCATACACTCGGGATGGTCCCCATTCCCCCCATACACTCGGGATGGTCCCCATTCCCCCCATACACTCGGGATGGTCCCCATTCCCCCATATACTCGGGATGGTCCCTATTCCCCCAAACACTCGGGATGGTCCCCATTCCCCCAAACACTCGGGATGGTCCCCATTCCCCCATATACTCGGGATGGTCCCTATTCCCCCAAACACTCGGGATGGTCCCCAAACACTCGGGATGGTCCCCAAACACTCGGGATGGTCCCCAAACACTCGGGATGGTCCCCAAACACTCGGGATGGTCCCCATTCCCCCAAACACTCGGGAAGGTCCCCAAACACTCGGGATGGTCCCCATTCCCCCCATACACTCGGGAAGGTCCCCGTTCCCCCATACACTCGGGATGGTCCCCGTTCCCCCATACACTCGGGATGGTCCCCGTTCCCCCATACACTCGGGATGGTCCCCGTTCCCCCATACACTCGGGATGGTCCCCGTTCCCCCATACACTCGGGATGGTCCCCATTCCCCCCATACACTCGGGAAGGTCCCCAAACACTCGGGATGGTCTCCATTCCCCCATATACTCGGGATGGTCCCCATTCCCCCCATACACTCGGGATGGTCCCCATTCCCCTCATACACTCGGGATGGTCCCCATTCCCCTCATACACTCGGGATGGTCCCCATTCCCCTCATACACTCGGGATGGTCCCCATTCCCCTCATACACTCGGGATGGTCCCCATTCCCCCATACACTCGGGAAGGTCCCCAAACACTCGGGATGGTCCCCATTCCCCCCATACACTCGGGATGGTCCCCATTCCCCCCATACACTCGGGATGGTCCCCATTCCCCCCATACACTCGGGATGGTCCCCATTCCACCCATACACTCGGGATGGTCCCCATTCCCCTCATACACTCGGGATGGTCCCCATTCCCCCATACACTCGGGATGGTCCCCATTCCACCCATACACTCGGGATGGTCCCCATTCCCCTCATACACTTGGGATGGTCCCCATTCCCCTCATACACTCGGGATGGTCCCCATTCCCCTCATACACTCGGGATGGTCCCCATTCCCCCATACACTCGGGAAGGTCCCCAAACACTCGGGATGGTCCCCATTCCCCCCATACACTCGGGATGGTCCCCATTCCCCCCATACACTCGGGATGGTCCCCATTCCCCTCATACACTCGGGATGGTCCCCATTCCCCTCATACACTCGGGATGGTCCCCATTCCCCTCATACACTCGGGATGGTCCCCATTCCCCTCATACACTCGGGATGGTCCCCATTCCCCTCATACACTCGGGATGGTCCCCATTCCCCTCATACACTCGGGATGGTCCCCATTCCCCTCATACACTCGGGATGGTCCCCATTCCCCCCATACACTCGGGATGGTCCCCATTCCCCCCATACACTCGGGATGGTCCCCATTCCCCCCCATACACTCGGGATGGTCCCCATTCCCCCCATACACTCGGGATGGTCTCCATTCCCCCCATACACTCAGGAAGGTCCCCAAACACTCGGGATGGTCCCCATTCCCCCCATACACTCGGGATGGTCCCCATTCCCCCCATACACTCGGGAAGGTCCCCAAACACTCGGGATGGTCCCCATTCCCCCCATACACTCGGGAAGGTCCCCAAACACTCGGGATGGTCCCCATTCCCCCATACACTCAGACATTTATGTTGCGGGTAGTTTGATATCAGAGTCTTCACATAGAAAGTACCCCCCTGTGGGCTCAGCAGACATTCCTAGTTTGGAAAATCTTCTGAATCTGTTTGAGAAGCTGAACATTGAAAGGAGGTGGGAACTAACACCAAACTCCGCCCCCCCAACACCGAACTCCGCCCCCCAACACCGAACTCCGCCCAACAATCATCCCCATCCTCTGTGTGACAACAGTGAAAAATCTCCGGGTATAACAAAGATCATTGTGCCACAGTCCTTGACCATAGTACCTTGTGTCCCTACAGATACCACTGGGGGTCCCTACAGATACCACTGGGGCCCTGAATGACCATAGTACCTTGTGTCCCTACAAGCACCACTGGGGCCCTGAATGGCCATAGTACCTTGTGTCCCTACAGATACCACTGGGGCCCTGAATGACCATAGTACCTTGTGTCCCTACAGATACCACTGGGGCCCTGAATGACCATAGTACCTTGTGTCCCTGCAAGCACCACTGGGGCCCTGAATGACCATAGTACCTTGTGTCCCTACAGATACCACTGGGGCCCTGAATGACCATAGTACCTTGTGTCCCTACAGATACCCCTGGGGCCCTGAATGACCATAGTACCTTGTGTCCCTACAGATACCACTGGGGCCCTGAATGACCATAGTACCTTGTGTCCCTACAAGCACCACTGGGGCCCTGAATGACCATAGTACCTTGTGTCCCTACAAGCACCACTGGGGCCCTGAATGACCATAGTACCTTGTGTCCCTACAAGCACCACTGGGGCCCTGAATGACCATAGTACCTTGTGTCCCTACAAGCACCACTGGGGCCCTGAATGACCATAGTACCTTGTGTCCCTACAGATACCACTGGGGCCCTGAATGACCATAGTACCTTGTGTCCCTACAAGCACCACTGGGGCCCCGAATGACCATAGTACCTTGTGTCCCTACAAGCACCACTGGGGCCCCGAATGACCATAGTACCTTGTGTCCCTACAGATACCACTGGGGCTCTGAATGACCATAGTACCTTGTGTCCCTACAGATACCACTGGGGCCCTGAATGACCATAGTACCTTGTGTCCCTACAAGCACCACTGGGGCCCTGAATGACCATAGTACCTTGTGTCCCTACAGATACCACTGGGGCCCTGAATGACCATAGTACCTTGTGTCCCTACAGATACCACTGGGGCCCTGAATGACCATAGTACCTTGTGTCCCTACAAGCACCACTGGGGCCCTGAATGACCATAGTACCTTGTGTCCCTACAGATACCACTGGGGCCCTGAATGACCATAGTACCTTGTGTCCCTACAGATACCACTGGGGCCCTGAATGACCATAGTACCTTGTGTCCCTACAGATACCACTGGGGCCCTGAATGACCATAGTACCTTGTGTCCCTACAGATACCACTGGGGCCCCGAATGACCATAGTACCTTGTGTCCCTACAGATACCACTGGGGCCCTGAATGACCATAGTACCTTGTGTCCCTACAGATACCACTGGGGCCCTGAATGACCATAGTACCTTGTGTCCCTACAAGCACCACTGGGGCCCTGAATGACCATAGTACCTTGTGTCCCTACAGATACCACTGGGGCCCTGAATGACCATAGTACCTTGTGTCCCTACAAGCACCACTGGGGCCCCGAATGACCATAGTACCTTGTGTCCCTACAAGCACCACTGGGGCCCTGAATGACCATAGTACCTTGTGTCCCTACAGATACCACTGGGGCCCTGAATGACCATAGTACCTTGTGTCCCTACAGATACCACTGGGGCCCTGAATGACCATAGTACCTTGTGTCCCTACAAGCACCACTGGGGCCCTGAATGACCATAGTACCTTGTGTCCCTACAGATACCACTGGGGCCCTGAATGACCATAGTACCTTGTGTCCCTACAGATACCACTGGGGCCCTGAATGACCATAGTACCTTGTGTCCCTACAAGCACCACTGGGGCCCTGAATGACCATAGTACCTTGTGTCCCTACAGATACCACTGGGGCCCTGAATGACCATAGTACCTTGTGTCCCTACAGATACCACTGGGGCCCTGAATGACCATAGTACCTTGTGTCCCTACAGATACCACTGGGGCCCTGAATGACCATAGTACCTTGTGTCCCTACAGATACCACTGGGGCCCCGAATGACCATAGTACCTTGTGTCCCTACAGATACCACTGGGGCCCTGAATGACCATAGTACCTTGTGTCCCTACAGATACCACTGGGGCCCTGAATGACCATAGTACCTTGTGTCCCTACAAGCACCACTGGGGCCCTGAATGACCATAGTACCTTGTGTCCCTACAAGCACCACTGGGGCCCTGAAGGACCATAGTACCTTGTGTCCCTACAGATACCACTGGGGCCCTGAATGACCATAGTACCTTGTGTCCCTACAGATACCACTGGGGCCCTGAATGGCCATAGTACCTTGTGTCCCTACAGATACCACTGGGGCCCTGAATGACCATAGTACCTTGTGTCCCTACAGATACCACTGGGGCCCTGAATGACCATAGTACCTTGTGTCCCTACAAGCACCACTGGGGCCCTGAATGACCATAGTACCTTGTGTCCCTACAAGCACCACTGGGGCCCTGAATGACCATAGTACCTTGTGTCCCTACAGATACCACTGGGGCCCTGAATGACCATAGTACCTTGTGTCCCTACAAGCACCACTGGGGCCCTGAATGACCATAGTACCTTGTGTCCCTACAAGAACCACTGGGGCCCTGAATGACCATAGTACCTTGTGTCCCTACAAGCACCACTGGGGCCCTGAATGACCATAGTACCTTGTGTCCCTACAAGCACCACTGGGGCCCTGAATGACCATAGTACCTTGTGTCCCTACAAGCACCACTGGGGCCCTGAATGACCATAGTACCTTGTGTCCCTACAAGCACCACTGGGGCCCTGAATGACCATAGTACCTTGTGTCCCTACAAGCACCACTGGGGCCCTGAATGACCATAGTAATGTGTCCCTACAAGCACCACTGGGGCCCTGAATGACCATAGTACCTTGTGTCCCTACAAGCACCACTGGGGCACTGAATGACCATAGTACCTTGTGTCCATACAGATACCACTGGGGCCCTGAATGACCATAGTACCTTGTGTCCCTACAAGCACCACTGGGGCCCTGAATGACCATAGTACCTTGTGTCCCTACAAGCACCATAGGGACATCGGCGGTGTTGCGACAGCTGGACAGACGGGCGTAATAATTGAAGACGGTCTGGAAACTGATCTCATCTTCCAGGCTGAAGACAAACACGACGGCATCCACCCAGGCAGCAAACTGAGAAGAGAAGGAGGAGAGAGTGAGAAGAGTCCGGGGGCCACACACCAACAATACATCCAATAAGAGCCGCCATACCTGCATCTCCGGGGGCCCCCCTTCATCTCTGATCAGCAGAAGATAACTCTGTCCGTCCACCACAATCTCCTTCTTAAACCGACCACCTATCAGGGACAACCGAGAAATGAAGGACCATATACAGACCGTGTACCATGGGAGGAACATGCAACGTAAGGAGGAGACACGGGACAACTCGAGGAGGAGACACGGGGACCACACGCAACACGAGGAGGAGACACGGGACAACTCGAGGAGGAGACACGGGGACAACACGCAACACGAGGAGGAGACACGGGACAACTCGAGGAGGAGACACGGGACAACTCGAGGAGGAGACACGGGACAACTCGAGGAGGAGACACGGGACAACTCGAGGAGGAGACACGGGACAACTCGAGGAGGAGACACGGGACAACTCGAGGAGGAGACACGGGACAACTCGAGGAGGAGACACGGGGACCACGCGCAACACGAGGAGGAGACACGGGACCCACACGAGGAGGAGACACGGGGACAACACGCAACACGAGGAGGAGACACGGGACAACTCGAGGAGGAGACACGGGACCACACGCAACACGAGGAGGAGACACGGGACAACTCGAGGAGGAGACACGGGACAACTCGAGGAGGAGACACGGGACAACTCGAGGAGGAGACACGGGACAACTCGAGGAGGAGACACGGGACAACTCGAGGAGGAGACACGGGACAACTCGAGGAGGAGACACGGGACAACTCGAGGAGGAGACACGGGACAACTCGAGGAGGAGACACGGGACAACTCGAGGAGGAGACACGGGACAACTCGAGGAGGAGACACGGGACAACTCGAGGAGGAGACACAGGACAACTCGAGGAGGAGACACGGGACAACTCGAGGAGGAGACACGGGACAACTCGAGGAGGAGACACGGGACAACTCGAGGAGGAGACACGGGACAACACGAGGAGGAGACACGGGACAACACGAGGAGGAGACACGGGACAACACGAGGAGGAGACACGGGACAACACGAGGAGGAGACACGGGACAACTCGAGGAGGAGACACGGGACAACTCGAGGAGGAGACACGGGACAACTCGAGGAGGAGACACGGGACAACTCGAGGAGGAGACACGGGACAACACGAGGAGGAGACACGGGACAACACGAGGAGGAGACACGGGACAACACGAGGAGGAGACACGGGACAAGACGAGGAGGAGACACGGGACAACACGAGGAGGAGACACGGGACAACACGCAACACGAGGAGGAGACACGGGACAAGACGAGGAGGAGACACGGGACAAGACGAGGAGGAGACACGGGACAACACGCAAGGGGAGGAGTATATAGAGGACGGTGTACAGAGAGGAGTATATAGAGGACGTTGTACAGAGAGGAGTATATAGAGGACGGTGTACAGAGAGGAGTATATAGAGGACGTTGTACAGAGAGGAGTATATAGAGGACGGTGTACAGAGAGGAGTATATAGAGGACGTTGTACAGAGAGGAGTATATAGAGGACGTTGTACAGAGAGGAGTATATAGAGGACGGTGTACAGAGAGGAGTATATAGAGGACGTTGTACAGAGAGGAGTATATAGAGGACGTTGTACAGAGAGGAGTATATAGAGGACGGTGTACAGAGAGGAGTATATAGAGGACGGTGTACAGAGAGGAGTATATAGAGGACGTTGTACAGAGAGGAGTATATAGAGGACGTTGTACAGAGAGGAGTATATAGAGGACGGTGTACAGAGAGGAGTATATAGAGGACGGTGTACAGAGAGGAGTATATAGAGGACGGTGTACAGAGAGGAGTATATAGAGGACGGTGTACAGAGAGGAGTATATAGAGGACGGTGTACAGAGAGGAGTATATAGAGGACGGTGTACAGAGAGGAGTATATAGAGGACGGTGTACAGAGAGGAGTATATAGAGGACGGTGTACAGAGAGGAGTATATAGAGGACGGTGTACAGAGAGGAGTATATAGAGGACGGTGTACAGAGAGGAGTATATAGAGGACGGTGTACAGAGAGGAGTATATAGAGGACGGTGTACAGAGAGGAGTATATAGAGGACGGTGTACAGAGAGGAGTATATAGAGGACGGTGTACAGAGAGGAGTATATAGAGGACGGTGTACAGAGAGGAGTATATAGAGGACGGTGTACAGAGAGGAGTATATAGAGGACGGTGTACAGAGAGGAGTATATAGAGGACGGTGTACAGAGAGGAGTATATAGAGGACGGTGTACAGAGAGGAGTATATAGAGGACGGTGTACAGAGAGGAGTATATAGAGGACGGTGTACCGAGAGGAGTATATAGAGGACAGTGTACAGAGAGGAGTATATAGAGGACAGTGTACAGAGAGGAGTATATAGAGGACGGTGTACAGAGAGGAGTATATAGAGGACGGTGTACAGAGAGGAGTATATAGAGGACGGTGTACAGAGAGGAGTATATAGAGGACGGTGTACAGAGAGGAGTATATAGAGGACGGTGTACAGAGAGGAGTATATAGAGGACGGTGTACAGAGAGGAGTATATAGAGGACGGTGTACAGAGAGGAGTATATAGAGGACGGTGTACAGAGAGGAGTATATAGAGGACGGTGTACAGAGAGGAGTATATAGAGGACGGTGTACAGAGAGGAGTATATAAAGGACAGTGTACAGAGAGGAGTATATAGAGGACAGTGTACAGAGAGGAGTATATAGAGGACGGGATATATTTCTTCCATTGAGGGACACAAGAATGATTTGTTGGTTATGCTGCCACCAATGGGGAGGACTGCAGAAAAATCCAGGGCCAGCACAGGATAACCCCTCATACTCCCTGCTTGTCTCAGATTTGTATCCAGGCATGACCATACAGCACAGAGGAGAGAAGTGGGGCCTGGGCACAGAGGAGGGGGGGGGCTGGGCACAGAGGAGAGGAGTGGGGCCTGGGCACAGAGGAGGGGGGGGCTGGGCACAGAGGAGAGGAGTGGGGCCTGGGCACAGAGGAGGGGGGGGCTGGGCACAGAGGAGAGGAGTGGGGCCTGGGCACAGAGGAGGGGGGGGGCTGGGCACAGAGGAGAGGAGTGGGGCCTGGGCACAGAGGAGAGGAGTGGGGCCTGGGCACAGAGGAGGGGGGGGCTGGGCACAGAGGAGGGGGGGGCTGGGCACAGAGGAGGGTGTTGTGGAAAATGTTATCAATGTATGTTGTCAGATGCCCCCAGTGTCGGTTTTGCTGTAATGCGCTCATGTGAGCGTATTGGCACATAAAGACTTTGGCGGAAGACCATTGGCTGCGGAAATCTTCCTGTGGACACTACAGACGTGTTTGCTGGTTTAAGGAAGTTCATTTGTGCCTCACCGGGAGACTGGCCATTTCCCAGTGACTGCATTAATGACTTCAAGTGAACATCTCTGTGTACATTGGAACTATAGCATAATGATATAAATATTATGGCCCACGGAGCCATGGCTTTATATCGTTCGTTGTCATTAAAAGCAGTTAGACGGTTTGGACATCACTGCTTTAGTCTATTTGAATGTATACATGTGTGTCATTGGTTCTTTTGAAGGAAAACAATTGTCCCTGTATTGTAACACCATTGTATTGTATTGAATTTGTATTGTATGTCCTTATATGGTCATTCACATCCGGTGTGAATGAGATGAGGTCACAACCTTCTGTGGGAGGGGTTTAGCTGTTGGAGGCAAACCTTTGAGGGTGTGGCTTTTGAATGGATTCGAAATAAAGGAGTTTGCTGAGCTGGGACAGGGGCAGGGATGCTGACTGACAATGCTGAGATGAGGCTGTAAGAATACTTACTTGTGATGGCTCTTATATGGGACTTAGAGGGGAAGCAGCGAGGCTGGGAAGGTGATGTATGGATGCTATGCTGAGATAAGGATGAATGCATGGATGAAGAAGTTTGGGAGGTAATGGAAGATCTGTAGGTAAGGCATTATATCATTAAGATGGAAATGGGTATTTATATTAGTAACAGGAAAGATTGGCTGTTTGCTGTACTGGGGGCCTGTGCACAGAGGAGGGGGGGGGCTGGGCACAGAGGAAGGGGGGGGCACAGAGGAGGGGGGCCTGTGCACAGAGGAGAGGAGTGGGGCCTGGGCACAGAGGAGGGGGGGGCCTGGGCACAGAGGAGGGGGGGGGCTGGGCACAGAGGAGGGGGGGCTGGGCACAGAGGAGGGGGGGGGGGGGGGGGTGGACCCCTTAATGGACTTGAAGAAAAAGGATTGCATGAGGAGCAACACAGCCAACAAATCTCTAACGGCCGAGCAAAATGTGGGACTGTTGGCAGCTCTCAGGACTTTTCAGCCTATGCCTCGTAGAAGGGAGGATTGGGTGATAATCTTACAAATCTGGGGAACAGAAACCTGACGCTGAAAAGCCCAAATAGACCCTCACAGCCCCTCTAGAGTCAGCCAAAACAATAGTCTATCTGAGGCACTCAAAGAAGGTGGGACAATAAGCTGGTTAACTTTTACAGGGACCATCCAGAGAAACAGTCCCTGAATGAAGTGATTACTGAGAGACCGACTCTCCTCCCAGCCCCTAAACCATGGGGGGGGGGGGGGGGGGAATCACATTCCCATTTCTGGTCCTGTGAAGGTGAACTATCTCCGGGATGAAGGAAGTCCTGAAGTCCTGGCCTTCAACTCCTTGTCCTCGTCCAAGACCAGAAAGGGTTCTTTGCAGGATAAGGCTGACATTTCAGACACTCGCCTGGCAGAGGAGAGATCACGTTGTGGGCTAGAATGGAAAGGGAAATATCCAGATTCAGATCCCACGGAGTGGAAAGAGTGCCTGGAGGAAGCTCCTGATCCCAACCAAGTGGAAGATCAGCCTGGGAGGAAGCTCCTGATCCCAACCAAGTGGAAGATCAGCCTGGGAGGAAGCTTCTGATCCCAACCAAGTGGAAGATCAGCCTGGGAGGAAGCTTCTGATCCCAACCAAGTGGAAGGTCAGCCTGGAGGAAGCTTCTGATCCCAACCAAGTGGAAGATCAGCCTGGAGGAAGCTCCTGATCCCAACCAAGTGGAAGGTCAGCCTGGGAGGAAGCTTCTGATCCCAACCAAGTGGAAGGTCAGCATGGGAGGAAGCTTCTGATCCCAACCAAGTGGAAGGTCAGCCTGGGAGGAAGCTTCTGATCCCAACCAAGTGGAAGGTCAGCCTGGAGGAAGCTTCTGATCCCAACCAAGTGGAAGATCAGCCTGGAGGAAGCTCCTGATCCCAACCAAGTGGAAGGTCAGCCTGGAGGAAGCTCCTGATCCCAACCAAGTGGAAGGTCAGCCTGGAGGAAGCTTCTGATCCCAACCAAGTGGAAGGTCAGCCTGGAGGAAGCTCCTGATCCCAACCAAGTGGAAGGTCAGCCTGGAGGAAGCTTCTGATCCCAACCAAGTGGAAGGTCTGCCTGGAGGAAGCTCCTGATCCCAACCAAGTGGAAGATCAGCCTGGAGGAAGCGTCTGATCCCAACCAAGTGGAAGGTCTGCCTGGAGGAAGCTTCTGATCCCAACCAAGTGGAAGGTCTGCCTGGAGGAAGCTCCTGATCCCAACCAAGTGGAAGGTCTGCCTGGAGGAAGCTTCTGATCCCAACCAAGTGGAAGATCTGCCTGGAGGAAGCTCCTGATCCCAACCAAGTGGAAGGTCTGCCTGGAGGAAGCTTCTGATCCCAACCAAGTGGAAGGTCAGCCTGGAGGAAGCTTCTGATCCCAACCAAGTGGAAGGTCAGCCTGGAGGAAGCTTCTGATCCCAACCAAGTGGAAGGTCAGCCTGGAGGAAGCTTCTGATCCCAACCAAGTGGAAGGTCAGCCTGGAGGAAGTTCCTGATCCCAACCAAGTGGAAGGTCAGCCTGGGAGGAAGCTTCTGATCCCAACCAAGTGGAAGGTCAGCATGGGAGGAAGCTTCTGATCCCAACCAAGTGGAAGGTCAGCCTGGGAGGAAGCTTCTGATCCCAACCAAGTGGAAGGTCAGCCTGGAGGAAGCTCCTGATCCCAACCAAGTGGAAGGTCAACTTGTTGGAAGCTCCTGATCCCACCGAGTGGAAGGTCAGCCTGGAGGAAGCTCCTGATCCCAACCAAGTGGAAGGTCAGCCTGGGAGGAAGCTCCTGATCCCAACCAAGTGGAAGGTCAGCCTGGAGGAAGCTCCTGATCCCAACCAAGTGGAAGGTCAACTTGGTGGAAGCTCCTGATCCCACCGAGTGGAAGGTCAGTCTGGAGAAAGGTCTTGATCTCAGGGAGTGGAAGATCAGTTTGGAGGAAGGTCCGGATCTCATGGAGTGGAAGGTTAGTGCAAGGCCCCATCTCAGACACTCACCTGGCGGAGGTGAGATCACCTTGTGGGTGAGAAAGGAAAAGTGAATATCCAGATTCCACAGAGTGGAAGGTCAGTCTGGAGGAAGGTCCTGATCTCACAGAGTGGAAGGTCAGTCTGCAGAAAGGTCCTGATCTCATGAAGTGGAAGGTCAGTCTGCAGGAAGGTCCTGATCTCACAGAGAGGAAGGTCAGTCTGGAGGAAGGTCCTGATCTCACCGAGTGGAAGGTCAGTCTGGAGGAAGGTCCTGATCTCATGAAGTGGAAGGTCAGTCTGAAGGAATATCCTAATCTCACCGAGTAGAAGGTCAGTCTGGAGGAAGGTCCTGATCTCATGAAGTGGAAGGTCAGTCTGGAGGAAGGTCCTGATCTCACAGAGAGGAAGGTCAGTCTGCAGGAAGGTCCTGATCTCATGAAGTGGAAGGTCAGTCCTGATCTCACAGAGAGGAAGGTCAGTCTGCAGGAAGGTCCTGATCTCACAGAGTGGAAGGTCAGTCTGCAGGAAGGTCCTGATCTCACAGATAGGAAGGTCAGTCTGCAGGAAGGTCCTGATCTCATGAAGTGGAAGGTCAGTCTGAAGGAAGTTCCCGATCTCATGAAGTGGAAGGTCAGTCTGGAGGAAGTTCCCGATCTCATGAAGTGGAAGGTCAGTCTGGAGGAAGTTCCTGATCTCACAGAGAGGAAGGTCAGTCTGGAGGAAGGTCCTGATCTCACAGAGAGGAAGGTCAGTCTGGAGGAAGGTCCTGATCTCACAGAGAGGAAGGTCAGTCTGCAGGAAGGTCCTGATCTCATGAAGTGGAAGGTCAGTCTGAAGGAATATCCTAATCTCACCGAGTAGAAGGTCAGTCTGCAGGAAGGTCCTGATCTCATGAAGTGGAAGGTCAGTCTGAAGGAATTTCCTGATCTCACCGAGTGGAAGGTCAGTCTGGAGGAAGGTCCTGATCTCACGAAGTGGAAGGTCAGTCTGAAGGAAGGTCCTGATCTCACAGAGTGGAAGGTCAGTCTGGAGGAAGGTCTCCAGATAAGATAACGAGAACTGAGCCTTGATGTTGCTGAAGACCAAATGCTGGACCAGACCCATCTGCAGAAAGGCAAGGAATCCTTCCAATTAGAATCTCCTAGGTGGAAACCACATGTCTCGCACCAGGAAAAGTATGTGTAATACCTTTTTATTAAAATCTTCATAAAAAATTCACCCTTACAATGCTAGGTGCCAAAACTGGGACCCCAGAATCATCTGCCAAAGCTTGGTATGTAATCGCCTCCTCATAACGTCCCAGATGTGACGAAACGCGCAGGGGAAGACGACGTCAGGTTCACGTGCAACAGCGATTACATAACAAGAACATTCTCTCCTATTTGGTTCCTCCCTGGGATGAACATGAGGTGTAATGCGTAGATTGACCTGGGAAACTGCGCATGCACGGGTCGGGCAGCGGTTTGTAAATGGTCCTCTGTAGTGACGTGTCCCTGAAGACTGCGGGGAGGGAGGGGGAAGTAGAACGTCTGCTTGGATCGCCTATATAAAACCAAGCACCTGCCCCCCCCCCCCTCTGCAGAATTACATGCCAAGTTATGCAGAGGAGGGGGAGGTGGTCTTAAAGTGGCACTTCCCCTTTTGGGTGGAGATTTCCGGCACTTTGGCATTTTTATTGCACTTTATATGACATTGTACAGCACGGTGTAGGATTCTGTGATTTATGAAGTAGAGGGGTGAAGATTGGGGAGGTGCAGCTCTCATTTCCCAGTAATCAGATCTCTTCTAATAGCCTTCCACCCGTCAGTCACACGGGGTGCAGCCACACCCCTCCATAGCCAGGCTGGTGATTGGCTGCTATCTAGACACCGGCACAAGCAGAGATGTCTGGAACATGAAAGAAAAACATAGAAAAGAAAGTAGCTGGAATACAGACGTCCGTCCTCCGAGGACACTAAACACTGAGGCATGCTGGGAGTAGGAGGGGTTATCCTGGGCTACATCCTGTAGATGGCGATATAACCTGACAGTAGAGGATTTCTGGGTCCCTCAATGAACAAAGAGATATCTACATAAAACACATTATTCTTCCTCTTCTCCCGT
The DNA here is from genome assembly GCA_028564925.1 of Lithobates sylvaticus. Lineage (NCBI taxonomy): Eukaryota > Metazoa > Chordata > Amphibia > Anura > Ranidae > Lithobates > Lithobates sylvaticus. The sequence goes on from CM053030.1 coordinate 734,147, forward strand.
CATGCAGAGAGATGGAGTCACTGACCTTCTGGAGACTCTTCCTGGACATACGTTCCCGTCAGGTATCGGTGAACCAATGCAGATTTCCCGCTGGAGAGGTTACCCACAATTCCCTGCAACACAAGACACAACTTCCTAAATAAACAGCCCTTCACGTAGAACAGCGATTGTCACTGTGGTGAGGGGATGTACCACTGTGGGGTGATCAGGCATATATATATATATAGTTTGTAAGAGTGATGGTCACTAACAGCAATCGTCTGAACTGTCATTAAAGGCTTTCATTCATGGCACGATTGGCCCACAGCTATCACATGGTGCAGGGTGCTGTGATTGGCCCACAGCTATCACATGGTGCAGGATGCTGTGATTGGCCACGGCTATTACATGGTACAGGGTGCTGTGATTGGCCCACAGCTATCACATGGTGCAGGGTGCTGTGATTGGCCCACAGCTATCACATGGTGCAGGGTGCTGTGATTGGCCCACAGCTATCACATGGTGCAGGGTGCTGTGATTGGCCCACAGCTATCACATGGTGCAGGGTGCTGTGATTGGCCCACAGCTATTACATGGTACAGGGTGCTGTGATTGGCCCACAGCTATCACATGGTGCAGGGTGCTGTGATTGGCCACGGCTATTACATGGTACAGGGTGCTGTGATTGGTTCACAGCTATCACATGGTGCAGGGTGCTGTGATTGGCCACGGCTATTACATGGTGCAGGGTGCTGTGATTGGCCCACAGCTATCACATGGTGCAGGGTGCCGATTGGTGCCAGGTACCATGTGATCACTGGTGACCAATCACAGATCACACACAGTAGTAATCAATGATGTTATGAATAGATTCTGTTTACTAGGGGTCATGTGATTGTACCACAGACACAGCAATTGCAGATCGCGCCTCTGTGTGCCCCAGGGGGCGTATACATGAGAACCACAACATACGGGTACATCGCGGTGCCCGGGGAGCAGTAAATATACCATCCTATCAATAAGTGGCCCCGAGATACAGGACCCCAAATTTGGTGTTCAAACACAGGGGACCAGCACTATAACATATTCAAAGATGGGGTTCCTATCACTAAGTGGCCCCGAGATACAGGGCCCCAATCGTCAATCGAGTTTTTTTTTTTTTTTTTTTAAATTGCAGATTTTTTTTTTTTTTTTTGGGAGAAAATGTCCCAGCTCTCCATAGGGGGCGCCTTAAAGGGGTCACAGCGGAGGTGGGGGGGAGGGGGTGGAATTATCGCTGACAATCGCAGTCATACCTCACATATGGAGAGATCTAGACATGCGTTTCCTTCTGTACACGAGCGACTGGAGGGGGGGGGGGAGGGGGTTACATTTTTATCCCTTTATTTTATTTGTTATGACTTTTAGGGCCGGTTTACACCACATGCAAAAACGCACGGATAGCGGGTTTTATAGTTCACACCGGTGCGTTCTAGAAAGAACACGCTGCATTTATCCTGCACTGAAACGTTGCAAAACGCATCAAAAACGCACCGCGATACACAAGTCCTTATTTAGGGTTGGGAAGGGGGAAACGCACCGAACGCATCAAAAACGCACCGCAATACACAAGTCCTTATTTAGGGTTGGGAGGGGGGGAAACGCACCGAACGCATCAAAAACGCACATGCAGAGAAGCACTTGGAACGCACGCGGACTGCGTTTCTATGCGGTGAACCGGCCCGGGGGGGCGGGTTTTATGCTGTCCAATGACATCGCTCACAGCAAGGCGGTCCGATAAAAGAAGCCGCTTCACAAAATCGCACTTCTCAATGCGTTTCTGGATGTGCGTTTTCAGGACCAGTTCACACCATAGAAGCGCAATCCGGGCGCCTTACAGATGCTTTTTTGCATGTGCGTTTTTGACGCAGTGCACCACCCCCCCCCCCTCTTTTTTCTTCATCTTAAATAAGGACGTGTATTCCGGTGCGGTTTTGATGCGTTTTGCCGCGTTCGGAGTGAACCGCGTCATTGATAACCTGCTATTCATGCGTTTTTTGATGCAGAATAAACCCGCACTGCACTGGATGTGGGGTGAAGCGGCTCTTAATGCGTTTTTGATGCGTTTCCGGATGCAGTCCGGATGATTTTTTCCTGTTTTCTTTTCACTGACTGGTCTGGTGTCCGGTGCGTTTTGATGCGTTTTAGCGCTCTCCAGTACCGGAAGAACGCAGCATGTTGTACATTATTCTCCTGGAAGTGGAACCTGCCATGTGGTGTGAAGAACTCCAAACACGCTGCATGTTTCCTGCACTGGACGGTCCCGGAATGTGGTAAATCGCATCAAAAACGGACCAGAAACGCAGTACAGGAAAAAAAAAAAAAAAAAAAAAAAGCGCGTTTGGACTGCATCCAGAAACGCACCAAAAAAATGTGTTAACAACACACATCCAGAAACGCATCCAGAAGGGGTGTGGGGTGAATCGCTGACCCATCAATGTGTAATGGAAGTTACGTTCCGTCGCCGCCACCTTGGTACACCCCGCAGTCCTCTATAGTAAGAATAGTGAGAAGGAGAAAGCAGACATCTTGGTACACCCCGCAGTCCTCTATAGTAAGAATAGTGAGAAGGAGAAAGCAGACATCTTGGTACACCCCGCAGTCCTCTATAGTAAGAATAGTGAGAAGGAGAAAGCAGACATCTTGGTACACCCCGTGCTCCTCCATAGTAAGGATCCAGTGAGAAGGGGGAAAGCGGACATCTTGGTACACCCCGCGCTCCTCTATAGTAAGGATCCAGTGAGAAGGGGGAAAGCAGACATCTTGGTACACCCCGTGCTCCTCCATAGTAAGGATCCAGTGAGAAGGGGGAAAGCGGACATCTTGGTACACCCTGCGCTCCTCCATAGTAAGAATAGTGAGAAGGAGAAAGCAGACATCTTGGTACACCCCGTGCTCCTCCATAGTAAGGATCCAGTGAGAAGGGGGAAAGCGGACATCTTGGTACACCCACCGGAGTTTTGCATTTTACACTTATTTATAACAGTAAAGTGAGTTTATATCGTGATAGTCAGGACTTAGAACTCCGTCTGATTGGTTAGATGTTGAATTTTAAAAGCAGTGAACTTCTGTCTGATTCCTATGAGATCAGCAGGCTCACCGCTGCTTTTAAAATTCAACATCTAACCAATCAGACGGAGTTCTAAGTCCTGACTATCACGATATAAACTCACTTTACTGTTATAAATAAGTGTAAAATGCAAAACTCCGGTGGGTGTACCAAGATGTCCGCTTTCCCTCTTCTCACTGGATCCTTACTATGGAGGAGTGCGGGGTGTACCAAGATGTCCGCTTTCCCCCTTCTCACTGGATCCTTACTATGGAGGAGTGCGGGGTGTACCAAGATGTCCGCTTTCCCTCTTCTCACTGTATCCTTACTATAGAGGAGTGCGGGGTGTACCAAGATGTCCGCTTTCCCTCTTCTCACTGGATCCTTACTATGGAGGAGTGCGGGGTGTACCAAGATGTCCGCTTTCTCTTTCTCACTGGATCCTTACTATGGAGGAGCGCGGGGTGTACCAAGATGTCCGCTTTCCCCCTTCTCACTGGATCCTTACTATGGAGGAGCGCGGGGTGTACCAAGATGTCCGCTTTCCCTCTTCTCACTGGATCCTTACTATGGAGGAGTACGGGGTGTACCAAGATGTCCGCTTTCCCCCTTCTCACTGGATCCTTACTATGGAGGAGTACGGGGTGTACCAAGATGTCCGCTTTCCCCCTTCTCACTGGAGGATCCTTACTATGGAGGGGTGTAGTAAGATGGTGACGACGGAACGTCACTTCCGATACACATTCTGACCGGGTGGCCATATCTGATGGAAGAGCGGCCCTCATTCCTATTAATGTAAAGAAGGATGACAGGTCCTCTTTATGGAGACATCTGGGAGGTCAAAAAGACTTCAAATCTCTCCTCTACCTTTAAAAAGCAAAAAATATAAATCATGTGTTGAAGCCCGAGAACAGGAAGTGACGTCGCTCCGGTCCTCCGAGGGCATAGAGCTGAGCCATTGCCTTAGCAGATCAGTTCTGGGCTTACCGACAGCTCCGGTGAGCTCGGAAACGACCGGGGGAGGGGGGCATGGCAAATGCGCCGGTGGCGTTAGATAAAAGTCATCCCAGAAGCGGAGGGGGATGGTATCCATAACCCCGGTATGAAGGCTGCAATCTTCCAAAATACCCAACAAGCCAATCCCGATCCTTTCATTGGCCCCTCCCCCATCTGATCGCTCTGTCACCTTCTTTTCCGGCAGATTGCCGGCGGTTTTCTGCTTTTTACATTGGTGACCTTTTGACCTGTACAATATCGTGGCAAAAATCAAGCGACTTTCCGCCTGAAAGCGATCGGCTCAGCGGTGAACGCCGCCATGAGTCATGACGTATATACAGTCTGGGCACCAAGATCACCTGTCGTACCGCCTTCTTGTGTGGAGTGTGCAGGAGCTGAGCGATCGCAGCCTATGGAGGAGGAGGAGGGCACTCCTATCTTTCCAGCCGCTCCCTACCCAATCAGGCCTTTCCACTAGATAGTTGGTGATGGATCTAAAGGAGATTGTATGGTGTCCAGACTTCCAGGGACACACTTCTCCCTGCGATCGCTCAGCTCCTGCACACTCTGTCAAATGTGCCACCAACACAAGAAGACGGTGCGCCAGGCGTTATGATCAGGTCTCCTGCTTTCCATCTCCTACATGGAAGAGGTGGGAGGAGACGGAAGGATGCGATTGGAGGAAGACATGATCGGTGGATGGTAATCCATCAATATTTCTATCACCCCCGTCCTGATCTACAGAACATAAACCTTCATCAATATAAACCCCGCCCCCAACTCCGCCCCTGATCACAGAAAACCTATCACCTTTCCAGATCCCTTCATTGCCCACTCCTGTGTGCGCCCCATCATCCAATCACTCCCTTCATTGCCCACTCCTGTGTGCGCCCCATCATCCAATCACTCCATTGCCCACTCCTGTGTGCGCCCCATCATCCAATCACTCCCTTCATTGCCCACTCCTGTGTGCGCCCCATCATCCAATCACTCCCTTCATTGCCCACTCCGGTGTGCGCCCCATCATCCAATCACTCCCTTCATTGCCCACTCCTGTGTGCGCCCCATCATCCAATCACTCCCTTCATTGCCCACTCCGGTGTGCGCCCCATCATCCAATCACTCCCTTCATTGCCCACTCCGGTGTGCGCCCCATCATCCAATCACTCCCTTCATTGCCCACTCCTGTGTGCGCCCCATCATCCAATCACTCCCTTCATTGCCCACTCCTGTGTGCGCCCCATCATCCAATCACTCCCTTCATTGCCCACTCCTGTGTGCGCCCCATCATCCAATCACTCCCTTCATTGCCCACTCCTGTGTGCGCCCCATCATCCAATCACTCCCTTCATTGCCCACTCCTGTGTGCGCCCCATCATCCAATCACTCCCTTCATTGCCCACTCCTGTGTGCGCCCCATCATCCAATCACTCCATTGCCCACTCCTGTGTGCGCCCCATCATCCAATCACTCCCTTCATTGCCCACTCCGGTGTGCGCCCCATCATCCAATCACTCCCTTCATTGCCCACTCCGGTGTGCGCCCCATCATCCAATCACTCCCTTCATTGCCCACTCCTGTGTGCGCCCCATCATCCAATCACTCCCTTCATTGCCCACTCCTGTGTGCGCCCCATCATCCAATCACTCCCTTCATTGCCCACTCCTGTGTGCGCCCCATCATCCAATCACTCCCTTCATTGCCCACTCCTGTGTGCGCCCCATCATCCAATCACTCCCTTCATTGCCCACTCCTGTGTGCGCCCCATCATCCAATCACTCCCTTCATTGCCCACTCCTGTGTGCGCCCCATCATCCAATCACTCCCTTCATTGCCCACTCCTGTGTGCGCCCCATCATCCAATCACTCCCTTCATTGCCCACTCCTGTGTGCGCCCCATCATCCAATCACTCCCTTCATTGCCCACTCCGGTGTGCGCCCCATCATCCAATCACACCCTTCATTGCCCACTCCTGTGTGCGCCCCATCATCCAATCACTCCCTTCATTGCCCACTCCTGTGGGCGCCCCATCATCCAATCACTCCATTGCCCACTCCTGTGTGCGCCCCATCATCCAATCACTCCATTGCCCACTCCTGTGTGCGCCCCATCATCCAATCACTCCATTGCCCACTCCTGTGTGCGCCCCATCATCCAATCACTCCATTGCCCACTCCTGTGTGCGCCCCATCATCCAATCACTCCATTGCCCACTCCTGTGTGCGCCCCATCATCCAATCACTCCATTGCCCACTCCTGTGTGCGCCCCATCATCCAATCACTCCATTGCCCACTCCTGTGTGCGCCCCATCATCCAATCACTCCATTGCCCACTCCTGTGTGCGCCCCATCATCCAATCACTCCATTGCCCACTCCTGTGTGCGCCCCATCATCCAATCACTCCATTGCCCACTCCTGTGTGCGCCCCATCATCCAATCACTCCATTGCCCACTCCTGTGTGCGCCCCATCATCCAATCACTTACCACTTTGAGTTCGGGGACGGAGCGACTCAGAGTCCATTCCTGACTGTTCACAAAGGAATCTGAAAGACAAAACATTTCCCAGTTATTGATCACTCTATATACACTGGAACCTCCCACTGGAACCTCCCACTCTCCACACGCGGGAACCCCCACCCCCACTCTTCACACGCGGGAACCCCCACTCTTCACACGCGGGAACCCCCCCCACTCTCCACACGCGGGAACCCCCCACCCCACTCTCCACACGCGGGAACCCCCCACCCCACTCTCCACACGCGGGAACCCCCCACCCCACTCTCCACACGCGGGAACCCCCCACCCCACTCTCCACACGTGGGAACCCCCCACCCCCCACTGGAGCTGCAGACTCAGACTTACCCTGGTTCCCATCCTACCTAGAGAACCGATCCCAGAAAGTGAAACTCGGAACGTTCGCTTCGGAAGCACGAAAAATTACTACTACCTACGCGGATCGCCCCCACCTACGCGGATCACATCTAACTCTACCTACGCATCACCAACAAAAAAGACCAATACCAGGTACGGGAAAACTGTCTCTCATTGATCGACGATTGGAAGACGGGGAGCTCCCTTAAACTCAACGGATCAAACAGAACTCCTCTTCCTCCACGCAAACCGAAACAAAAACCCGGGCACGATGCCCACACCACTCACCCTCCTCCGACAACCCATCACCCCAACACTAAAGCCTCGGAATCTTTGACTCAGACATGGCGATGGAGGCACATATAGGATCAGTAGTCAGCGGATCTCACTACCTTCTACTCCGTAGACTCCTCCCCTTCATCCCGGAAGGAGATTCAGCACCAATTCCCAACTCGACTACCCAAATTCCCTCTACCTAGGATTTCCCAAATACCAAATATCACATCTACAAACAGTCCAGACTGGTAACTGGAAGAAAACCCTGGGAATCGATCACCCCGTCCCTGAGGACCCTCCATTGGCTAGCTGTGAAGGATCGGGTCACAAATGTACACAAGGAAAAGCCCCGCAATACCTCTGTGACAAAACACCCCGGGTCGCCCTCTCCGTTCAACTAACCAGAACCTCCTCTACATCCCCCAAGACCCGTTGTAAATGAAAAGGTGAACAAAGGTTCGCAGTCCAAGGACCACGGCTATGGAACGCTCTACCCCACGGACATCCCCTCTGAGGAAAACCATCTGGCCTTGAGGAAGAAGCTCAAGACCATCTCTTGACCCACCTCTCCTGAAGACCCACCTCTCCTGAAGACCCACCTCTCCTGAAGACCCACCTCTCCTGAAGACCCACCTCTCCTGAAGACCCACCTCTCCCCACCTCTCCTGAAGACCCTTCTCTCCCCACCTCTCCTGAAGACCCTTCTCTCCCCACCTCTCCTGAAGACCCTTCTCTCCCCACCTCTCCTGAAGACCCTTCTCTCCCCACCTCTCCTGAAGACCCTTCTCTCCCCATCTCTCCTGAAGACCCTTCTCTCCTGAAGACCCTTCTCTCCTGAAGACCCTTCTCTCCTGAAGACCCTTCTCTCCTGAAGACCCTTCTCTCCTGAAGACCCACCTCTCCTGAAGACCCTTCTCTCCTGAAGACCCACCTCTCCTGAAGACCCCTCTCGACCCACCTCCCCTGAAGACCCACCTCTCCTGAAGACCCACCTCTCCTGAAGACCCACCTCTCCTGAAGACCCACCTCTCCTGAAGACCCCTCTCGACCCACCTCCCCTGAAGACCCTTCTCTCCTGAAGACCCCTCTCGACCCTTCTCTCCTGAAGACCCTTCTCGACCCACCTCTCCTGAAGACCCTTCTCTCCTGAAGACCCACCTCTCCTGAAGACCCACCTCGACCCACCTCCCTTGAAGACCCTTCTCTCCTGAAGACCCCTCTCGACCCTTCTCTCCTGAAGACCCACCTCTCCTGAAGACCCACCTCTCCTGAAGACCCACCTCTCCTGAAGACCCCTCTCGACCCACCTCCCCTGAAGACCCTTCTCTCCTGAAGACCCCTCTCGACCCTTCTCTCCTGAAGACCCTTCTCGACCCACCTCTCCTGAAGACCCTTCTCTCCTGAAGACCCTTCTCTCCTGAAGACCCACCTCTCCTGAAGACCCACCTCGACCCACCTCCCTTGAAGACCCTTCTCTCCTGAAGACCCCTCTCGACCCTTCTCTCCTGAAGACCCACCTCTCCTGAAGACCCACCTCTCCTGAAGACCCACCTCTCCTGAAGACCCACCTCTCCTGAAGACCCACCTCTCCTGAAGACCCACCTCTCCTGAAGACCCAGACGGACACTGGTGGCAAAAGTGCCCCGAGGTGATTTAGTTCACATATGTAGCGCTATACAAGTTATTCATTCATATAGAATGGGTCGTTCACAGCCAGAGACACGTGTGGCCCTCTGGAGACACCAATGACACTCAGAGGAGTTGTGCGATTCAAGTTGGGCCCTGGTGGTAGGAGTCCTCCATCCTGGAAGACCTCTCTCCAGCCTCCCCCACCACACAATGTCTTTGTGCTGCTTCTGAAGATGACTGACCTCGGGAAGGGGTCACCATTTACATCCTTCAGTACCCAATAAGGAACCAGTCAGGAGAGAAATGAGGGGTGGGGGAAGCGAGGTCCCCGGACTCAACGATGGTGGAAGACCGGCAGCTCTCTACAGAGTGGAGACCCCCGAAGACAAAGTGGTCACCGAGGCCATAAAGTGTGAGGCTGCAAAATGCAGCTTCTGCAAACACATTACATTGTCCAATCCCTGGGGAGTCCCGGTCGGACAAGTAAGGGGAGGACAGGCGGGACAAGGGGGAGAGGACAGGCGGGACAAGGGGGAGAGGACAGGCGGGACAAGGGGGAGAGGACAGGCCGGACAAGGGGGAGAGGACAGGCGGGACAAGGGGGAGAGGACAGGCGGGACAAGGGGGAGAGGACAGGCGGGACAAGGGGGAGGACAGGCCGGACAAGGGGGAGAGGACAGGCGGGACAAGGGGGAGAGGACAGGCGGGACAAGGGGGAGAGGACCGGCGGGACAAGGGGGAGAGGACAGGCCGGACCAGGGGGAGAGGACAGGCCGGACAAGGGGGAGAAGACAGGCCGGACAAGTAAGGGGAGAACAGGCAGGACAAGGAGGAGAGGACAAGCGGGTCAAGGAGGAGGAGAGGACAAGCGGGTCAAGGAGGAGGAGAGGACAGGCGGGACAAGGAGGAGGAGAGGACAGGCGGGACAAGGGGGAGGAGAGGACAGGCGGGACAAGGGGGAGAGGACAGGCGGGACAAGGGGGAGAGGACAGGCGGGACAAGGGGGAGAGGACAGGCGGGACAAGGAGGAGAAGACAGGCGGGACAAGGAGGAGAAGACAAGCGGGACAAGGAGGAGGAGAAGACAGGCGGGACAAGGAGGAGAAGACAGGCCGGACAAGGAGGAGAAGACAGGCGGGACAAGGGGGAGAGGACAGGCCGGACAAGGGGGAGAAGACAGGCCGGACAAGGGGGAGAGACAGGCCGGACAAGGGGGAGAAGACAGGCCGGACAAGGGGGAGAGGACAGGCCGGACAAGGAGGAGAGGACAGGCGGGACAAGGGGGAGAGGACAGGCGGGACAAGGAGGAGGAGAGGACAGGCGGGACAAGGAGGAGGAGAGGACAGGCCGGACAAGGAGGAGGAGAGGACAGGCGGGACAAGGAGGAGGAGAAGACAGGCGGGACAAGGAGGAGAAGACAGGCCGGACAAGGGGGAGAAGACAGGCCGGACAAGGGGGAGAAGACAGGCCGGACAAGGGGGAGAAGACAGGCCGGACAAGGGGGAGAGGACAGGCGGGACAAGGAGGAGAGGACAGGCGGGACAAGGGGGAGAGGACAGGCGGGACAAGGAGGAGGAGAGGACAGGCGGGACAAGGAGGAGGAGAGGACAGGCCGGACAAGGAGGAGAAGACAGGCGGGACAAGGAGGAGGAGAAGACAGGCGGGACAAGGAGGAGGAGAAGACAGGCGGGACAAGGAGGAGGAGAAGACAGGCGGGACAAGGAGGAGAGGACCGGCGGGACAAGGGGGAGAGGACCGGCGGGACAAGGGGGAGAGGACCGGCGGGACAAGGGGGAGAGGACCGGCGGGACAAGGGGGAGAGGACCGGCCGGACAAGGAGGAGAGGACCGGCGGGACAAGGAGGAGAGGACCGGCGGGACAAGGGGGAGAGGACCGGCCGGACAAGGAGGAGAGGACCGGCCGGACAAGGAGGAGAGGACAGGCGGGACAAGGAGGAGAGGACAGGCGGGACAAGGAGGAGAGGACAGGCGGGACAAGGAGAGGAGAGGACAGGCGGGACAAGGAGGAGGAGAGGACAGGCCAGACAAGGAGGAGGAGAGGACAGGCCGGACAAGGAGGAGGAGAGGACAGGGGGGACAAGGGGGGAGAGGACAGGCCGGACAAGGGGGAGAAGACCGGCCGGACAAGGGGGAGAAGACAGGCGGGACAAGGGGGAGAGGACAGGCGGGACAAGGGGGAGAGGACAGGCGGGACAAGGGGGAGAGGACAGGCGGGACAAGGGGGAGAGGACAGGCGGGACAAGGGGGAGAGGACAGGCGGGACAAGGCCAGACAAGGGGGAGAGGACAGGCGGGACAAGGGGGAGAGGACAGGCGGGACAAGGAGGAGAGGACAGGCGGGACAAGGAGGAGGAGAGGACAGGCGGGACAAGGAGGAGGAGAGGACAGGAGGGACAAGGAGGAGGAGAGGACAGGCCGGACAAGGAGGAGGAGAGGACAGACCAGACAAGGAGGAGGAGAGGACAGGCGGGACAAGGAGGAGAGGACAGGCGGGACAAGGAGGAGAGGACAGGCGGGACAAGGAGGAGGAGAGGACAGGCGGGACAAGGAGGAGGAGAGGACAGGCGGGACAAGAAGGAGGAGAGGACAGGCGGGACAAGGTGGAGGAGAGGACAGGCGGGACAAGGAGGAGGAGAGGACAGGCGGGACAAGGAGGAGGAGAGGACAGGCCAGACAAGGGGGAGAGGACAGGCGGGACAAGGAGGAGGAGAGGACAGGCGGGACAAGGAGGAGAGGACAGGCGGGACAAGGAGGAGGAGAGGACAGGCGGGACAAGGGGGAGAGGACAGGCGGGACAAGGGGGAGAGGACAGGCGGGACAAGGGGGAGGAGAGGACAGGCGGGACAAGGAGGAGAGGACAGGCGGGACAAGGAGGAGAGGACAGGCGGGACAAGGAGGACAGCAGGGACAAGGAGGAGAGGACAGGCGGGACAAGGAGGACAGCAGGGACAAGGAGGACAGGAGGGACAAGGAGGACAGGAGGGACAAGGAGGACAGGAGGGACAAGGAGGACAGGAGGGACAAGGAGGACAGGAGGGACAAGGAGGACAGGTGGGACAAGGAGGACAGGCGGGACAAGGAGGACAGGAGGGACAAGGAGGACAGGAGGGACAAGGAGGACAGGAGGGACAAGGAGGACAGGAGGGACAAGGAGGACAGGCGGGACAAGGAGGACAAGGAGGACAGGCGGGACAAGGAGGACAGGAGGGACAAGGAGGACAGGCGGGACAAGGAGGACAAGGAGGACAGGCGGGACAAGGAGGACAGGAGGGACAAGGAGGACAGGAGGGACAAGGAGGACAGGAGGGACAAGGTGAGTACATAGATTGCCATCTACAGACTCCGGTTCCTCCCCCTATCATTGTGCGGTGAGGATGTAGAGGAGAGCGGAGGGTCATTTCCCTGCGGTGACTCCCTGGTATATGTCAGCACTATATAAACTACTGATTACAGGTATGTCCCTTCACACCCCGCCCCCCCGTACACCGGGACCCCAACCCCCCCTCTGCCAGTCACTGGCCAACATCTCACACATGGACAATGTACAGCACACAGTCCCACCCCCTCCCACACACCGCCATCCACCAATCAGGAGCCTCCAATGGAATCTTAGATATTGGTGATCCTTCCACATACAGCCATCCACCAATCAGGAGCCTCCAATGGCCCCATCATGTGGAAGGTATCCACAGGATAGGAGCTGGTAGAGGGGGACGGACAATCACCAAGATCTTCCATGTTATAGAAGACGATCACACAAGACCCCCGGGAACCCAGGATGGGGGCAGGTAGAGGGGGACGGACAACCACCAAGATCTTCCATGTTATAGAAGACGATCACACAAGACCCCCGGGAACCCAGGATGGGGGCAGGTAGAGGGGGACGGACAACCACCAAGATCTTCCATGTTATAGAAGATGGTCACACAAGACCCCCGGGAACCCAAGATGGGGGCAGATCTTCCATGTTATAGAAGATGGTCACAGAAGACCCCCGGGAACCCAAGATGGGGGCAGATCTTCCATGTTATAGAAGATGGTCACAGAAGACCCCCGGGAACCCAAGGTGGGGGCAGATCTTCCATGTTATAGAAGATGGTCACAGAAGACCCCCGGGAACCCAAGGTGGGGGCAGATCTTCCATGTTATAGAAGATGGTCACAGAAGACCCCCGGGAACCCAAGATGGGGGCAGATCTTCCATGTTATAGAAGACGATCACACAAGACCCCCGGGAACCCAGGATAGGGGCAGGTAGAGGGGGGTGGACAATCACCGAGATCTTCCATGTTATAGAAGATGGTCACACAAGACCCCCGGGAACCCAGGTTGGGGGCAGATCTTCCATGTTATAGAAGATGGTCACAGAAGACATACAACACCAATGGAGAACTTACCCAGAAGGCCTTGGTTATCAGTGCAGGATACTGCCACCAGCACCGGCTCGGCCGCCCTGCCCCCGTCACCTCTGTGTTGGCCATCGCTGGTGGCGTACTCCTTCTTACGGAAAGGGCTGGTGAGTAACCTCCAAAAGCTTGTTCTATTTTCCTTGCTCTCAGTGGCTGGAGGGTCGGTGACCCGGAGATCCTTCCGCGACGGTGCGGTGTGCAGGGAATAAGAGTCGTCTTCACTGCGGCACCGCGATCTGCAGGGGTCGCCCTCCTTCCTGGTCTCTGCGGCGCGGCGCAGTCTGAAGCTGAAACTTTTGCGCAGGGATGAGAGGTTCTTCTTCTGTTCCGGCGTTTTGCTCCCAAAGACGTTCCATCGTTGGCTGCTGAATATGGAAGAGCCGCGTAGAAAGCCGGAGCTGCGGCTGAACTCCCTCCTGGAGAAGGAGGCTCCATGACCTCCACTGAGACGGTTTATATCCAGAACACTCATACTAAGAGGCCGAGGGGAACTCATGGTCCCCATGCATGGTGGACAGTCCTGGGACTTCCGCCCAGACCGCTGCTTCAGGAGGTCCAGCAGTCCTCCGAGAGAGCTGGGACCTGTATCAGCCTTGGTGGGGAGTCCGTTCCCCACGGAGCACAGGCTTTTGGGTCTCTGGTTCTGATGTTTGGCCGCACTAACAGCAGCCTGGACGGCCCGGCTGGTGGACTGGTCAGAGGAAGTCTTTGTTGGTTGGATGGACGGCTCCATACTGTCCAAGGAACACACATGCCGGAGATCCACACTTCTGTGAGTCCTCATGGTGTCCAGGGGCCCGGGGCCACCACAGGCCGGAGGCTGGCCTCCACACCGAATCCCACGGCAGCCATGAGAGGACGGAGGAGGAACGCAGGGCTGGGAGATGTGACAGGAGACAGGGAGGGGAAAACCTCACCCTCCATACTACAGCATGTCCCGACACGCAGGGCAAGAACAAGTTCAACAGGGAGAGGCCAAGAAGAGTCCCGAAACTGCCCAAATATCTCCAACCGGGGGGGCAGCTATCTCCTCCGAGGACAGACACAATATACCACCTCCGGAGGGGGGGGGGGGGCAGATATCTCCTCCGAGGACAGACACAATATACCACCTCCGGAGGGGGGGAGCAGATATCTCCTCCGAGGAAAGACACAATATACCACCTCCGGGGGGGGGGGGCGGGGGGGGGGGGCAGATATCTCCTCCGAGGACAGACACAATATACCACCTCCGGGGGGGGGGGGCAGATATCTCCTCCGAGGACAGACACAATATACCACCTCCGGGGGGGGGGCAGATATCTCCTCCGAGGACAGACACAATATACCACCACCGGGGGGGGGGGGGGCAGATATCTCCTCCGAGGACAGACACAATATACCACCTCCGGGGGGGGGCAGATATCTCCTCCGAGGAAAGACACAATATACCACCTCCGGGGGGGCAAATATCTCCTCCGAGGACAGACACAATATACCACCTCCGGGGGGGGGCAAATATCTCCTCCGAGGACAGACACAATATACCACCTCCGGGGGGGGCAAATATCTCCTCCGAGGACAGACACAATATACCACCTCCGGGGGGGGGGGGGGGGGCAGATATCTCCTCCGAGGACAGACACAATATACCACCTCCGGGGGGGGGGGGGGCAGATATCTCCTCCGAGGACAGACACAGGGGGAGGGGGGGGGTGGGGGGGGGGGTGGTGGGGGGGTAGGGGGGGCGGGGGGGGGCAAGATGGGGGGGCGGGGGGGTGGCGGGGGGATTGCGGGGGGGCGGGGCGGGGGTGGGGGGGGGCGGGGGGGGGGGGCAGATTGAGGGGGGGGGGGGGGGGGCAGGGGTTGGTGGGGCGGGGGGCAGGGGGGGGGGGCGGGAGTGGGGGGGGGGGGGGGGGGGTGGGGGGGCAGGGGCGGGCGGGGGGGGCATGGGGGGTGGGGGAGTGGGGGGGGGGGGTGGGGGGGGGGGGGGGGGGGGGGGCCGGGGAGGGGGCGGGGGGGGGGGGGGGGGGGGGGGGGGGGGGGGGCGCAGGGGGGGGGGGGGGGGGGGGGGGGGGGGGGGGGGGGGGGGGGGGGGGGGGGGCGGGGGGGGGTTGGGGGGGGGGGGGGGGGGGGGGGGGGGGGGGGGGGGGGGGGCGGGGGGGGGGTGGGGCGGGGGGGGGGGGGGGGGGGGGGGGGGGGGGCGGCGGGGCGCGGGGGGGGGTGGGGGGGCAGGGGTGGGGGGGGCAAGGGGTCAAGGGGGGGGGGGGGGGGGGCCTCCGGGCAGGGGGGGGGGGCACAAGAAGGGGGGGGGGGGGGGGGGGGGCTACTGACACAATATACCACCTCCGGGGGGGGGGGGGCAGATATCTCCTCCGAGGACAGACACAATATACCACCTCCAGGGGGGGGGGGGGGCAGATATCTCCTCCGAGGACAGACACAATATACCACCTCCGGGGGGGGGGGGGCAGATATCTCCTCCGAGGACAGACACAATATACCACCTCCGGGGGGGGGGGGGACAGATATCTCCTCCGAGGACAGACACAATATACCACCTCCGGGGGGGCAAATATCTCCTCCGAGGAAAGACAACCTCACAATATACTGCCTCCGGGGGGGGGGGGCAGATATCTCCTCCGAGGAAAGACACAATATACCACCTCCGGGGGGGGGGGGAGCAGATATCTCCTCCGAGGACAGACACAATATACCACCTCCGGGGGGGGGGGGGCAAGATATCTCCTCCGAGGACAGACACAATATACCACCTCCGGGGGGGGGGGCAGATATCTCCTCCGAGGACAGACACAATATACCACCTCTGGGGGGGGGGGGCAGATATCTCCTCCGAGGACAGACAACCTCACAATATACCACCTCCGGGGGGGGGGCAGATACCTCCTCCGAGGACAGACACAATATACCACCTCCGGGGGGGGGGGGGGGTAGATATCTCCGAGGAAAGACAACCACACAACATACTGCCTCCGGGGGGGGGGGGCAAATATCTCCAACCGGGGGGAGGGGGGCAGATATCTCCAACCGAGGGGGGCAGATATCTCCTCCGAGGAAAGACAACCTCACAATATACCACCTCCGGGGGGGGCAGATATCTCCTCCGAGGACAGACACAATATACCACCTCCGGGGGGGGGCAGATATCTCCAACCGGGGGGGGGGGGGCAGATATCTCCTCCGAGGAAAGACAACCTCACAATATACCACCTCCGGGGGGGGGGGGGGGGAATATCTCCAACCTTACCCCACACAATGTAACATTCCGCCTCTGAGGAGGGGGGGGCAAATATCTCCTCCGAGCAAAGACAAGAGGGAGCGATCTCCCCGCACACTGCCGACAGAGCGAGCGATCTCCCCGCACACTGCCAGCAAAGGGAGCGATCTCCCCGCACACTGCCAGCAAAGGGAGCGATCTCCCCGCACACTGCCAGCAGAGGGAGCGATCTCCCCGCACACTGCCAGCAGAGAGAGCGATCTCCCCGCACACTGCCAGCAAAGGGAGCGATCTCCCCGCACACTGCCAGCAGAGGGAGCGATCTCCCCGCACACTGCCAGCAGAGAGAGCGATCTCCCCGCACACTGCCAGCAAAGGGAGCGATCTCCCCGCACACTGCCAGCAGAGGGAGCGATCTCCCCGCACACCGCCAGCAGAGGGAGCGATCTCCCCGCACACTGCCAGCAGAGGGAGCGATCTCCCCGCACACCGCCAGCAAAGGGAGCGATCTCCCCGCACACTGCCAGCAGAGGGAGCGATCTCCCCGCACACTGCCAGCAGAGAGAGCGATCTCCCCGCACACTGCCGGCAGAGGGAGCGATCTCCCCCGCACACTGCCAGCAGAGGGAGCGATCTCCCCGCACACTGCCAGCAGAGGGAGCGATCTCCCCGCACACTGCCAGCAGAGAGAGCGATCTCCCCGCACACTGCCGGCAGAGGGAGCGATCTCCCCGCACACTGCCAGCAGAGGGAGCGATCTCCCCGCACACTGCCGGCAGAGGGAGCGATCTCCCCCGCACACTGCCAGCAGAGAGAGCGATCTCCCCGCACACTGCCGGCAGAGCGAGCGATCTCCCCGCACACTGCCAGCAAAGGGAGCGATCTCCCCGCACACTGCCAGCAGAGAGAGCGATCTCCCCGCACACTGCCGACAGAGCGAGCGATCTCCCCGCACACTGCCAGCAAAGGGAGCGATCTCCCCGCACACTGCCAGCAGAGGGAGCGATCTCCCCGCACACCGCCAGCAGAGGGAGCGATCTCCCCGCACACCGCCAGCAGAGGGAGCGATCTCCCCGCACACTGCCGGCAGAGGGAGCGATCTCCGCATGAATTGTTAGAGAGGGGTGGAGGACACTGAATGGAGGTCAGTGGAGGGATTGGCAGAGAGAGGGGTGGAGGACACTGAATGGAGGTCAGTGTAGGGATTGGTAGAGAGGGGTGGAGGACACTGAATGGAGGTCAGTGGAGGGATTGGTAGAGAGGGGTGGAGGACACTGAATGGAGGTCAGTGGAGGGATTGGTAGAGAGGGGTGGAGGACACTGAATGGAGGTCAGTGGAGGGATTGGTAGAGAGGGGTGGAGGACACTGAATGGAGGTCAGTGGAGGGATTGGTAGAGAGGGGTGGAGGACACTGAATGGAGACCAGTGGAGGGATTGGTAGAGAGGGGTGGAGAACACTGAATGGAGACCAGTGGAGGGATTGGTAGAGAGGGGTGGAGGACACTGAATGGAGACCAGTGGAGGGATTGGTAGAGAGGGGTGGAGGACACTGAATGGAGATCAGTGGAGGGATTGGTAGAGAGGGGTGGAGGACACTGAATGGAGACCAGTGGAGGGATTGGTAGAGAGGGGTGGAGGACACTGAATGGAGGTCAGTGGAGGGATTGGTAGAGAGGGGTGGAGGACACTGAATGGAGGTCAGTGGAGGGATTGGTAGAGAGGGGTGGAGGACACTGAATGGAAGCCAGTGGAGGGATTGGTAGAGAGGGGTGGAGGACACTGAATGGAGGTCAGTGTAGGGATTGGTAGAGAGGGGTGGAGGACACTGAATGGAGACCAGTGGAGGGATTGGTAGAGAGGGGTGGAGGACACTGAATGGAGACCAGTGGAGGGATTGGTAGAGAGGGGTGGAGGACACTGAATGGAGATCAGTGGAGGGATTGGTAGAGAGGGGTGGAGGATACTGAATGGAGGTCAGTGGAGGGATTGGAGGAGAGGGGTGGAGGACACTGAATGGAGACCAGTGGAGGGATTGGTAGAGAGGGGTGGAGGACACTGAATGGAGACCAGTGGAGGGATTGGTAGAGAGGGGTGGAGGACACTGAATGGAGACCAGTGGAGGGATTGGTAGAGAGGGGTGGAGGACACTGAATGGAGGTCAGTGGAGGGATTGGTAGAGAGGGGTGGAGGACACTGAATGGAGGTCAGTGGAGGGATTGGTAGAGAGGGGTGGAGGGGTGGAGGACACTGAATGGAGGTCAGTGGAGGGATTGGTAGAGAGGGGTGGAGGACACTGAATGGAGGTCAGTGGAGGGATTGGTAGAGAGGGATGGAGGACACTGAATGGAGACCAGTGGAGGGATTGGTAGAGAGGGGTGGAGGACACTGAATGGAGGTCAGTGGAGGGATTGGTAGAGAGGGGGTGGAGGACACTGAATGGAGGTCAGTGGAGGGATTGGTAGAGAGGGGTGGAGGACACTGAATGGAGACCAGTGGAGGGATTGGTAGAGAGGGGTGGAGGACACTGAATGGAGGTCAGTGGAGGGATTGGTAGAGAGGGGTGGAGGACACTGAATGGAGACCAGTGGAGGGATTGGTAGAGAGGGGTGGAGGACACTGAATGGAGACCAGTGGAGGGATTGGTAGAGAGGGGTGGAGGACACTGAATGGAGACCAGTGGAGGGATTGGTAGAGACGGGTGGAGGACACTGAATGGAGACCAGTGGAGGGATGGGTAGAGAGGGGTGGAGGACACTGAATGGAGATCAGTGGAGGGATTGGTAGAGAGGGGTGGAGGACACTGAATGGAGACCAGTGGAGGGATTGGTAGAGAGGGGTGGAGGACACTGAATGGAGGTCAGTGGAGGGATTGGTAGAGAGGGGTGGAGGACACTGAATGGAGGTCAGTGTAGGGATTGGTAGAGAGGGGTGGAGGACACTGAATGGAGACCAGTGGAGGGATTGGTAGAGAGGGGTGGAGGACACTGAATGGAGACCAGTGGAGGGATTGGTAGAGAGGGGTGGAGGACACTGAATGGAGATCAGTGGAGGGATTGGTAGAGAGGGGTGGAGGACACTGAATGGAGACCAGTGGAGGGATTGGTAGAGAGGGGTGGAGGACACTGAATGGAGATCAGTGGAGGGATTGGTAGAGAGGGGTGGAGGACACTGAATGGAGACCAGTGGAGGGATTGGTAGAGAGGGGTGGAGGACACTGAATGGAGACCAGTGGAGGGATTGGCAGAGAGGGGTGGAGGACACTGAATGGAGGTCAGTGGAGGGATTGGTAGAGAGGGGTGGAGGACCCTGAATGGAGGTCAGTGGAGGGATTGGTAGAGAGGGATGGAGGACACTGAATGGAGACCAGTGGAGGGATTGGTAGAGAGGGGTGGAGGACACTGAATGGAGACAGTGGAGGGATTGGTAGAGAGGGGTGGAGGACACTGAATGGAGACCAGTGGAGGGATTGGTAGAGAGGGGTGGAGGACACTGAATGGAGGTCAGTGGAGGGATTGGTAGAGAGGGGTGGAGGACACTGAATGGAGACCAGTGGAGGGATTGGTAGAGAGGGGTGGAGGACACTGAATGGAGACCAGTGGAGGGATTGGTAGAGAGGGGTGGAGGACACTGAATGGAGACCAGTGGAGGGATTGGTAGAGAGGGGTGGAGGACACTGAATGGAGACAGTGGAGGGATTGGTAGAGAGGGGTGGAGGACACTGAATGGAGATCAGTGGAGGGATTGGTAGAGAGGGGTGGAGGACACTGAATGGAGACCAGTGGAGGGATTGGTAGAGAGGGGTGGAGGACACTGAATGGAAGCCAGTGGAGGGATTGGTAGAGAGGGGTGGAGGACACTGAATGGAGGTCAGTGGAGGGATTGGTAGAGAGGGGTGGAGGACACTGAATGGAGACCAGTGGAGGGATTGGTAGAGAGGGGTGGAGGACACTGAATGGAGACCAGTGGAGGGATTGGTAGAGAGGGGTGGAGGACACTGAATGGAGACCAGTGGAGGGATTGGTAGAGAGGGGTGGAGGACACTGAATGGAGATCAGAAGAGGGATTGGTAGAGAGGGGTGGAGGACACTGAATGGAGACCAGTGGGGGGATTGGTAGAGAGGGGTGGAGGACACTGAATGGAGGTAAGTGGAGGGATTGGCAGAGAGGGGTGGAGGACACTGAATGGAGATCAGTGGAGGGATTGGTAGAGAGGGGTGGAGGACACTGAATGGAGGTCAGTGGAGGGATTGGTAGAGAGGGGTGGAGGACACTGAATGGAGACCAGTGGAGGGATTGGTAGAGAGGGGTGGAGGACACTGAATGGAGGTCAGTGGAGGGATTGGTAGAGAGGGGTGGAGGACACTGAATGGAGGTCAGTGGAGGGATTGGTAGAGAGGGGTGGAGGACACTGAATGGAGGTCAGTGGAGGGATTGGTAGAGAGGGGTGGAGGACACTGAATGGAGGTCAGTGGAGGGATTGGTAGAGAGGGGTGGAGGACACTGAATGGAGACCAGTGGAGGAATTGGTAGAGAGGGGTGGAGGACACTGAATGGAGGCCAGTGGAGGGATTGGCAGAGAGGGGTGGAAGACACTGAATGGAGACCAGTGGAGGGATTGGCAGAGAGGGGTGGAGGACACTGAATGGAGACCAGTGGAGGAATTGGTAGAGAGGGGTGGAGGACACTGAATGGAGGTCAGTGGAGGGATTGGTAGAGAGGGGTGGAGGACACTGAATGGAGACCAGTGGAGGGATTGGTAGAGAGGGGTGGAGGACACTGAATGGAGATCAGTGGAGGGATTGGTAGAGAGGGGTGGAGGACACTGAATGGAGATCCGTGGAGGGATTGGTAGAGAGGGGTGGAGGACACTGAATGGAGGTCAGTGGAGGAATTGGTGGAGGACACTGAATGGAGATCAGTGGAGGGATTGGTGGAGAGGGGTGGAGGACACTGAATGGAGATCAGTGGTGGGATTGGTGGAGAGGGGTTGGAGGACACTGAATGGAGACAAGTGTAGGGATTGGTAGAGAGGGGTGGAGGACACTGAATGGAGACCAGTGGAGGGATTGGTGGAGAGGGGTGGAGGACACTGAATGGAGACCAGTGGAGGGATTGGTAGAGAGGGGTGGAGGACACTGAATGGAGGTCAGTGGAGGGATTGGTAGAGAGGGGTGGAGGACACTGAATGGAGACCAGTGGAGGGATTGGTAGAGAGGGGTGGAGGACACTGAATGGAGACCAGTGGAGGGATTGGTAGAGAGGGGTGGAGGACACTGAATGGAGGTCAGTGGAGGGATTGGTAGAGAGGGGTGGAGGACACTGAATGGAGACCAGTGGAGGGATTGGTAGAGAGGGGTGGAGGACACTGAATGGAGACCAGTGGAGGGATTGGTAGAGAGGGGTGGAGGACAGTGGAGGGATTGGTAGAGAGGGGTGGAGGACACTGAATGGAGACCAGTGGAGGGATTGGTAGAGAGGGGTGGAGGACACTGAATGGAGACCAGTGGAGGGATTGGCAGAGAGGGGTGGAGGACACTGAATGGAGGTCAGTGGAGGGATTGGTAGAGAGGGGTGGAGGACACTGAATGGGGGTCAGTGGAGGGATTGGTAGAGAGGGATGGAGGACATGGAATGGAGGTCAGTGGAGGGATTGGCAGAGAGGGGTGGAGGACACTGAATGGAGGCCAGTGGAGGGATTGGTAGAGAGGGGTGGAGGACACTGAATGGAGGACAGTGGAGGGATTGGTAGAGAGGGGTGAGGACACTGAATGGAGGTCAGTGGAGGGATTGGTAGAGAGGGGTGGAGGACACTGAATGGAGGACAGTGGAGGGATTGGTGGAGAGGGGTGGAGGACACTGAATGGAGACCAGTGGAGGGATTGGCAGAGAGGGGTGGAGGACACTGAATGGAGGTCAGTGGAGGGATTGGCGGAGAGGGGTGGAGGACACTGAATGGAGACCAGTGGAGGGATTGGCAGAGAGGGGTGGAGGACACTGAATGGAGACCAGTGGAGGGGTTGGTAGAGAGGGGTGGAGGACACTGAATGGAGGCCAGTGGAGGGGTTGGTAGAGAGGGGTGGAGGACACTGAATGGAGGCGAGTGGAGGGATTGGCAGGGAGGGGTGGAGGACAATGAATGGAGGTCAGTGGAGGGATTGGTAGAGAGGGGTGGAGGACACTGAATGGAGGTCAGTGGAGGGATTGGTAGAGAGGGGTGGAGGACACTGAATGGAGACCAGTGGAGGAATTGGTAGAGAGGGGTGGAGGACACTGAATGGAGGCCAGTGGAGGGATTGGCAGAGAGGGGTGGAAGACACTGAATGGAGACCAGTGGAGGGATTGGCAGAGAGGGGTGGAGGACACTGAATGGAGATCAGTGGAGGGAATGGTAGAGAGGGGTGGAGGACACTGAATGGAGATCAGTGGAGGGATTGGTAGAGAGGGGTGGAGGACACTGAATGGAGGTCAGTGGAGGGATTGGTAGAGAGGGGTGGAGGACACTGAATGGAGACCAGTGGTGGGATTGGTGGAGAGGGGTGGAGGACACTGAATGGAGACCAGTGTAGGGATTGGTAGAGAGGGGTGGAGGACACTGAATGGAGACCAGTGGAGGGATTGGTGGAGAGGGGTGGAGGACACTGAATGGAGACAGTGGAGGGATTGGTAGAGAGGGGTGGAGGACACTGAATGGAGGTCAGTGGAGGGATTGGTAGAGAGGGGTGGAGGACACTGAATGGAGACCAGTGGAGGGATTGGTAGAGAGGGGTGGAGGACACTGAATGGAGACCAGTGGAGGGATTGGTAGAGAGGGGTGGAGGACACTGAATGGAGGTCAGTGGAGGAATTGGTAGAGAGGGGTGGAGGACACTGAATGGAGACCAGTGGAGGGATTGGTAGAGAGGGGTGGAGGACACTGAATGGAGACCAGTGGAGGGATTGGTAGAGAGGGGTGGAGGACAGTGGAGGGATTGGTAGAGAGGGGTGGAGGACACTGAATGGAGTCCAGTGGAGGGATTGGTAGAGAGGGGTGGAGGACACTGAATGGAGACCAGTGGAGGGATTGGCAGAGAGGGGTGGAGGACACTGAATGGAGGTCAGTGGAGGGATTGGTAGAGAGGGGTGGAGGACACTGAATGGGGGTCAGTGGAGGGATTGGTAGAGAGGGATGGAGGACATGGAATGGAGGTCAGTGGAGGGATTGGCAGAGAGGGGTGGAGGACACTGAATGGAGGCCAGTGGAGGGATTGGTAGAGAGGGGTGGAGGACACTGAATGGAGGTCAGTGGAGGGATTGGTAGAGAGGGGTGAGGACACTGAATGGAGGTCAGTGGGGGGATTGGTAGAGAGGGGTGGAGGACACTGAATGGAGACCAGTGGAGGGATTGGTGGAGAGGGGTGGAGGACACTGAATGGAGACCAGTGGAGGGATTGGCAGAGGAGGGGTGGAGGACACTGAATGGAGGTCAGTGGAGGGATTGGCGGAGAGGGGTGGAGGACACTGAATGGAGACCAGTGGAGGGATTGGCAGAGAGGGGTGGAGGACACTGAATGGAGGTCAGTGGAGGGATTGGTGGAGAGGGGTGGAGGACACCGAATGGAGACAGTGGAGGGATTGGTAGAGAGGGGTGGAGGACACTGAATGGAGACCAGTGGAGGGATTGGCAGAGAGGGGTGGAGGACACCGAATGGAGGTCAGTGGAGGGATTGGTAGAGAGGGGTGGAGGACACTGAATGGAGACCAGTGGTGGGATTGGTAGAGAGGGGTGGAGGACACTGAATGGAGGTCAGTGGAGGGATTGGTAGAGAGGGGTGGAGGACACTGAATGGAGACCAGTGGAGGGTTTGGTAGAGAGGGGTGGAGGACACTGAATGGAGACCAGTGGAGGAATTGGTAGAGAGGGGTGGAGGACACTGAATGGAGGCCAGTGGAGGGATTGGCAGAGAGGGGTGGAAGACACTGAATGGAGACCAGTGGAGGGATTGGCAGAGAGGGGTGGAGGACACTGAATGGAGATCAGTGGAGGGATTGGTAGAGAGGGGTGGAGGACACTGAATGGAGATCAGTGGAGGGATTGGTAGAGAGGGGTGGAGGACACTGAATGGAGGTCAGTGGAGGAATTGGTAGAGAGGGGTGGAGGACACTGAATGGAGATCAGTGGTGGGATTGGTGGAGAGGGGTGGAGGACACTGAATGGAGACCAGTGTAGGGATTGGTAGAGAGGGGTGGAGGACACTGAATGGAGACCAGTGGAGGGATTGGTGGAGAGGGGTGGAGGACACTGAATGGAGACCAGTGGAGGGATTGGTAGAGAGGGGTGGAGGACACTGAATGGAGGTCAGTGGAGGGATTGGTAGAGAGGGGTGGAGGACACTGAATGGAGACCAGTGGAGGGATTGGTAGAGAGGGGTGGAGGACACTGAATGGAGACCAGTGGAGGGATTGGTAGAGAGGGGTGGAGGACACTGAATGGAGGTCAGTGGAGGGATTGGTAGAGAGGGGTGGAGGACACTGAATGGAGACCAGTGGAGGGATTGGTAGAGAGGGGTGGAGGACACTGAATGGAGACCAGTGGAGGGATTGGTAGAGAGGGGTGGAGGACAGTGGAGGGGTTGGTAGAGAGGGGTGGAGGACACTGAATGGAGACCAGTGGAGGGATTGGTAGAGAGGGGTGGAGGACACTGAATGGAGACAGTGGAGGGATTGGCAGAGAGGGGTGGAGGACACTGAATGGAGGTCAGTGGAGGGATTGGTAGAGAGGGGTGGAGGACACTGAATGGGGGTCAGTGGAGGGATTGGTAGAGAGGGGATGGAGGACATGGAATGGAGGTCAGTGGAGGGATTGGCAGAGAGGGGTGGAGGACACTGAATGGAGGCCAGTGGAGGGATTGGTAGAGAGGGGTGGAGGACACTGAATGGAGGTCAGTGGAGGGATTGGTAGAGAGGGGTGAGGACACTGAATGGAGGTCAGTGGGGGGATTGGTAGAGAGGGGTGGAGGACACTGAATGGAGACCAGTGGAGGGATTGGTGGAGAGGGGTGGAGGACACTGAATGGAGACCAGTGGAGGGATTGGCAGAGAGGGGTGGAGGACACTGAATGGAGGTCAGTGGAGGGATTGGCGGAGAGGGGTGGAGGACACTGAATGGAGACCAGTGGAGGGATTGGCAGAGAGGGGTGGAGGACACTGAATGGAGGTCAGTGGAGGGATTGGTGGAGAGGGGTGGAGGACACCGAATGGAGACAGTGGAGGGATTGGTAGAGAGGGGTGGAGGACACTGAATGGAGACCAGTGGAGGGATTGGCAGAGAGGGGTGGAGGACACCGAATGGAGGTCAGTGGAGGGATTGGTAGAGAGGGGTGGAGGACACTGAATGGAGATCAGTGGTGGGATTGGTAGAGAGGGGTGGAGGACACTGAATGGAGGTCAGTGGAGGGATTGGTAGAGAGGGGTGGAGGACACTGAATGGAGGTCAGTGACTCCGCTGACTACAATCGAGGCCATTCCGGGCCTGGCCTCTGGACGGAGGATAAACATTTGCAGAGTCCTCCCTCCTGGGGGCGCTGTGCTCGCCTCGGGAAGAGTCGGAGGAGCGCGGTGTCCTAGTTTCTCGCCGTTGTGCCCGCGGGGCTCTTCACTCTTCTAAGACTTAATGAGACGACTAATTAACGAGACAGAAAGCTCTGCGGGGATCCCGTCACCTGCAGGCCGGGGACACCAGGGACTCCCCCACCCCCCACATACCGGAGTCACAGCGGCTCCCCGGTGACAGGAAACTCAGAACATCACCGAGGAGCCGAAGATTCACTCGCCAGTCAGGAGAGGAGTGCGGAGGAGGGGGGGAGGGGCGGTGCAGCAAAGAGGAGACCCAACAGGGGAGAGCTGAGGAAACAAACTGGACAAAGGGGCAGGACAGGGAGGAGACCTGTCCTAGGAGGAGGAGGAGACCTGTCCTAGGTGGAGGGGCAGGATGGGGAGGAGACCCGTCCTAGGAGGAGGGGCAGGACAGGGAGGAGACCTGTCCTAGGAGGAGGGGCAGAATGGGGAGGAGACCTGTCCTAGGAGGAGGGGGGAGGGCAGGACGGGGAGAGAGGACCTGTCCTAGGAGGAGGGGGAGAGGCAGGACGGGGGAGGAGAAGGAAGAGGGGGGCAGGACGGGGAGGAGACCTGTCCTAGGAGGAGGGGGAGGGAGGACGGGGAGGAGACTTGTCCTAGGAGGAGGGGCAGGAGACCTGTCCTAGGAGGAGGGGCAGGACGGGGAGGAGACTTGTCCTAGGAGGAGGGGCAGGATGGGGAGGAGACCTGTCCTAGGAGGAGGGGCAGGATGGGGAGGAGACCTGTCCTAGGAGGAGGGGCTGGGGCAGGGAGGGATGGCTAGGGGGTGGGGGGGAGGAGACCTGTCCTAGGAGGAGGGGCAGGACGGGGAGGAGACCTGTCCTAGGAGGGGGGAGGGGCAGGACGGGGAGGAGACTGTCCTAGGAGGGGGAGGGGCAGGACGGGGAGGAGACCTGTCCTAGGAGGAGGGGCCAGGACGGGGAGGAGACCTGTCTAGGAGGGGGAGGGCAGGACGGGGAGGAGACCTGTCCTAGGAGGAGGGGCAGGATGGGGAGGAGGACCTGTCCTAGGGGAGGGGCAGGACGGGGAGGAGACCTGTCCTAGGAGGAGGGGGGAGGGACAGGGGGGGGAGGAGACCTGTCCTAGGAGGGGGAGGGGCAGGACGGGGAGGAGACCTGTCCTAGGAGGAGGGGCAGGACGGGGAGGAGACCTGTCCTAGGAGGAGGGGGGCAGGACGGGGAGGAGACCTGTCCTAGGAGGAGGGGCAGGACGGGGAGGAGACCTGTCCTAGGAGGAGGGGCAGGACGGGGAGGAGACCTGTCCTAGGAGGACCGGGGGGCCAGGACGGGGAGGAGACTGTCCTAGGAGGGGGAGGGGCAGGACGGGGAGGAGACTGTCCTAGGAGGGGAGGGGCAGGACGGGGAGGAGACCTGTCCTAGTGGGAGGGGGACGGGGGGCAGGACGGGGAGGAGACCTGTCCTAGGAGGACGGGGATTGGAGACCTGTCATAGGAGAGGGGGGGCAGGCAGGGAGGGGGAGGAGACCTGTCCTAGGAGGAGGACCTGGGGGAAGGCGGGGAGGAGACCTAACCTGTCCTCAGGGAGGAGGAGGGGCGAATGGGGGAGGGGCAGGACGGGGAGGAGACCTGTCCTAGGAGGGCAGGGGAGAGGGGCAGGGGGACGGGAGGAGACCTGTCCTAGGAGGGGGGCCAGGACGGGGAGGGGAGGACCTGTCCTAGGAGGATGGGGGGCAGGACGGGGAGGAGACCTGTCCTAGGAGGAGGGGCAGGAGGAGACCTGGGAGGAGGGAGGGGAGCGGGGGACCTGTCCTAGGAGGAGGGGCAGGACGGGGAGGAGACTGTCCTAGGAGGGGGGGCAGGACGGGGAGGAGACCTGTCCTAGGGGGGGAGGGGCAGGACGGGGAGGAGGACCTGTCCTAGGAGGGGGGGCAGGGGCACCTGTCCTAGGAGGGGGAGGGGGGAGGGAGGAGACCTGTCCTAGGAGGGGGAGGGGGGCAGGACGGGGAGGAGACCTGTCCTAGGAGGAGGGAGGGGCAGGACGGGGAGGAGACCTGTCCTAGGAGGAGGAGGAGGGGCAGGGACGAGGGGAGGAGACCTGTCCTAGGAGGGGGAGGGGCAGGACGGGGAGGAGACCTGTCCTAGGAGGGGGAGGGGCAGGACGGGGAGGAGACCTGTCCTAGGAGGGGGAGGGGCAGGACGGGGAGGAGACCTGTCCTAGGAGGGGGAGGGGCAGGACGGGGAGGAGACCTGTCCTAGGAGGGGGAGGGGCAGGACGGGGAAGGAGACCTGTCCTAGGAGGGGGAGGGGCAGGACGGGGAGGAGACCTGTCTAGGAGGAGGGGGGAGGGGGACGGGGAGGAGACCTGTCCTAGGAGGGGGAGGGGCAGGACGGGGAGGAGACCTGTCCTAGGAGGGGGAGGGGCAGGACGGGGAGGAGACCTGTCCTAGGAGGGGGAGGGGCAGGACGGGGAGGAGGACCTGTCCTAGGAGGGGGAGGGGCAGGACGGGGAGGAGACCTGTCCTAGGAGGGGGAGGGGCAGGACGGGGAGGAGACCTGTCCTAGGAGGGGGGGGGCAGGACGGGGAGGAGACTTGTCCTAGGAGGGGGAGGGGCAGGACGGGGAGGAGGAGGAGACCTGTCTAGGAGGGGGAGGGGAGGACGGGGACTAGGAGGAGAGGGGAGACGGGGAGGAGACCTGTCCTAGGAGGAGGGGCAGGACGGGGGAGGGAGACCTGTCCTAGGGAGGACGGGGGGAGACCTGTCCTAGGGCAGGAGGAGGTCCACCTGTCAGGAGGGACCTGTCCTAGGAGTGGGGGGGGGCCGGACCCCCAGGACCGGGGAGGAGACCTGTCCTAGGAGGAGGGGCAGGACGGGGAGGAGACCTGTCCTAGGAGGCTCCCAGGACCCCCCAGGGGCCCCCCCCCCCCCCCCCCCTGGCCTCCCCCAAGGGGACCACGCCAGCCCCCCCACCCCCCACCCCCCCCACGGAACCCCACACCCAGCCCCACCCCTCCCCCCCAGGCGGGGAGGACATGTCCCCTCCAGGAACTCACCCCCCCCAGCCCCACACCCCCAGCACCCACCCAGGGTCAGGACCCCAGGATCCCCAGGACCACCCCAGCAGCCCCCCCCCCCCCCCCACAGGACCCAGGACAGTCCACCAGGCCCCCCCAGGACCCCCCGAGGACCCACCAGGCATCCCCCCACCCAGGGGATCCAGGGCAGGATCCCCCCCCCCCCCCCAGGACCCCCCCCACCCCCCCCCCAGGAACCCTAGGCCCCCATAAAGACCCCCCTAGGGCCCAAGGCCAGGACAGCCCCCCCCCCCCCCGGGAACCCCCCCCCCCCCCCCCCCCCAGGCCAGGCCCCCCATCAGGCCACAGCCACCCCCGGAGGAGGGGCAGGACGGGGACCCCAGCCCACAGGAGGACCTGTCCTAGGAGGCCCCCCCCCCCCACCCCAGGGGGGGAGGACTGTCCTCAGGACCCCACCCCCCCCCCCCCAGGAGCCCAGGCCACCCCCCCCCCCCCCCAGGAACCCCAGGCCCCCTCCCCCCCCCCCCCAGGCAGGCGGGGAGGGACCCCACCCCCCCTAGGACCCCCCCACCCCCCCCCCCCCCACCCCACCCCCCCCCCCCCCCCCAGGCCCAGGGGCAGAGGGGGCCCCCCAGGAGATTCCCAGGCCGCCCCCCCCCGGGCAGGATGGGGTGGAGGAGGCGGCAGCGCGGGGAGGAGACCTCGACCTACGGAGGCGGGCAGGACGGGGCAGGAGACTGTTAGGAGGACCTGTCTAGGGGGGAGGAGGGAGGAGACCTGTCAGGAGGAGAGGGCAGGACGGGGAGGAGACTGTCCTAGGAGGGGAGGGGCAGGACGGGGAGGAGACCTGTCCTAGGAGGGGGGGCAGGACGGGGAGGAGACCTGTCCTAGGAGGGGGAGGGGCAGGACGGGGAGGAGACTGTCCTAGGAGGGAGGAGGGCAGGACGGGGAGGGACTGTCCTAGGGGAGGGGCAGGACGGGGAGGAGACCTGTCCTAGGAGGGGGAGGGGCAGGACGGGGAGGAGACCTGTCTAGGAGGAGGGGCAGGACGGGAGGAGACTGTCTAGGAGGGGGAGGGGCAGGACGGGGAGGAGACCTGTCCTAGGAGGGGGAGGGGCAGGACGGGGAGGAGACCTGTCCTAGGAGGGGGAGGGGCAGGACGGGGAGGAGACCTGTCCTAGGAGGGGGAGGGGCAGGACGGGGAGGAGACCTGTCCTAGGAGGGGGAGGGGCAGGACGGGGAGGAGACCTGTCCTAGGAGGGGGGGGGGCAGGACGGGGAGGAGACCTGTCCTAGGAGGAGGGGCAGGACGGGGAGGAGACCTGTCCTAGGAGGGGGAGGGGCAGGACGGGGAGGAGACCTGTCCTAGGAGGAGGGGCAGGACGGGGAGGAGGACCTGTCCTAGGAGGGGGAGGGGCAGGACGGGGAGGAGACCTGTCCTAGGAGGGGGAGGGGCAGGACGGGGAGGAGACCTGTCTTAGGAGGGGGAGGGGCAGGACGGGGAGGAGACCTGTCCTAGGAGGGGGAGGGGCAGGACGGGGAGGAGACCTGTCCTAGGAGGGGGAGGGGCAGGACGGGGAGGAGACCTGTCCTAGGAGGGGGAGGGGCAGGACGGGGAGGAGACCTGTCCTAGGAGGGGGAGGGGCAGGACGGGGAGGAGACTTGTCCTAGGAGGGGGGCACTTCCAGATTCGGATAAGCCCCCGCAGACCCCCCACTGGCTGATTGAGAAGGTGCTGGGGAGGGGGAGGGGGACTGGCCTGGATTGGGTGGGACCCCGATGCCGATTCGGATGCGTCTCATAGAAGGCGACAGCCTGGAGTTCACATTCTGAATGGCACCGCGGAGCTCAGAAAACGCACCGGACTCTCTGTAACCCCTCCCCTCCCCCTCCCCAGAACAATTATCAGCTTTCAGCGCTGTCACACTTTGAACGACAATCACACGGTCATACAACTCTCTACTCAAATGACATTTTTATCATTTTTTTTAGACAGACAGACAGACAGACGGAGCTTCTTCTGCTGGGATTTCTATTTTTTTGGTAAATAAAACAAAAAAGGAACAAAAATTTAAAAATAAATAAAATTAAAAAAAAACACAAAAACTGTTTCATAGTTTGTTATCAAATTTTGAACACAGGTAATTTTTCTCCTTCACTGATGGGTGGCACTGATGGGCATAGATTGGCAATGGTGCTCATTGATGGGTGGCACCGAGGACACTGGTGGGCACAGAATATACAGCGGCGGGTCTCTGTAGGAGGGATCATTCTGATGGCGTGATGAAGAAATGGCGATTAGCGAGCCTCTCATCACGTGATCAGCGTCATTGGCTGAGAGCGGGTCACGTGGTAAAGGATCGTGATTGATCTGTGATCAGCCAATTCTCATAGATTCAGTGATCACAGAGCGCGCCGCACGTAACCCACAGGAAAAGCGCAGACAGCGGTTGCTCGGGAGAACGGATGCTCCCAGCAAGGCCCGCGCTGTAGCCGTCTTTCGCTATAGGGCGGACGGCAAGTAGTTAAGTTTGCAGTGAAGTCGCTATAGAGCAGATATGTGAACAGAGCCGTAGCATAAGAGGGAGGTGAAGCCTCCATCAATCTACATAAAATATCCCATCCCCTTTGTGTTCAGTGGGCATGGAGAAAGAGCAGGTAGGGAGTGGCCTGTCATTGTGTATACGCCCACATGTGTGACTCTATAGTCACATTGGCTGCTAAGATACGATAGGGAGGAAATACTCAGCATAGAAACTCACAGAGAACTGAGCATGTGCAGAACTGCCACCACAGCTGCAAAATCTCCAACGGCACTGGGGATATGGACAGAAGGGGGGGATAGAGACAGTGGGATCATCCAGAATACAGGAGGGGGGGGGGGGGTGATAGAGAACAGTGGGATCATCCAGAATACAGGAGGGGGTGATAGAGAACAGTGGGATCGTCCAGAATACAGTAGGGGGTGATAGAGAACAGTGGGATCATCCAGAATACAGGAGGGGGGGGGTGATAGAGAACAGTGGGATCATCCAGAATACAGGAGGGGGGGGTGATAGAGAACAGTGGGATCATCCAGAATACAGGAGGGGGGGGGGGGGGGGGTGATAGAGAACAGTGGGATCATCCAGAATACAGGAGGGGGGGGGGGGTGATAGAGAACAGTGGGATCATCCAGAATACAGTAGGGGGTGATAGAGAACAGTGGGATCATCCAGAATACAGGAGGGGGGGGTGATAGAGAACAGTGGGATCATCCAGAATACAGTAGGGGGGGGGTGACAGTGGGATAATACAGGAGGGGGGGGTGATAGAGAGCAGTGGGATCATCCAGAATACAGGAGGGGGGGGGGGGGTGATAGAGAGCAGTGGGATCATCCAGAATACAGGAGGGGGGGGGGGTGATAGAGAGCAGTGGGATCATCCAGAATACAGGAGGGGGGGGGGTGATAGAGAGCAGTGGGAACATCCAGAATACAGGAGAGGGGGTGATGGAGAACAGTGGGATCATCCAGAATACAGGAGGGGGTGGGGGTGTGTGATGGGGGGGTGATGGGAGAGAGGGGGGTGATAGAGAACAGTGGGATCATCCAGAATACAGTAGGGGGGGTGATAGAGAACAGTGGGATAATACAGGATGGGGGGGGGGTGATAGAGAGCAGTGGGATCATCCAGAATACAGTAGGGGGTGATAGAGAACAGTGGGATCATCCAGAATACAGGAGGGGGGGTGATAGAGAGCAGTGGGAACATCCAGAATACAGGAGAGGGGGTGATGGAGAACAGTGGGATCATCCAGAATACAGGAGGGGGGGGGGGGTGATAGAGAACAGTGGGATCATCCAGAATACAGTAGGGGGGGTGATAGAGAACAGTGGGATAATACAGGATGGGGGGGGGGGGTGGGTGATAGAGAGCAGTGGGATCATCCAGAATACAGTAGGGGGTGATAGAGAACAGTGGGATCATCCAGAATACAGGAGGGGGGGGGGGGGGGGTGATAGAGAACAGTGGGATCATCCAGAATACAGGAGGGGGGGTGATAGAGAACGGGGTGATAGAGAATGGAACAGTGGGATCATCCCGAATACAGTGGGAATCCAGAATACAGTAGGGGAGTGATCGAGAACCAGTGGGATCTCCTGAATACATGAGGGGGGGGTGGGAGTGGGATTCATCCAGATACAGGAGGGGGTGATCGGAACAGTGGGATTCATCCAGAATACAGGAGGGGGGGGGGGGGTGATAGAGAGCAGTGGGATCATCCAGAATCCAGAATACAGGAGAGAGACAGTGGGATCATACCTGGAGGGGGTAGAGAACCGTGGGATCTCCAGAATACAGCGGGGGGGGGGGGGGGGAGGGGGGGGGTGGTGGGGTGGGGTGGGGGGGGGGTTCATCCAGATACAGTCGAGAAACGTGGGATCATGATCGAGAACAGTGGGATCATCCAGATACAGGGAGGGGGGGGGTGATAGAGAACAGTGGGATCCATCCAGCAATACAGGAGGGGGGGTGAAAGAGAAACGTTGGATCATCCAGAATTACAAGGAGGGGGGGGTGAAGCTAGAGACAATATCCAGAATATCGTCAGGAGCTGCCTTTAACCGGGGGTGATAGAGAACAGTGGAAATACCGGAGGGGGGGGGGGGTGATAGAGAGCCGGGGATCATTCCAGAATACAGGGCGGGGGGTGGGGCTTTTTGCCTGGGTGATAGAGAACAGTGGGATAATACAGGAGGGGGGGGGGGCGATAGAGTAGAGGCAGTGGATCATCCAGAATACAGGAATACAGGATCAGGGGGGGGGGGTGATAGAGAGCAGTGGGATCATCCAGAATACAGGAGGAGGGGGTGATCAGGAATCAAGAATACAGTGGGATCATCCAGGTACAGGAGGGGGGGGGGGTGATAGAGTGGGAACAGTGTGGGATCATCCAGAATACAGGAGGGGGGGTGATAGAGAATCAGTGCGGATCATCCAGAATACCGGAAGGGGGGTGATAGAGAACAGTTGGGATCATTCCTGGGACTGGAGGGGGTGATGGGAGACAGTGGTCGTCCAGAATACAGTCGGGGGTGATAAGAACAGGGGGTCATCCAGAATACAGTAGGGGGTTATAGGAACAGTGGGATCCATCCAGAATACCAGTAGGGAGGTGATAGAGAAACAGTTGGGATCATCCAGAATAACAGTAGGGGGTGATAGAGGAACAGTGGGGATCATCCAGAAATTTACAGTAGGGGGTGATAGAGAACTGTGGGGTCATCCAGAATACAGGAGGAGGGTGATAGAGAACAGTGGGATCATCCAGAATACAGGGAGGGGGGTGATAGAGGAGAACAGTGGGATTCCTCCAGAATACAGGAGGGGGGGTGTGATCGGAGAACAGTGGGATCATCCAGCGAATACAGGAGGGGGGGGGGGGTTGAATAGAGAACCAGTGGGATCCATTCTAGGATTACAGGAGGGGGGTTGATCGAGAAAACAGTGGGATTCATCCAGGAATACAGTAGAGGGGTTGATCGAGAACAGTGGCGTTCATCCATGAAATACAGGAGGGGGGGGGGTGGATCGAGAACAGAGGGATCAGAATACAGGAAGGGGGGTGATCGAGAACAGTGGGGGATCATCCAGTCTACAGTAGGGTGGTGATCGAGAACAGTGGGATCATCCAGAATACAGGAGGGAGGGATCGAGAACAGTGAATACAGGAGGGGGCGGGGGTGAGAGAACAGTGGGATCATCCAGAATACAGGAGGGGGGGGGTGATGGGAATACAGGTGGGGGGTGATCGAGACAGTGGGATCATCCAGAATACAGAATACAGTAGGGGGTGTGATCGAGAACAGATCATCCAGAATACAGGGGGGTGATGGAGAACAGTGGGATCATTCAAGAATATGCAGGAGGGGGGGGGGTGATCTGAGAACAGTGGGAATACAGGAGGAGGGGGGGGGGTGATAGAGAACATCCAGAATACAGGAGGGGTGACAGAGGGGGGGTGGGGTGATAGAGAACAGTGGGATCATCCAGAATACAGTAGGGGGGGGTGTGATATACAGGAGGGGGGGGGGTGATAGAGAACAGTGGGAATACAGGAGGGGGGGGTGATTTAGAAGAACAGTGGGGATCATCCAGAATACAGGAGGGGGGGGGGGGGGGGGTGATCAGTTGGAGAGAACAGTGGGATCATCCAGAATACAGGAGTGGGGGGGGGGGGTGATAGAGAGCAGTGGGAACATCCAGAATACAGGGTGGGGGTGATGAGAACAGTGGGATCATCCAGAATACAGGAGTGCGGGGGGGGGGGGGTGATAGAGAACAGTGGGATCATCCAGATACCAGGAGGGGGGGGTGATAGAGAACAGTGGGTTAATCCAGGATGGGGGGGGGGGGGGGGGGTAGAGAACAGTGGGAGCAGGGGGGGGTGATAGAGAACAGTGGGATCATCCAGAATACAGTTAGGGGGGTGATAGAGAACAGTGGATAATACACGGATGGGGGGGGGTTGATAGAGAGCAGTGGGATCATCCAGAATACAGAGAGCAGTGGGATAATACAGGGGGGGGGGGTGGGATAGAGAGCAGACAGTGGGATCATCCAGATAGAGAACAGTGGTAGGGAGAGCAGTGGGATAGGGGGGTGATAGAACAGTGGGATCATCCAGAATCCAGAATACAGGAGGGGGGGGGGTGGGGTGATGATAGAGAACAGTGGGATCATCCAGAATACAGTAGGGGGGGTGATAGAGAACAGTGGGATAATACAGGGATAACAGGAGGGGGGGGGGGGGGTAGAACAGGAGGGGGGGGGGTGATAGAGAGCAGTGGGATCATCCAGAATACAGTAGGGGGGGTGATAGAGAACAGTGGGATCATCCAGAATACAGAATACAGGAGGGGGGGGGGTGATAGAGAACAGTGGGATCATCCAGAATACAGGAGTTGGGGGGGGGGGGGTGATAGAGAACAGTGGGATCATCCAGAATACAGGGGGGGGTGGTGGAAGAGCTGGGGAGGGGGGGGGGGGATTAGAATGGAGGGGCGGGGGGGGGGAAAGAGCGGAGGGGGGAGGGGGATGGGGAGAAACCTCTTCACACCACATACAGTCATAGTTGGAAGTGCGGAATGTTCCGGGACACAACATGTTGGGATATTCACAGTCCAGGGACCCCAGTGGTGGGTCTTTGGGGGCGGGCTTATATGGGCAAAGTGGGGGAGGGGTGTAATCAGCTGGAGAGCGCCTGTAGCCGAGCCCAGTGCCGGGGGGGGGGGGGGGTCACTTTTCATCACTCGGCTCTCTAATGAAGAATCTTCACTAAAGTAAAACAATGGATCTTCCGTTCTCCGGACACACCAACCAGAGAATGAAGCATGATGGGATGTTATACCGGCAGACCTGTGCCCCGTTCTCCTGTAGGGGGCGGTATAACACTCCTCCGGTGTCCTTTGACAGCAATAGAGATCTATAAGACCCCCAAATCCCTCCTCTGCCCTGAAAGCCATTCAGAACACCGAGCTCTATGACCGCCAGTCCATTCCATTAATAAAAATGGCGCCGGGGAAACAGGAAGTGATGTGACATCATTGCACTGCCGAGATACTGAACCATAGAGCCGATCCGGCCTTTGTGGGGCTCTATGATCAGCCGGTGGAAGCGTTTCTGTGTCGGATCTCATTACTGTGCGCCACTCACCCGCAGAGCACCAGAGTCCCGGGGATTGTGGGATATGTAGTTCCTGCACACATTTCCTCTATTACAGGCTACGTGTACAGAGCAACACACGACACCATGTGACTACACAATTATTGTAGGTGAATGACACCACGACACTACAGGGGACCCCCTCCCCCCCAGTCACACTGTGATGTCACACTGCTAGAGGTCCAGCTACAATGAGGAGCACCGACATCACTACTCCATCCCCCACCTCCCAACTTCCCCCACCAGACCAAGCGAACATGGAGGAGCACCGACACCTCTACTCCACCCCCCTCCCACCTTCCCCCACCAGACCAAGCCAACATGGAGGAGCACCGACACCTCTACTCCACCCCCCCCAACCTCCCACCACCAGACAAACCCAACATGGAGGAGCACCGACATCACTACTCCACCCCCCCCCCACCATCAGACCAAGCCAACATGGAGGAGCACCGTCATCACTACTCCACCCCCCCCCCCCCCCCCCACCATCAGACCAAGCCAACATGGAGGAGCACCGACATCACTACTCCACCCCCCCACCTCCCAACTTCCCGCACCAGACCAAGCCAACATGGAGGAGCACCGACACCTCTACCTAGCCCAACAAGGGTCACACACACCTGTACCTACTCTAACCAGGACAACGTACCCACCCCAACCAGGCCAACGTACCTGTACCTACCCCAACCAGGCCAACGAACCTGTACCTACCCCAACCAGGCCAACGTACCTGTACCTACCCCAACCAGGCCAACGTACCTGTACCTACCCCAACCAGGCCAACGTACCTGTACCTACCCCAACCAGGCCAACGTACCTGTACCTACCCCAACCAGGCCAACGTACCTGTACCTACCCCAACCAGGCCAACGTACCTGTACCTACCCCAACCAGGCCAACGTACCTGTACCTACCCCAACCGGGCCAACGTACCTGTACCTACAGGCCAACGTACCTACCCCAACCAGGCCAACGTACCTACCGCAACCAGGCCAACGTACCTACCCCAACCAGGCCAACGTACCTACCCCAACCAGGCCAACGTACCTACCCCAACCAGGCCAACGTACCTGTACCTACCCCAACCAGGCCAAGGTACCTGTACCAACCTCAACAAGGGCAATGTACCTACCCCAACCAGGAACACGTACCTACCCCTACTCCAACCAGGACAACGTACCTACCCCTACTCCAACCAGGAACACGTACCTACCCCTACTCCAACCAGGACAACGTACCTACCCCTACTCCAACCAGGAACACGTACCTACCCCTACTCCAACCAGGACAACGTACCTACCCCTACTCCAACCAGGACAACGTACCTACCCCTACTCCAACCAGGACAACGTACCTACCCCAACAACGCACCCACTCCAACCAGGACAACGCACCCACTCCAACCAGGACAACGCACCCACTCCAACCAGGACAACGCACCCACTCCAACCAGGACAACGCACCCACTCCAACCAGGACAACGCACCCACTCCAACCAGGACAACGCACCCACTCCAACCAGGACAACGCACCCACTCCAACCAGGACAACGCACCCACTCCAACCAGGACAACGCACCCACTCCAACCAGGACAACGCACCCACTCCAACCAGGACAACGCACCCACTCCAACCAGGACAACGCACCCACTCCAACCAGGACAACGCACCCACTCCAACCAGGACAACGCACCCACTCCAACCAGGACAACGCACCCACTCCAACCAGGACAACGCACCCACTCCAACCAGGACAACGCACCCACACCAACCAGGACAACGTACCCACCCCAACCAGGACAACGTACCCACCCCAACCAGGACCACGTACCCACTCCAACCAGGACAACGCACCCACTCCA
This sequence comes from Lithobates sylvaticus, assembly GCA_028564925.1. Lineage (NCBI taxonomy): Eukaryota > Metazoa > Chordata > Amphibia > Anura > Ranidae > Lithobates > Lithobates sylvaticus. Next base: position 772,809 of record CM053030.1, read on the forward strand.
ACCAGGACAACGCACCCCCCCCAACCAGGACAACGCACCCACCCCAACCAGGACAACCCACCACCCACCCCAACCAGGACAACGTACCCACCCCAACCAGGACAACGTACCCACCCCAACCAGGACAACGTACCCACTCCAACCCCAACCAGGACAACTTATCCACTCCAACCAGGACAACGTATCCACTCCAACCAGGACAACGTACCCACCCCAACCAGGACAACGTACCACCAGGACAACGTACCCACCACAACGAGGACAACGTACCCACTCCAACCAGGACAACGTACCCACTCCAACCAGGACAACGTACCCACTCCAACCAGGACAACGTACCCACTCCAACCAGGACAACGTACCCACTCCAACCAGGACAACGTACCCACTCCAACCAGGACAACGTACCCACTCCAACCAGGACAACGTACCCACTCCAACCAGGACAACGTACCCACTCCAACCAGGACAACGTACCCACTCCAACCAGGACAACGTACCCACTCCAACCAGGACAACGTACCCACTCCAACCAGGACAACGTACCCACTCCAACCAGGACAACGTACCCACTCCAACCAGGACAACGTACCTCCTATAACCCCAACAAGGTCAACGTACCCACTCCAACAAGGACAACGTACCCACTCCAACAAGGACAACGTACCCACTCCAACAAGGACAACGTACCCACTCCAACAAGGACAACGTACCCACTCCAACAAGGACAACGTACCCACTCCAACCAGGACAACGTACCCACTCCAACCAGGACAACGTACCCACTCCAACCAGGACAACGTACCCACTCCAACCAGGACAACGTACCCACTCCAACCAGGACAACGTACCCACTCCAACCAGGACAACGCACCCACTCCAACCAGGACAACGCACCCACTCCAACCAGGACAACGCACCCACTCCAACCAGGACAACGCACCCACTCCAACCAGGACAACGCACCCACTCCAACCAGGACAACGCACCCACTCCAACCAGGACAACGCACCCACTCCAACCAGGACAACGCACCCACTCCAACCAGGACAACGCACCCACTCCAACCAGGACAACGCACCCACTCCAACCAGGACAACGCACCCACTCCAACCAGGACAACGCACCCACTCCAACCAGGACAACGCACCCACTCCAACCAGGACAACGCACCCACCCCAACCAGGACAACGTACCCACCCCAACCAGGACAACGTACCCACCCAACCAGGACAACGTACCCACCCCAACCAGAACAACGTACCCACCCCAACCAGGACAACGTACCCACCCCAACCAGGACAACGTACCCACCCCAACCAGGACAACGTACCCACCCCAACCAGGACAACGTACCCACCCCAACCAGGACAAACGCACCCACCCCAACCAGGACAACGTACCCACTCCAACCAGGACAACGCACCCACCCCAACCAGGACAACGCACCCACCCCAACCAGGACAACGTACCTCCTCCAACCCCAACCAGGACAAGGTACCCACCCCAACCAGGACAAGGTACCCACCCCAACCAGGACAAGGTACCCACCCCAACCAGGACAACGCACCCACCCCAACCAGGACAACGCACCCACCCCAACCAGGACAAGGCACCCACCCCAACCAGGACAAGGTACCCACCCAAACCAGGACAAGGTACCCACCCAAACCAGGACAAGGTACCCACCCAAACCAGGACAAGGTACCCACCCCAACCAGGACAAGGTACCCACCCCAACCAGGACAAGGTACCCACCCCAACCAGGACAACGCATCCACCCCAACCAGGACAAGGTACCTACCCCAACCAGGACAACGCATCCACCCCAACCAGGACAAGGTACCTACCCCAACCAGGACAACGTACCTACCCCAACCAGGACAAGGTACCCACCCCAACCCCAACTAGGACAACGTACCTACCCCAACAAGGACAACGTACCTACCCCAACAAGGACAACCAGTACAACGTACCTACCCCAACCCCAACCAGGACAACGTACCTACCCCAACAACGTACCTAATCCAGCCAGGACAACGTACCCCCTCCAACCCCAACAAGGACAACACACCTCCTCCAACCCCAAACAGGACAACATACCCACCCCAACCAGGACAAGGTACCATCTCCAACCCCAACCAGGACCACTCACCCACCCCAATCAGGACAACGCACCCTCCCCAACCAGGACAACGCACCCACCCCAACCAGGACAACGCACCCACCCCAACCAGGACAACGCACCCACCCCAACCAGGACAACGCACCCACCCCAACCAGGAAAACGCACCCAACCAGGACAACGCACCCACCCCAACCAGGACAACGCACCCACCCCAACCAGGACAACGCACCCACCCCAACCAGGACAACGCACCCACCCCAACCAGGACAACGCACCCACCCCAACCAGGACAACGCACCCACCCCAACCAGGACAACGCACCCACCCCAACCAGGACAACGCACCCACCCCAACCAGGACAACGCACCCACCCCAACCAGGACAACGTACCCACCCCAACCAGGACAACGTACCTCCTCCAACCCCAACCAGGACAAGGTACCCACCCCAACCAGGACAAGGTACCCACTCCAACCAGGACAAGGTACCCACCCCAACCAGGACAACGTACCCACACCAACCAGGACAACGTACCCACCCCAATCAGGACAACGTACCCACTCCAACCAGGACAACGTACCCACCCCAATCAGGACAACGTACCCAACCCAATCAGGACAACGTACCCACCCCAACCAGGACAACACACCTCCTCCAACCCCAAACAGGACAACATACCCACCCCAACCAGGACAAGGTACCAACACCAACCCCAACCAGGACAACGTACCCACTCCAACCCCAACCAGGACCACTCACCCACCCAAACCAGGACAACGCACCCACCCAAACCAGGACAACGCACCCACCCAAACCAGGACAACGCACCCACCCAAACCAGGACAACGCACCCACCCAAACCAGGACAACGTACCCACCCCAACCAGGACAACGCACCCACCCCAACCAGGACAACGCACCCACCCCAACCAGGACAACGCACCCTCCCCAACCTGGACAACGCACCCACCCCAACCAGGACAACGCACCCACCCCAACCAGGACAACGCACCCACCCCAACCAGGACAACGCACCCACCCCAACCAGGACAACGCACCCACCCCAACCAGGACAACGCACCCACCCCAACCAGGACAACGCACCCACCCCAACCAGGACAACGCACCCACCCCAACCAGGACAACGCACCCACCCCAACCAGGACAACGCACCCACCCCAACCAGGACAACGCACCCACCCCAACCAGGACAACGGACCCACCCCAACCAGGACAACGCACCCACCCCAACCAGGACAAGGCACCCACCCCAACCAGGACAAGGTACCCACCCCAACCAGGACAAGGTACCCACCCCAACCAGGACAACGTACCCACCCCAACCAGGACAAGGTACCCACCCCAACCAGGACAAGGTACCCACCCCAACCAGGACAAGGTACCCACCCCAACCAGGACAAGGTACCCACCCCAACCAGGACAACGTACCCACCCCAACCAGGACAACGTACCCACCCCAACCAGGACAACGTACCCACCCCAACCAGGACAAGGTACCCACCCCAACCAGGACAACGTACCCACCCCAACCAGGACAACGTACCCACCCCAACCAGGACAACGTACCCACCCCAATCAGGACAACGCACTCACCTCAACCAGGACAACGTACCCACCCCAACCCACCCCAACCAGGACAACGTACCCACCCAACCAGGACAACGTACCCACCCCAACCAGGACAACACATCTGTACCCACCCCAACCAGGACAACGTACCCACCCCAACCAGGACAACATAACCTCCTCCAACCCCAACCAGGACAACACATCTCCTCCAACCCCAACCAGGACAACGTACCCACCCCAACCAGGACAACGTACCCACCCAAACCAGGACAACGCACCCACCCCAACCAGGACAACGTACCCACCCCCAACCAGGACAACGTACCTACCCCAACCAGGACAACGCACCCACCCAAACCAGGACAACGCACCCACCCAAACCAGGACAACGCACCCACCCAAACCAGGACAACGCACCCACCCAAACCAGGACAACGCACCCACCCAAACCAGGACAACGCACCCACCCAAACCAGGACAACGTACCCACCCCAACCAGGACAACGTACCCACCCCAACCAGGACAACGTACCCCCCCAACCAGGACAACGTACCACCCCAACCAGGACAACGCACCCACCCCAACCAGGACAATGCACCCACCCCAACCAGGACAAGGTACCTCCTCCAACCCCAACCAGGACAAGGTACCCACCCCAACCAGGACAAGGTACCCGCCCCAACCAGGACAAGGTACCCACCCCAACCAGGACAAGGTACCCACCCCAACCAGGACAAGGTACCCACCCCAACCAGGACAAGGTACCCACCCCAACCAGGACAAGGTACCCACCCCAACCAGGACAAGGTACCCACCCCAACCAGGACAAGGTACCCACCCCAACCAGGACAACGCACCCACCCCAACCAGGACAACGCACCCACCCCAACCAGGACAAGGTACCCACCCCAACCAGGACAAGGTACCCACCCCAACCAGGACAAGGTACCCACCCCAACCAGGACAAGGTACCCACCCCAACCAGGACAAGGTACCCACCCCAACCAGGACAACGCACCCACCCCCACCCAAACCAGGACAACGCACCCACCCAAACCAGGACAACGCACCCACCCAAACCAGGACAACGTACCCACCCCAACCAGGACAACGTACCCACTCCAACCAGGACAACGCACCCACCCAAACCAGGACAACGTACCCACCCAAACCAGGACAACGTACCCACCCCAACCAGGACAACGCACCCACCCAAACCAGGACAACGCACCCACCCAAACCAGGACAACGCACCCACCCCAACCAGGACAACGTACCCACCCCAACCAGGACAACGTACCTACCCCAACCAGGACAAGGTACCCACCCCAACCAGGACAAGGTACCAACCCCAACCAGGACAAGGTACCCACCCCAACCAGGACAACGCACCCACTCCAACCAGGACAACGTACCCACTCCAACCAGGACAACGTACCCACTCCAACCAGGACAACGTACCCACTCCAACCAGGACAACGTACCTCCTAAAAACCCCAACCAGGACAAGGTACCCACCCCAACCAGGACAAGGTACCCACCCCAACCAGGACAAGGTACCCACCCCAACCAGGACAAGGTACCCACCCCAACCAGGACAACGTATCAACTCCAACCAGGACAACGTACCTCCTCCAACCCCAACCAGGACAAGGTACCCCCCCAACCAGGACAACGCACCCACACCAACAAGGACAATGCATCCACCCCAACCAGGACAATGCATCCACCCCAACCAGGACAACGCACCCACCCCAACCAGGACAAGGTACCCACCCCAACCAGGACAAGGTACCCACCCCAACCAGGACAAGGTACCCACCCCAACCAGGACAAGGTACCCACCCCAACCAGGACAAGGTACCCACCCCAACCAGGACAAGGTACCCACCCCAACCAGGACAAGGTACCCACCCCAACCAGGACAACCTACCCACACCCACCCCAACCAGGACAACGTACCCACCCCAACCAGGACAACGTACCCACCCCAACCAGGACAAGGTACCCACCCCAACCAGGACAAGGTACCCACCCCAACCAGGACAACGTACCCACCCCAACCAGGACAAGGTACCCAACCCAACCAGGACAACGTACCCACCCCAACCAGGACAACGCACCCACTCCAACCAGGACAACGCACCCACCCCAACCAGGACAACACACCTCCTCCAACCCCAACCAGGACAACACATCTGTACCCACCCCAACCAGGACAACGTACCCACCCCAACGAGGACAACATACCTCCTCCAACCCCAACAACGTACCCACCCCAACCAGGACAACATAACCTCCTCCAACCCCAACCAGGACAACGTACCCACCCCAACCAGGACAACACATCTCCTCCAACCAGGACAACATACCTCCGCCAACCCCAACCAGGACAACGTACCCAATCCAACCAGGACATCATACCTACCCCAACCAGGAAAACGCACCCACCCAAACCAGGACAACGCACCCACCCAAACCAGGACAACGCAGACACCCAAACCAGGACAACGCACCCACCCCAACCAGGACAACGCACCCACCCCAACCAGGACAACGCACCCACCCCAACCAGGACAACGCACCCACCCCAACCAGGACAACGCACCCACCCCAACCAGGACAACGCACCCACCCCAACCAGGACAACGTACCCACCCCAACCAGGACAACGTACCCACCCCAACCAGGACAACGTACCCACCCCAACCAGGACAAGGTACACACCACAACCAGGACAACGTACCCACTCCAACCCCAACCAGGACAACGCATCCACCCCAACCAGGACAACGCATCCACCCCAACCAGGACAACGCATCCACCCCAACCAGGACAACGCAACCACCCCAACCAGGACAACGCATCCACCCCAACCAGGACAACGCATCCACCCCAACCAGGACAACGCATCCACCCCAACCAGGACAAGGTACCCACCCCAACCAGGACAAGGTACCCACCCCAACCAGGACAAGGTACCCACCCCAATCAGGACAACGCACCCACCCCAACCAGGACAACGCACCCACCCCAACCAGGACAACGCACCCACCCCAACCAGGACAACGCACCCACCCCAACCAGGACAACGCACCCACCCCAACCAGGACAACGCACCCACCCCAACCAGGACAACGCACCCACCCCAACCAGGACAACGCACCCACCCCAACCAGGACAACGTACCCACCCCAACCAGGACAACGTACCCACCCCAACCAGGACAACGTACCCACCCCAACCAGGACAACGTACCCACCCCAACCAGGACAACAAACCCACCAAAATCCCAACCAGGACAACAAACCCACCAAAATCCCAACCAGGACAACGTACCCACTCCAACCAGGAGAACGCACCCACCCCAATCAGGACAACGTACCCACCCCAACCAGGACAACACACCTCCTCCAACCCCAACCAGGACAACACATCAGTACCCACCCCAACCAGGACAACGTACCCACCCCAACGAGGACAACATACCTCCTCCAACCCCAACAACGTACCCACCCCAACCAGGACAACATAACCTCCTCCAACCCCAACCAGGACAACACATCTCCTCCAACCAGAACAACGTACCCACCCCAACCAGGACAACATACCTCCGCCAACCCCAACCAGGACAACGTACCCAATCCAACCAGGACATCATACCTACCCCAACCAAGACAACGTACCCACCCCAACCAGGACAACTTACCCACCCCAACCAGGACAACGTACCCACCCAACCAGGACAACGTACCCACCCCAACCAGGACAACGTACCCACCCCAACCAGGACAACGTACCCACCCCAACCAGGACAACACACCTCCTCCAACCCCAACCAGGACAACGTACCCACCCCAACCACAACAACACATCTCCTCCAACCCAAACAAGGACAACACATCTCCTCCAACCAGAACAACGTACCCACCCCAACCAGGACAGCATACCTCCTCCAACCCCAACCAGGACAACGTACCTACTCCAACCAGGACAACGTACCTACTCCAACCAGGACAACGTACCTACTCCTACTCCAACCAGGACAACACACCTCCTCCAACCCCAACCAGGACAATGTGCCCACCCCAACCAGGACAACATACCTCCTCCAACCCCAACCAGGACAAACACATCTGTACCCACCCCAACCAGGACAACGTACCCACCCCAACCAGGACAACGTACCCACCCCAACCAGGACAACGTACCCACCCCAACCCCAACCAGGACAACACACCTCCTCCAAGCAGAACAACGTACACACCCCAACCAGGACAATGTACCCACCCCAACCCCAACCAGGACAACACACCTCCTCCAAGCAGAACAACGTACCCACCCCAACCAGGACAACATACCTCCTCCAACCCCAACCAGGACAACGTACCCACCCAACCAGGACAACGTACCCACCCCAACCAGGACAATGTAAACACCCCAACCAGGACAATGTAAACACCCCAACCAGGACAACACACCTCCTCCAACCAGAACAACGTACCCACCCCAACCAGGACAACGTACCTCCTCCAACCCCAACCAGGACAAAGTACCTCCTCCAACCCCAACCAGGACAACGTACCCACCCCAACCAGGACAACGTACCCACCCAACCAGGACAACGTACCCACTCCAACCAGGACAACGTACCCACCCCAACCAGGACAACGTACCCACTCCAACCAGGACAACGTACCCACTCCAACCAGGACAACGTACCCACCCCAACCAGGACAACGTACCAACTCCAACCAGGACAACGTACCCACCCAACCAGGACAACGTACCCACTCCAACCAGGACAACGTACCCACAAACCCCAACCAGGACAACGTACCCACCCCAACCAGGACAACGTACCCACTCCAACCAGGACAACGTACCCACCCCAACCAGGACAACGTACCCACCCCAACCAGGACAACGCACCCACCCCAACCAGGACAACGCACCCACCCCAACCAGGACAGCGCACCCACCCCAACCAGGACAACGTACCCACCCCAACCAGGACAACGTACCCACCCCAACCAGGACAACGTACCCACCCCAACCAGGACAACGTACCCACCCAACCAGGACAACGTACCCACTCCAACCAGGACAACGTACCCACCCCAACCAGGACAACGTACCCACCCCAACCAGGACAACACACCACCTCCAACCCCAAACAGGACAACGTACCCACCCCAACCAGGACAACGTACCACCCCAACCAGGACAACGTACCCACCCCAACCAGGACAACACACCCACCCCAACCAGGACAACACGCCCACCCCAACCAGGACAACGTACCCACCCCAACCAGGACAACGTACCCACCCCAACCAGGACAACGTACCACCCCAACCAGGACAACGTACCCACCCCAACCAGGACAACGTACCCACCCCAACCAGGACAACGTACCCACCCCAACCAGGACAACGTACCCACCCCAACCAGGACAACGTACCCACCCCAACCCCAACAAGGACAACACACCTCCTCCAACCAGAACAACGTACCCACCCCAACCAGGACAACACACTTCCTCCAACCCCAACAAGGACAACACACCTCCTCCAACCAGAACAACGTACCCACCCCAACCAGGACAACACACCTCCTCCAACCCCAACCAGGACAACGTACCCACCCCAACCAGGACAACGTACCCACCCCCACCAGGACAACGTACCCACCCAACCAGGACAACGTACCCACCCCAACCAGGACAACGTACCCACCCCAACCAGGACAACGTACCCACCCCAACCAGGACAACGCACCCACCCCAACCAGGACAACGCACCCACCCCAACCAGGACAACGCACCCACTCCAACCAGGACAACGCACCCACCCCAACCAGGACAACGCACCCACCCCAACCAGGACAACGCACCCACTCCAACCAGGACAACGCACCCACTCCAACCAGGACAACGTACCCACTCCAACCAGGACAACGCACCCACTCCAACCAGGACAACGCACCCACTCCAACCAGGACAACGCACCCACTCCAACCAGGACAACGCACCCACTCCAACCAGGACAACGCACCCACTCCAACCAGGACAACGTACCCACTCCAACCAGGACAACGTACCCACCCCAACCAGGACAACGTACCCACCCCAACCAGGACAACGTACCCACCCCAACCAGGACAACGTACCCACCCCAACCAGGACAACGTACCCACTCCAACCAGGACAACGTACCCACCCCAACCAGGACAACGTACCCACTCCAACCAGGACAACGTACCCACTCCAACCAGGACAACGTACCCACCCCAACCAGGACAACACACCTCCTCCAACCAGGACAACGTACCCACCCCAACCAGGACAACGTACCCACCCCAACCAGGACAACACACCTCCTCCAACCAGGACAACGTACCCACCCCAACCAGGACAACGTACCCACCCCAACCAGGACAACACGCCTCCTCCAACCAGGACAACGTACCCCACCCAACCAGGACAACGTACCCACCCCAACCAGGACAACGTACCCACCCCAACCCAAACTAGGACAACACACCTCCTCCAACCAGAACAACGTATCCACCCCAACCAGGACAACACACCTCCTCCAACCAGAACAACGTACCCACCCCAACCGGGACAATGTACCCAGCCCAACCCAAACTAGGACAACACACCTCCTCCAACCAGAACAACGTATCGACCCCAACCAGGACAACACACCTCCTCCAACCAGAACAACGTACCCACCCCAACCGGGACAACGTACCCACCCCAACCAGGACAACGTACCCACCCCAACCAGGACAACACACCTCCTCCAACCCCAACCAGGACAACACACCTCCTCCAACCCCAACCAGGACCACGTACCCACCCCAACCAGGACAACGTACCCACCCCAACCAGGACAACGTACCCACCCAACCAGGACAACGTACCCACCCCAACCAGGACAACGTACCCACCCAACCAGGACAACGTACCCACCCAACCAGGACAACGTACCCACCCCCAACCAGGACAACGTACCCACCCCAACCAGGACAACGTACCCACCCCAACCAGGACAACGTACCCACCCCAACCAGGACAACGTACCCACCCCAACCAGGACAACGTACCCACCCCAACCAGGACAACGTACCCACCCCAACCAGGACAACGTACCCACCCCAACCAGGACAACACACCTCCTCCAACCCCAACCAGGACAACACACCTCCTCCAACCCCAACCAGGACAACGTACCCATCCCAACCAGGACAACGTACCCACTCCAACCAGGACAACGTACCCACCCCAACCAGGACAACGTACCCACCCCAACCAGGACAACACACCTCCTCCAACCCCAACCAGGACAACGTACCCACCCCAACCAGGACAACGTACCCACCCCAACCAGGACAACACACCTCCTCCAACCCCAACCAGGACAACGTACCCACCCAACCAGGACAACGTACCCACCCCCAACCAGGACAACGTACCCACCCCAACCAGGACAACGTACCCACCCCAACCAGGACAACGTACCCACTCCAACCAGGACAACGTACCCACCCCAACCAGGACAACGTACCCACCCCAACCAGGACAACGTACCCACCCCAACCAGGACAAGGTACCCACCCCAACCAGGACAAGGTACCCACCCCAACCAGGACAAGGTACCCACCCCAACCAGGACAAGGTACCCACCCCAACCAGGACAACGTACCCACCCCAACCAGGACAACACACCTCCTCCAACCCCAACCAGGACAACACACCTCCTCCAACCCCAACCAGGACAACGTACCCACCCCAACCAGGACAACGTACCCACCCCAACCAGGACAACACCCCTCCTCCAACCCCAACCAGGACAACGTACCCACCCCAATCAGGACCACGTACCCACCCCAACCAGGACCACGTACCCACCCCAACCAGGACAACGTACCCACCCCAACCAGGACAACGTACCCACCCCAACCAGGACAACGTACCCACCCCAACCAGGACAACGTACCCACCCCAACCAGGACAACGTACCCACCCCAACCAGGACAACACACCTCCTCCAACCCCAACCAGGACAACGTACCCACCCCAACCAGGACAACGTACCCACCCCAACCAGGACAACACACCTCCTCCAACCCCAACCAGGACAACGTACCCACCCCAACCAGGACAACGTACCCACCCCAACCAGGACAACGTACCCACCCCAACCAGGACAACACACCTCCTCCACCCCAACCAGGACAACGTACCCACCCCAACCAGGACAACGTACCCACCCCAACCAGGACAACGTACCCACCCCAACCAGGACAACGTACCACCCCAACCAGGACAACGTACCCACCCCAACCAGGACAACGTACCCACTCCAACCAGGACAACGTACCCACTCCAACCAGGACAACGTACCCACCCCAACCCCAACCAGGACAAGGTACCCACCCCAACCAGGACAAGGTACCCACCCCAACCAGGACAACGTACCCACCCCAACCAGGACAACGTACCCACTCCAACCAGGACAACGTACCCACCCCAACCAGGACAACGTACCCACCCCAACCAGGACAACGTACCCACCCCAACCAGGACAACGTACCCACCCCAACCAGGACAACGTACCCACCCCAACCAGGACAACGTACCCACCCCAACCAGGACAACACACCTCCTCCAACCCCAACCAGGACAACGTACCCACCCCAACCAGGACAACGTACCCACCCCAACCAGGACAACACACCTCCTCCAACCCCAACCAGGACAACGTACCCACCCCAACCAGGACAACGTACCCACCCCAACCAGGACAACGTACCCACCCCAACCAGGACAACACACCTCCTCCAACCCCAACCAGGACAACGTACCCACCCCAACCAGGACAACGTACCCACCCCAACCAGGACAACGTACCCACCCCAACCAGGACAACGTACCCACCCCAACCAGGACAACGTACCCACCCCAACCAGGAAAACGTACCCACCCCAACCAGGAAAACGTACCCACCCCAACCAGGAAAACGTACCCACCCCAACCAGGAAAACGTACCCACTCCAACCAGGACAACACACCTCCTCCACCCCCCCACCCCGCACCCACCCCAACCAGGACAACGTACCCACCCCAACCAGGACAACGTACCCACCCCAACCAGGACAACGTACCCACCCCAACCAGGACAACGTACCCACTCCAACCAGGACAACGTTCCTACTCCAACCAGGACAAGGTACCCACCCCAACCAGGACAAGGTACCCACCCCAACCAGGACAACGTACCCACTCCAACCAGGACAACGTACCCACCCCAACCAGGACAACGTACCCACCCCAACCAGGACAACGTACCCACCCCAACCAGGACAACGTACCCACCCCAACCAGGACAACGTACCCACCCCAACCCCAACCAGGACAACGTACCCACTCCAACCAGGACAACGTACCCACCCCAACCCCAACCCCAACCAGGACAACGTACCCACTCCAACCAGGACAAGGTACCCACCCCAACCAGGACAACGTACCCACTCCAACCAGGACAACGTACCCACCCCAACCAGGACAACGTACCCACCCCAACCAGGACAACGTACCCACCCCAACCAGGACAACACACCTCCTCCAACCCCAACCAGGACAACGTACCCACCCCAATCAGGACCACGTACCCACCCCAACCAGGACAACGTACCCACCCCAACCAGGACAACGTACCCACCCCAACCAGGACAACGTACCCACCCCAACCAGGACAACGTACCCACCCCAACCAGGACAACGTACCCACCCCAACCCCAACCAGGACAACGTACCCACCCCAACCAGGACAACGTACCCACCCCAACCAGGACAACATACCCACCCCAACCAGGACAACGTACCCACCCCAACCAGGACAACGTACCCCCTCCAACCAGGACAACACACCTCCTCCAATCCCAACCAGGACAACGTACCCACCCCAACCAGGACAACGTACCCACCCCAACCAGGACAACGTACCCACCCCAACCAGGACAACACACCTCCTCCAACCCCAACCAGGACAACACACCTCCTCCAACTCCAACCAGGACAACGTACCCACCCCAACCAGGACAACGTACCCACCCCAACCAGGACAACGTACCCACCCCAACCAGGACAACGTACCCACCCCAACCAGGACAACGTACCAACCCCAACCAGGACAACGTACCCACCCCAACCAGGACAACGTACCCACCCCAACCAGGACAACACACCTCCTCCAATCCCAACCAGGACAACGTACCCACCCCAACCAGGACAACGTACCCACCCCAACCAGGACAACGTACCCCCCCAACCAGGACAACGTACCCACCCCAACCAGGACAATGTACCCACCCCAACCCAAACTAGGACAACACACCTCCTCCAACCAGAACAACGTATCCACCCCAACCAGGACAACACACCTCCTCCAACCAGAACAACGTACCCACCCCAACCGGGACAATGTACCCAGCCCAACCCAAACTAGGACAACACACCTCCTCCAACCAGAACAACGTATCGACCCCAACCAGGACAACACACCTCCTCCAACCAGGACAACGTACCCACCCCAACCAGGACAACGTACCCACCCCAACCAGGAAAACGTACCAACCCCAACCAGGACAACGTACCCACCCCAACCAGGACAACGTACCCACCCCAACCAGGACAACACACCTCCTCCAATCCCAACCAGGACAACGTACCCACCCCAACCAGGACAACGTACCCACCCAACCAGGACAACGTACCCCCCCAACCAGGACAACGTACCCACTCCAACCAGGACAACGTTCCTACTCCAACCAGGACAAGGTACCCACTCCAACCAGGACAAGGTACCCACCCCAACCAGGACAAGGTACCCACCCCAACCAGGACAAGGTACCCACCCCAACCAGGACAAGGTACCCACCCCAACCAGGACAAGGTACCCACCCCAACCAGGACAAGGTACCCACCCCAACCAGGACAACGTACCCACCCCAACCAGGACAACACACCTCCTCCAATCCCAACCAGGACAACGTACCCACCCCAACCAGGACAACGCACCCACCCCAACCAGGACAACGTACCCACTCCAACCAGGACAACGTACCCCCCCAACCAGGACAACGTACCCACTCCAACCAGGACAACGTACCCACTCCAACCAGGACAACGTTCCTACTCCAACCAGGACAACGTTCCTACTCCAACCAGGACAACGTTCCTACTCCAACCAGGACAACGTTCCTACTCCAACCAGGACAACGTTCCTACTCCAACCAGGACAAGGTACCCACTCCAACCAGGACAAGGTACCCACTCCAACCAGGACAACGTACCCACCCCAACCAGGACAACGTACCCACCCCAACCAGGACAACGTACCCACCCAACCAGGACAACGTACCCACCCCAACCAGGACAACACACCTCCTCCAATCCCAACCAGGACAACGTACCCCCCCAACCAGGACAACGTACCCACTCCAACCAGGACAACGTTCCTACTCCAACCAGGACAACGTTCCTACTCCAACCAGGACAACGTTCCTACTCCAACCAGGACAACGTTCCTACTCCAACCAGGACAACGTTCCTACTCCAACCAGGACAACGTTCCTACTCCAACCAGGACAACGTTCCTACTCCAACCAGGACAACGTTCCTACTCCAACCAGGACAACGTTCCTACTCCAACCAGGACAACGTTCCTACTCCAACCAGGACAACGTTCCTACTCCAACCAGGACAAGGTACCCACTCCAACCAGGACAAGGTACCCACTCCAACCAGGACAAGGTACCCACTCCAACCAGGACAAGGTACCCACCCCAACCAGGACAAGGTACCCACCCCAACCAGGACAACGTACCCACCCCAACCAGGACAACACACCTCCTCCAATCCCAACCAGGACAACGTACCCACTCCAACCAGGACAATGTACCCACCACCAACCAGGACAACGTACCCACCACCAACCAGGACAACGTACCCACCCCAACCAGGACAACGTACCCACCACCAACCAGGACAACGTACCCACCACCAACCAGGACAACGTACCCACCCCAACCAGGACAACACACCTCCTCCAATCCCAACCAGGACAACGTACCCACTCCTACCAGGACAACGTACCCACCCCAACCAGGACAACGTACCCACCCCAACCAGGACAACGTACCCACTCCAACCAGGACAACGTTCCTACTCCAACCAGGACAACGTTCCTACTCCAACCAGGACAACGTTCCTACTCCAACCAGGACAACGTTCCTACTCCAACCAGGACAACGTTCCTACTCCAACCAGGACAACGTTCCTACTCCAACCAGGACAACGTTCCTACTCCAACCAGGACAACGTTCCCACTCCAACCAGGACAACGTTCCCACTCCAACCAGGACAACGTTCCTACTCCAACCAGGACAACGTTCCTACTCCAACCAGGACAACGTTCCTACTCCAACCAGGACAACGCACCCACCCCAACCAGGACAACGCACCCACCCCAACCAGGACAACGCACCCACCCCAACCAGGACAACGTACCCACCCCAACCAGGACAACGCACCCAACCCAACCAGGACAACGTACCTCCTCCAACCCCAACCAGGACAACGTACCCACCCCAACCAGGACAACGCACCCACCCCAACCAGGACAACGCACCCACCCCAACCAGGACAACGCACCCACCCCAACCAGGACAACGCACCCACTCCAACCAGGACAACGCACCCACCCCAACCAGGACAACGCACCCACTCCAACCAGGACAACGCACCCACTCCAACCAGGACAACGCACCCACTCCAACCAGGACAACGCACCCACTCCAACCAGGACAACGCACCCACTCCAACCAGGACAACGCACCCACTCCAACCAGGACAACGCACCCACTCCAACCAGGACAACGCACCCACTCCAACCAGGACAACGCACCCACTCCAACCAGGACAACGCACTCACTCCAACCAGGACAACGCACTCACTCCAACCAGGACAACGCACTCACTCCAACCAGGACAACGCACCCAACCAGGACAACGTACCCACTCCAACCAGGACAACGCACCCACTCCAACCAGGACAACGTACCCACCCCAACCAGGACAACGCACCCAACCAGGACAACGTACCCACCCCAACCAGGACAACGCACTCACTCCAACCAGGACAACGCACCCAACCAGGACAACGTACCCACCCCAACCAGGACAACGCACTCACTCCAACCAGGACAACGCACCCAACCAGGACAACGTACCCACCCAACCAGGACAACGCACTCACTCCAACCAGGACAACGCACTCACTCCAACCAGGACAACGCACTCACTCCAACCAGGACAACGCACCCAACCAGGACAACGTACCTCCTCCAACCCCAACCAGGACAACGCACCCACCCCAACCAGGACAACGCACCCACCCCAACCAGGACAACGCACCCACCCCAACCAGGACAACGCACCCACCCCAACCAGGACAACGTACCCACCCCAACCAGGACAACGTACCCACCCCAACCAGGACAACGTACCCACCCCAACCAGGACAACGTACCCACCCCAACCAGGACAACGTACCCACCCCAACCAGGACAACGTACCCACCCCAACCAGGACAACGCACCCACCCCAACCAGGACAACGTACCCACCCCAACCAGGACAACGCACCCACCTCAACCAGGACAACGCACCCACCCCAACCAGGACAACGCACCCACCCCAACCAGGACAACGCACCCACCCCAACCAGGACAACGCACCCACTCCAACCCCAACCAGGACAACGTATCCACTCCAACCAGGACAACGTACCCACCCCAACCAGGACAACGCACCCACCCCAACCAGGACAACGCCCCCACCCCAACCAGGACAACGCACCTCCCCCAACCAGGACAACGCACCCACCCCAACCAGGACAACGCACGCACTCCAACCAGGACAACGTACCCACTCCAACCAGGACAACGTACCCACCCCAACCAGGACAACGCACCCACCCCAACCAGGACAACGCACCCACCCCAACCAGGACAACGCACCCACCCCAACCAGGACAACGCACCCACCCCAACCAGGACAACGCACCCACCCCAACCAGGACAACGCACCCACCCCAACCAGGACAACGCACCCACCCCAACCAGGACAACGCACCCACCCCAACCAGGACAACGCACCCACCCCAACCAGGACAACGCACCCACCCCAACCAGGACAACGCACCCACCCCAACCAGGACAACGCACCCACCCCAACCAGGACAACGCACCCACCCCAACCAGGACAACGCACCCACCCCAACCAGGACAACGCACCCACCCCAACCAGGACAACGCACCCACCCCAACCAGGACAACGTACCCACTCCAACCAGGACAACGTACCCACCCAACCAGGACAACGTACCCACCCAACCAGGACAACGTACCCACCCCAACCAGGACAACGTACCCACTCCAACCAGGACAACGTACCCACTCCAACCAGGACAACGTACCCACTCCAACCAGGACAACGTACCCACCCCAACCAGGACAACGCACCCACCCCAACCAGGACAACGCACCCACCCCAACCAGGACAACGCACCCACCCCAACCAGGACAACGCACCTACCCCAACCAGGACAACGCACCTACCCCAACCAGGACAACGTACCCACCCAACCAGGACAACGCACCTCCCCCAACCAGGACAACGCACCTCCCCCAACCAGGACAACGTACCCACCCCAACCAGGACAACGCACCTACCCCAACCAGGACAACGCACCCACCCCAACCAGGACAACGCACCTCCCCCAACCAGGACAACGCACCTCCCCCAACCAGGACAACGTACCACCCCAACCAGGACAACGTACCCACCCAACCAGGACAACGTACCCACCCAACCAGGACAACGCACCCACCCCAACCAGGACAACGCACCCACTCCAACCAGGACAACGTACCCACTCCAACCAGGACAACGTACCCACCCCAACCAGGACAACGTACCCACCCCAACCAGGACAACGCACCCACTCCAACCAGGACAACGTACCCACACCAACCAGGACAACGTACCCACCCAACCAGGACAACGTACCCACCCCAACCAGGACAACGTACCCACCCCAACCAGGACAACGTACCCACTCCAACCAGGACAACGCACCCACCCCAACCAGGACAACGCACCCACCCCAACCAGGACAACGCACCCACCCCAACCAGGACAACGCTCCCACCCCAACCAGGACAACGTACCCACTCCAACCAGGACAACGTACCCACTCCAACCAGGACAACGTACCCACTCCAACCAGGACAACGTACCCACTCCAACCAGGACAACGCACCCACCCCAACCAGGACAACGCACCCACCCCAACCAGGACAACGCACCCACCCCAACCAGGACAACGCACCCACTCCAACCAGGACAACGCACCCACCCCAACCAGGACAACGCACCTACCCCAACCAGGACAACGAACCCACCCCAAACAGGACAACGTACCCACCCAACCAGGACAACGAACCCACCCCAACCAGGACAACGTACCCACCCAACCAGGACAACGTACCCACTCCAACCAGGACAACGTACCACCCCAACCAGGACAACGCACCCACCCCAACCAGGACAACGTACCCACCCCAACCAGGACAACGTACCCACTCCAACCAGGACAACGTTCCCACTCCAACCAGGACAACGTACCCACCCCAACCAGGACAACGCACCCACTCCAACCAGGACAACGTACCCACCCCAACCAGGACAACGCACCAACCCCAAACCAGGACAACACACCTGTACCTACCCCACATCCCGCCTCACCTTCGATGGAGATGACGTGTTCCCGGATCTGGTTCTGGAGGGATAAGTCGTCCACTCGTTCTATCAGGTCGTAGATGGCGTAGATATTGGGGTGCACCGACTCGAATCGCTGGATCTCCCCCCGAATCGCCACCGAATTAGAGAGGACATAAGGGGGGGCCCCGGGGGGCGTGGAGCCCGATCCTGGACCAGTACCAAACTGGGAGGAGGAGGAGCCTGACACCGACACCTGGGAGGTCAGAGAGGACTGGGGGCTCCCCGACAAGCCGGGGGGAGGGAAATTCATGGTGTATGGGGGAGGGGCAGGGATGGAGATGAGGGGTGCGGTAGGTTGCTCGGTAAGTAGGTGGGGTGTCAGCCCCGGGTGGGGGTCCCGGGTGGGTGGTGTCCGCTCTCCGCCGTACTAACTGATCAGAACCGACCGCGGGAGCGCGCCTCCCACACACACACAGTGCGCGGTCCCGACACACACCGACGTCACCGCTGCGTCACCGCCCCCTTCTACTTCCGGTCACTGCGGAGCCCCTCAGCGCCGCCACTTCCGGTCACCGGACCCCCGAGATCCTCCGATACTCACCGGGAGCATCCGCAATTCTCACCGGGACCCCCTATGCTGACCGGAGACCCCCAATACGGACCGGGGACACCCCAATACGGACCGGGGACACCCGAGACACCCCAATACTGACCGGGGACACCCCAATACTGACCGGGGATACCCGAGACACCCCAATACGGACCGGGGACACCCCAATATTCACAGACACACCCCAATACTGATCGAGGACCCCCAATATTCACCAAGA
This sequence comes from Lithobates sylvaticus, assembly GCA_028564925.1. Lineage (NCBI taxonomy): Eukaryota > Metazoa > Chordata > Amphibia > Anura > Ranidae > Lithobates > Lithobates sylvaticus. Next base: position 793,213 of record CM053030.1, read on the forward strand.
CCCCCCAATTCTGACTAGAGACACCCCAATACTGACCGGAGACCCCCAATTTTCATAGGTACCCCCCAATATTCACCGCGACCCTGGAAACCCCCCACTACTGACCGGGGACACCCCAATACTGACTGGGGACCCCCAATTCTGATGAGGACCCCCAATATTCACAGAAACACCCCAATTCTAACCAGAGACACCCGAGACCCCCGATACTCACCGGGAGCATCCGCAATTCTCACCGGGACCCCCTATGCTGACCGGAGACCCCCAATACGGACCGGGGACACCCGAGACACCCCAATACGGACCGGGGACACCCGAGACACCCCAATACTGACCGAGGACCCCCAATATTCACCAAGACCCCCCAATTCTGACCAGAGACACCCCAATAATGACCGAGGACACCCGAGAGACCCTGATTCTGACCGGAGACCCCCAATTCTCATAGGGACACCCCAGTATTCACCGGGACCCCGGAAACACCCCAATACTGACCGGGGACACCCCAATATTCACAGAGACACCCCAATACTGACCGAGGACCCCCAATATTCACCAAGACCTCCCAATTCTAACCAGAGACACCCCAATACTGACCGGGGACACCCGAGAGCCCCTGATTCTGACCGGAGACCCCCAATACTGACCGGGGACACCCGAGACACCCCAATACTGTTTGAGGACCCCCAATATTCACCAAGACCCCCCAATTCTAAATAGAGACACCCCAATACTGACCGGAGACCCCCAATTCTCATAGGGACCCCCCAATATTCACCGGGACCCCAGAAACCCCCAACTACTGACCGGGGACACCCCAATACTGACTGGGGACCCCCAATTCTGATGAGGACCCCCAATATTCTCCGAAACACCCCAATTCTAACCAGAGACCCCCGATACTCACCGGGAGCATCCGCAATTCTCATCGGGACCCCCTATGCTGACCGGAGACCCCCAATACGAACCGGGGACACCCGAGACACCCCAATACGGACCGGGGACACCCCAATACTGATCGAGGACCTCCAATATTCACCAAGACCCCCCAATTCTGACCAGAGACACCCCAATAATGACCGTGGACACCTGAGACCCCCTGATTCTGACCGGAGACCCCCAATTCTCATAGGGACCCCCCAATTTTCACCGGGACCCCGGAAACACCCCAATACTGACTGGGGACCCCAATACTGACCGGGGACACCCCAATATTCACAGAGACACCCCAATACTGACCAAGGACCCCCAATATTCACCAAAACCCCCCAATTCTAACCAGAGACACCTTTGACCCCCTGATTCTCACCGGGACCCCCCAATACTGACCGGGGACACCCCAATTCTCACCCGGACCCCCAATACTTACTGGGACCACCAGTTCTCATTGCGACGCCCACCAGGACCCCCCCCAATGCTGACGAAGACTCCCAATACTGACTGGGGACCCCAGAGGCACCCCAATACTGACCGAAGACCCCCAATACTGACCAGAGACACCCCAATACTGACCAGAGCACCCGAGACACCCCAATACTGACCGGGGACACTCCAGTACTGACCAGAGACACCTCAATACTGACCAGAGACACCCCAATACTGACCGGGGACACCCGATACACCCCAATACTGACCGAGGGACATCCGAGGCACCCCAATACTGACCAGAGACACCCCAATACTGACCGGGGACACCCCAGACACTCCAATACTGACCAGAGACACCCCAATACTGACCAGGACACCCGATACACCCCAATACTGACTAGGGACACCCGATACACCCCAATACTGACCGAGGGACATCCGAGGCACCCCAATACTGACCAGAGACACCTCAATACTGACCAGAGACACCCCAATACTGACCAGGACACCCGATACACCCCAATACTGACCAGGACACCCGATACACCCCAATACTGACTAGGGGACATCCAAGGCACCCCAATACTGACCAGAGACACCTCAATACTGACCAGAGACAGCCCAATATTGACCAGGGACACCCGAGACTCCCCAATACTGATCGGGGACCCCCGAGGCACCCCGATACTGACCGGGAGACACCCCAATACTGACCGGGACCCCCGAGGCACCCCAATACTGACCGGGGGACACCCGAGGCACCCCAATACTGTCTGGGGACACCCGAGACACCGATACTGACTGGGGACCCCCAATTCTCACTGGGACCCCCAATACTGACCGGGGACCCCCAATTCTCACGGGGACACCCGACATACCCCAATACTCACCGGGGACTCCTGAGACACCCCAATACTGACCGGGGACACCCCAGTATTCACAGAGACACCCCAATACTGACCGAGGACCCCCAATATTCACCAAAACCCGCCAATTTTAACCAGAGACACCCCAATGCTGACCGGGGACACTCGAGACACCCCGATACTGATCGGGGACCCTTTGACCCCCCGATTCTCACCGGGACCCCCCAATACTGACCAGAGACACCCCAATACTGACCAGGGACACCCCAATTCTCACCCGGACCCCCAATACTTACTGGGACCACCAGTTCTCACCGCGACCCCCACCAGGACCCCCCCAATGCTGACGAAGACCCCCCAATACTGACTGGGGACCCCAGAGGCACCCCAATACTGACCGAAGACCCCCAATACTGACCGGGACACCCGAGGCACCCCAATATTGACCAGAGACACCCCAATACTGACCAGAGACACCCCAATACTGACCGGGGACACCCGAGACACCCCAATATTGACCAGAGACACCCCAATACTGACCGGGGACACCCCAGACACTCCAATACTGACCAGAGACACCTCAATATTGACCAGACACCCCAATACTGACCGGGGACACCTGAGACACCCCAATACTGACCAGAGACACCTGAGACATCCCCCAACACTGACCATGGATACCCGAGGCACCCCAATACTGACCGGGGACACCCGAGACACCCCGATAGTGACCTGTCCCCCAAGAGCCCCCAATACTAACCGGGGACACCCAAGACCCCCCAATAATGCCAGGGGACACCCAAAACACCCCGATACTGACCGGGGACCCCCCAATACTGACCGTGGACACCCGTAACACCCCAATAATGACAGGGGACACCCGAGACACCCCAATACTGACCGGTGACACCCGAGACACCCTGATACTGATCAGGGAAACCCGAGATACCACAATTGACTGACCAGGGACCCCCAATACTGACTGGAGACACCCCGATACTGACCAAGGACAACCGAGACACCCCGATACTGACCGGGGACCCCCCAATACTGACCGTGGACACCCGTAACACCCCAATAATGACAGGGGACACCCGAGACACCCCAATACTGACCGGTGACACCCGAGACACCCTGATACTGATCAGGGAAACCCGAGATACCACAATTGACTGACCAGGGACCCCCAATACTGACTGGAGACACCCCGATACTGACCAAGGACAACCGAGACACACCAATACTGACCGGGGACACCTTAGACATCCCCCAATACTGACCAGGGATACCCGAGGCACCCCAATACCCGAGATACCCACATTCTGACCTGGAACCCCCCGATACTGATCAGGGATACCCGAGACACCCAAATTCTGACCAGGGACCCCGCAATACTGACCCGGGACCCCCCAATACTGACCGAAAACACCCGAGATACCCCAATTCTGACCAAAGACACCCCAATATTGACCGCGAACACCCGAGACACCCCAATACTGACGGGGGATCCCTGAGACACCCCAATACTGACTGGGATCCCTGAGACACCCCAATTCTCTTCGGGGACCCCAATACTGACTGGAGACACCCCAATACTCACCGGGGACCTCTGAGACACCCTAATACTGACTCGAGACACCCCAAGGGGCGCTGAGGGGCTCCGCAGTGACACCCGAGATACCCCAATACTGACGGGGACCCCACAATACTGACCGGGGACCTCTGAGCGACCCCAATACTGACTGAAGACACCTCAATACTGACCGGGGACCCCCCAAACACCCCAATACTTACCGGGGACCCCCAAAACTGTCACTAGAGAACTCCTCCCAATACTGATCTGTCATCAGAGAACTCCCCAATACTGATCTGTCATCAGAGAACTCCTCCCAATACTGATCTGTCATCAGAGAACTCCTCCCCAATACTGATCTGTCATCAGAGAACTCCTCCCAATACTGATCTGTCATCAGAGAACTCCTCCCAATACTGATCTGTCATCAGAGAACTCCTCCCAATACTGATCTGTCATCAGAGAACTCCTCCCAATACTGATCTGTCATCAGAGAACTCCTCCCCAATACTGATCTGTCATCAGAGAACTCCTCCCAATACTGATCTGTCATCAGAGAACTCCTCCCTAATACTGATCTGTCACCAGAGAACTCCTCCCCAATACTGATCTGTCATCAGAGAACTCCTCCCAATACTGATCTGTCATCAGAGAACTCCTCCCAATACTGATCTGTCATCAGAGAACTCCTCCCAATACTGATCTGTCATCAGAGAACTCCTCCCCAATACTGATCTGTCATCAGAGAACTCCTCCCAATACTGATCTGTCATCAGAGAACTCCTCCCAATACTGATCTGTCATCAGAGAACTCCTCCCATTAATGATCTGTCATCAGAGAATTCCTCCCAATACTGCTCTGTCATCAGAGAATTCCTCCCAATACTGCTCTGTCATCAGAGAACTCCTCCCAATACTGATCTGTCATCAGAGAATTCCTCCCAATACTGCTCTGTCATCAGAGAACTCCTCCCAATACTGATCTGTCATCAGAGAACTCCTCCCAATACTGATCTGTCATCAGAGAACTCCTCCCCAATACTGATCTGTCATCAGAGAACTCCTCCCAATACTGATCTGTCATCAGAGAACTCCTCCCAATACTGATCTGTCATCAGAGAACTCCTCCCAATAATGATCTGTCATCAGAGAACTCCTCCCCAATACTGATCTGTCATCAGAGAACTCCTCCCAATACTGATCTGTCATCAGAGAACTCCTCCCCAATACTGATCTGTCATCAGAGAACTCCTCCCCAATACTGATCTGTCATCAGAGAACTCCTCCCCAATACTGATCTGTCATCAGAGAACTCCTCCCCAATACTGATCTGTCATCAGAGAACTCCTCCCCAATACTGATCTGTCATCAGAGAACTCCTCCCCAATACTGATCTGTCATCAGAGAACTCCTCCCCCAATACTGATCTGTCATCAGAGAACTCCTCCCCAATACTGATCTGTCATCAGAGACCTCCTCCCAATACTGATCTGTCATCAGAGAACTCCTCCCCCAATACTGATCTGTCATCAGAGAACTCCTCCCCAATACTGATCTGTCATCAGAGAAACTCCTCCCCTATATTGATCTGTCATCAGAGAACTCCTCCCCAATACTGATCTGTCACCAGAGAACTCCTCCCCAAATACTGATCTGTCATCAGAGAACTCCTCCCAATACTGATCTGTCATCAGAGAACTCCTCCCCAATACTGATCTGTCATCAGAGAACTCCTCCCAATACTGATCTGTCATCAGAGAACTCCTCCCAATACTGATCTGTCATCAGAGAACTCCTCCCAATACTGATCTGTCATCAGAGAACTCCTCCCAATACTGATCTGTCATCAGAGAACTCCTCCCCAATACTGATCTGTCATCAGAGAACTCCTCCCCCAATACTGATCTGTCATCAGAGAACTCCTCCCAATACTGATCTGTCATCAGAGAACTCCTCCCCAATACTGATCTGTCATCAGAGAACTCCTCCCCAATACTGATCTGTCATCAGAGAACTCCTCCCCAATACTGATCTGTCATCAGAGAACTCCTCCCCAATACTGATCTGTCATCAGAGAACTCCTCCCCAATACTGATCTGTCATCAGAGAACTCCCCCCCAATACTGATCTGTCATCAGAGAACTCCTCCCAATACTGATCTGTCAACAGAGAACTCCTCCCAATACTGATCTGTCATCAGAGAACTCCTCCCAATACTGATCTGTCATCAGAGAACTCCTCCCAATACTGATCTGTCATCAGAGAACTCCTCCCCCAATACTGATCTGTCATCAGAGAAATCCTCCCCCAATACTGATCTGTCATCAGAGAACTCCTCCCCCAATACTGATCTGTCATCAGAGAACTCCTCCCCAATACTGATCTGTCATCAGAGAACTCCTCCCAATACTGATCTGTCATCAGAGAACTCCTCCCAATACTGATCTGTCATCAGAGAACTCCTCCCAATACTGATCTGTCATCAGAGAACTCCTCCCAATACTGATCTGTCATCAGAGAACTCCTCCCAATACTGATCTGTCATCAGAGAACTCCTCCCCAATACTGATCTGTCATCAGAGAACTCCTCCCAATACTGATCTGTCATCAGAGAACTCCTCCCAATACTGATCTGTCATCAGAGAACTCCTCCCCAATACTGATCTGTCATCAGAGAACTCCTCCCAATACTGATCTGTCATCAGAGAACTCCTCCCAATACTGATCTGTCATCAGAGAACTCCTCCCAATACTGATCTGTCATCAGAGAACTCCTCCCAATACTGATCTGTCATCAGAGAAACTCCCCCAATACTGATCTGTCATCAGAGAACTCCTCCCCAATACTGATCTGTCATCAGAGAACTCCTCCCAATACTGATCTGTCATCAGAGAACTCCTCCCAATACTGATCTGTCATCAGAGAACTCCTCCCCAATACTGATCTGTCATCAGAGAACTCCTCCCCCAATACTGATCTGTCATCAGAGAACTCCTCCCCCAATACTGATCTGTCATCAGAGAACTCCTCCCAATACTGATCTGTCATCAGAGAACTCCTCCCCCAATACTGATCTGTCATCAGAGAACTCCTCCCCATACTGATCTGTCATCAGAGAACTCCTCCCCAATACTGATCTGTCATCAGAGAACTCCTCCCAATACTGATCTGTCATCAGAGAACTCCTCCCCAATACTGATCTGTCATCAGAGAACTCCTCCCAATACTGATCTGTCATCAGAGAACTCCTCCCAATACTGATCTGTCATCAGAGAACTCCTCCCAATAATGATCTGTCATCAGAGAACTCCTCCCAATACTGATCTGTCATCAGAGAACTCCTCCCCAATACTGATCTGTCATCAGAGAACTCCTCCCCAATACTGATCTGTCATCAGAGAACTCCTCCCAATACTGATCTGTCATCAGAGAACTCCTCCCCAATACTGATCTGTCACCAGAGAACTCCTCCCAATACTGATCTGTCATCAGAGAACTCCTCCCCAATACTGCTCTGTCATCAGAGAACTCCTCCAAATACTGATCTGTCATCAGAGAACTCCTCCCAATACTGATCTGTCATCAGAGAACTCCTCCCCAATACTGCTCTGTCATCAGAGAACTCCTCCCAATACTGATCTGTCATCAGAGAACTCCTCCCAATACTGATCTGTCATCAGAGAACTCCTCCCAATACTGATCTGTCATCAGAGAACTCCTCCCAATACTGATCTGTCATCAGAGAGAACTCCTCCCAATACTGATCTGTCATCAGAGAAATCCTCCCAATACTGATCTGTCATCAGAGAACTCCTCCCCAATACTGATCTGTCATCAGAGAACTCCTCCCCAATACTGATCTGTCATCAGAGAACTCCTCCCAATACTGATCTGTCATCAGAGAACTCCTCCCAATACTGATCTGTCATCAGAGAACTCCTCCCAATACTGATCTGTCATCAGAGAACTCCTCCCCCAATACTGATCTGTCATCAGAGAACTCCTCCCAATACTGATCTGTCATCAGAGAACTCCTCCCAATACTGATCTGTCATCAGAGAACTCCTCCCAATACTGATCTGTCACCAGAGAACTCCTCCCAATACTGATCTGTCATCAGAGAACTCCTCCCCAATACTGATCTGTCATCAGAGAACTCCTCCCCCAATACTGATCTGTCATCAGAGAACTCCTCCCAATACTGATCTGTCATCAGAGAACTCCTCCCCAATACTGATCTGTCACCAGAGAACTCCTCCCAATACTGATCTGTCATCAGAGAACTCCCCAATACTGATCTGTCATCAGAGAACTCCTCCCCAATACTGATCTGTCATCAGAGAACTCCTCCCCCAATACTGATCTGTCATCAGAGAACTCCTCCCCCAATACTGATCTGTCATCAGAGAACTCCTCCCCAATACTGATCTGTCATCAGAGAACTCCTCCCCAATACTGATCTGTCATCAGAGAACTCCTCCCAATACTGATCTGTCATCAGAGAACTCCTCCCAATACTGATCTGTCATCAGAGAACTCCTCCCCAATACTGATCTGTCATCAGAGAACTCCTCCCCAATACTGATCTGTCATCAGAGAACTCCTCCCAATACTGATCTGTCATCAGAGAACTCCTCCCAATACTGATCTGTCATCAGAGAACTCCTCCCAATACTGATCTGTCATCAGAGAACTCCTCCCAATACTGATCTGTCATCAGAGAACTCCTCCCAATACTGATCTGTCATCAGAGAACTCCTCCCAATACTGATCTGTCATCAGAGAACTCCTCCCAATACTGATCTGTCATCAGAGAACTCCTCCCAATACTGATCTGTCATCAGAGAACTCCTCCCAATACTGATCTCTCATCAGAGAACTCCCAATACTGATCTGTCATCAGAGAACTCCTCCCAATACTGATCTGTCATCAGAGAACTCCTCCCAATACTGATCTGTCATCAGAGAACTCCTCCCAATACTGATCTGTCATCAGAGAACTCCTCCCAATACTGATCTGTCATCAGAGAACTCCTCCCAATACTGATCTGTCATCAGAGAACTCCTCCCCAATACTGATCTGTCATCAGAGAACTCCTCCCCAATACTGATCTGTCATCAGAGAACTCCTCCCCAATACTGATCTGTCATCAGAGAACTCCTCCCAATACTGATCTGTCATCAGAGAACTCCTCCCCAATACTGATCTGTCATCAGAGAACTCCTCCCAATACTGATCTGTCATCAGAGAACTCCTCCCAATACTGATCTGTCATCAGAGAACTCCTCCCCAATACTGATCTGTCATCAGAGAACTCCTCCCAATACTGATCTGTCATCAGAGAACTCCTCCCAATACTGATCTGTCATCAGAGAACTCCTCCCAATACTGATCTGTCATCAGAGAACTCCTCCCAATACTGATCTGTCATCAGAGAACTCCTCCCAATACTGATCTGTCATCAGAGAACTCCTCCCAATACTGATCTGTCATCAGAGAACTCCTCCCAATACTGATCTGTCATCAGAGAACTCCTCCCAATACTGATCTGTCATCAGAGAACTCCTCCCAATACTGATCTGTCATCAGAGAACTCCTCCCCCAATACTGATCTGTCATCAGAGAACTCCTCCCCAATACTGATCTGTCATCAGAGAACTCCTCCCCAATACTGATCTGTCATCAGAGAACTCCTCCCAATACTGATCTGTCATCAGAGAACTCCTCCCCAATACTGATCTGTCATCAGAGAACTCCTCCCCAATACTGATCTGTCATCAGAGAACTCCTCCCCAATACTGATCTGTCATCAGAGAACTCCTCCCAATACTGATCTGTCATCAGAGAACTCCTCCCAATACTGATCTGTCATCAGAGAACTCCTCCCAATACTGATCTGTCATCAGAGAACTCCTCCCAATACTGATCTGTCATCAGAGAACTCCTCCCCAATACTGATCTGTCATCAGAGAACTCCTCCCAATACTGATCTGTCATCAGAGAACTCCTCCCAATACTGATCTGTCATCAGAGAACTCCTCCCAATACTGATCTGTCATCAGAGAACTCCTCCCATACTGATCTGTCATCAGAGAACTCCTCCCAATACTGATCTGTCATCAGAGAACTCCTCCCAATACTGATCTGTCATCAGAGAACTCCTCCCAATACTGATCTGTCATCAGAGAACTCCTCCCCTAATACTGATCTGTCATCAGAGAACTCCCCCAATACTGATCTGTCATCAGAGAACTCCTCCCCGAATACTGATCTGTCATCAGAGAACTCCTCCCCAATACTGATCTGTCATCAGAGAACTCCTCCCCATTACTGATCTGTCATCAGAGAACTCCTCCCCAATACTGATCTGTCATCAGAGAACTCCTCCCAATACTGATCTGTCATCAGAGAACTCCTCCCAATACTGATCTGTCATCAGAGAACTCCTCCCAATACTGATCTGTCATCAGAGAACTCCTCCCAATACTGATCTGTCATCAGAGAACTCCTCCCAATACTGATCTGTCATCAGAGAACTCCTCCCAATACTGATCTGTCATCAGAGAACTCCTCCCAATACTGATCTGTCATCAGAGAACTCCTCCCAATACTGATCTGTCATCAGAGAACTCCTCCCCAATACTGATCTATCATCAGAGAACTCCTCCCAATACTGATCTGTCATCAGAGAACTCCTCCCAATACTGATCTGTCATCAGAGAACTCCTCCCCAATACTGATCTGTCATCAGAGAACTCCTCCCAATACTGATCTGTCATCAGAGAACTCCTCCCAATATTGATCTGTCATCAGAGAACACCTCCCAATACTGATCTGTCATCAGAGAACTCCTCCCAATACTGATCTGTCATCAGAGAACTCCTCCCAATACTGATCTATCATCAGAGAACTCCTCCCCAATACTGATCAGTCACCAGAGAACTCCTCCCAATACTGATCTGTCATCAGAGAACTCCTCCCAATACTGATCTGTCATCAGAGAACTCCTCCCAATACTGATCTGTCAACAGAGAACTCCTCCCAATACTGATCTGTCATCAGAGAACTCCTCCCCAATAATGATCTGTCATCAGAGAACTCCTCCCAATACTGATCTGTCATCAGAGAACTCCTCCCCATACTGATCTGTCATCAGAGAACTCCTCCCAATACTGATCTGTCATCAGAGAACTCCTCCCAATACTGATCTGTCATCAGAGAACTCCTCCCCAATACTGATCTGTCATCAGAGAACTCCTCCCCCAATACTGATCTGTCATCAGAGAACTCCTCCCAATACTGATCTGTCATCAGAGAACTCCTCCCAATACTGATCTGTCATCAGAGAACTCCTCCCAATACTGATCTGTCATCAGAGAACTCCTCCCAATAGATCTGTCATCAGAGAAAACTCCCCACTCCTCCCCCAATACTGATCTGTCATCAGAGAACTCCTCCCAATACTGATCTGTCATCAGAGAACTCCTCCCCAATACTGATCTGTCATCAGAGAATCTCCTCCCCAATACTGATCTGTCATCAGAGAACTCCTCCCAATACTGATCTGTCAGAGAACTCCTCCCCAATACTGATCTGTCATCAGAGAAACTCCCCAATACTGATCTGTCATCAGAGAACTCCTCCCAATTACTGATCTGTCACCAGAGAACTCCTCCCAATACTGATCTGTCATCAGAGAACTCCTCCCAATACTGATCTGTCATCAGAGAACTCCTCCCAATAATGATCTGTCATCAGAGAACTCCTCCCATACTGATCTGTCATCAGAGAACTCCTCCCAATACTGATCTGTCATCAGAGAACTCCTCCCAATACCGATCTGTCATCAAAGAACTCCTCCCAATACCGATCTGTCATCAGAGAACTCCTCCCAATACTGATCTGTCACCAGAGAACTCCTCCCAATACTGATCTGTCATCAGAGAACTCCTCCCAATACTGATCTGTCCTCAGAGAACTCCTCCCAATACTGATCTGTCATCAGAGAACTCCTCCAATACTGATCTGTCATCAGAGAACTCCTCCCCTATACTGATCTGTCATCAGAGAACTCCTCCCAATACTGATCTGTCATCAGAGAACTCCTCCCCAATACTGATCTGTCATCAGAGAAATCCTCCCAATACTGATCTGTCATCAGAGAACTCCTCCCAATACCGATCTGTCATCAGAGAACTCCTCCCAATACTGATCTGTCATCAGAGAACTCCTCCCAATACTGATCTGTCATCAGAGAACTCCTCCCCAATACTGATCTGTCATCAGAGAACTCCTCCCAATACTGATCTGTCATCAGAGAACTCCTCCCAATACTGATCTGTCATCAGAGAACTCCTCCCAATACTGATCTGTCATCAGAGAACTCCTCCCCAATACTGATCTGTCATCAGAGAACTCCTCCCAATACTGATCTGTCATCAGAGAACTCCTCCCAATACTGATCTGTCACCAGAGAACTCCTCCCAATACTGATCTGTCATCAGGGAACTCCTCCCAATACTGATCTGTCATCAGAGAACTCCTCCCAATACCGATCTGTCATCAGAGAACTCCTCCCAATACTGATCTGTCATCAGAGAACTCCTCCCAATACTGATCTGTCATCAGAGAACTCCTCCCCAATACTGATCTGTCATCAGAGAACTCCTCCCATTACTGATCTGTCACCAGAGAACTCCCCAATACTGATCTGTCATCAGAGAACTCCTCCCAATACTGATCTGTCATCAGAGAACTCCTCCCAATACTGATCTGTCATCAGAGAACTCCTCCCAATACTGATCTGTCATCAGAGAACTCCTCCCCAATACTGATCTGTCATCAGAGAACTCCTCCCAATACTGATCTGTCATCAGAGAACTCCTCCCCCAATACTGATCTGTCATCAGAGAACTCCTCCCAATACTGATCTGTCACCAGAGAACTCCCAATACTCCATTCCAATACTGATCTGTCATCAGAGAACTCCTCCCAATACTGATCTGTCATCAGAGAACTCCTCCCCAATACTGATCTGTCATCCAGAGAACTCCTCCCAATACTGATCTGTCATCAGAGAACTCCTCCCAATACTGATCTGTCATCAGAGAACTCCTCCCAATAATCTGTCATCAGAGAACTCCTCCCCCTGATACTGATCTGTCTCAGAACTCCTCCCAATACCTGTCATCAGAGAATACTGATCTGTCATCAGAGAACTCCTCCCAATACTGATCTGTCATCAGAGAACTCCTCCCAATACTGATCTGTCATCAGAGAGAACTCCTCCCAATACTGATCTGTCATCAGAGAACTCCTCCCCAATACTGATCTGTCATCAGAGAACTCCTCCCCAATACTGATCTGTCATCAGAGAACTCCTCCCAATACTGATCTGTCATCAAATCTCCCCAATACTGATCTGTCATCAGAGAACTCCTCCCCAATACTGATCTGTCATCAGAGAACTCCTCCCAATACTGATCTGTCATCAGAGAACTCCTCCCAATACTGATCTGTCATCAGAGAACTCCTCCCCAATACTGATCTGTCATCAGAGAACTCCTCCCCAATACTGATCTGTCATCAGAGAACTCCTCCCCAATACTGATCTGTCATCAGAGAACTCCAATACTGATCTGTCATCAGAGAACTCCTCCCAATACTGATCTGTCATCAGAGAAACTCCTCCCAATACTGATCTGTCATCAGAGAACTCCTCCCAATACTGATCTGTCATCAGAGAACTCCTCCCAATACTGATCTGTCATCAGAGAACTCCTCCCATACTGATGATGTCATCAGAGAACTCCTCCCAATACTGATCTGTCATCACTGAATATGAGAACTCCTCCCAATATCTGTCATCAGAGCTCTGTCATCACTCCTCCCTAATACCGATCTGAGAACTCCTCCCAATACTGATCTGTCATCAGAGAACTCCTCCCAATACTGATCTGTCATCAGAGAACTCCTCCCAATACTGATCTGTCATCAGAGAACTCCTCCCAATACTGATCTGTCATCAGAGAACTCCTCCCCAATACTGATCTGTCATCAGAGAACTCCTCCCCAATACTGATCTGTCATCCGAGAACTCCTCCCCAATACTGATCTGTCATCAGAGAACTCCTCCCCAATACTGATCTGTCATCAGAGAACTCCTCCCAATACTGATCTGTCATCAGAGAACTCCTCCCAATACTGATCTGTCATCAGAGAACTCCTCCATCAGAGAACTCCTCCCAATACTGATCTGTCATCAGAGAACTCCTCCCAATACTGATCTGTCATCAGAGAACTCCTCCCCCAATACTGATCTGTCATCAGAGAACTCCTCCCAATACTGATCTGTCATCAGAGAAATCCTCCCAATACTGATCTGTCATCAGAGAACTCCTCCCCAATACTGATCTGTCATCAGAGAGAACTCCTCCCCAATACTGATCTGTCATCAGAGAACTCCTCCCCAATACTGATCTGTCATCAGAGAACTCCTCCCAATACTGATCTGTCATCAGAGAACTCCTCCCAATACTGATCTGTCTGTCATCAGAGAACTCCTCCCAATACTGATCTGTCATCAGAAAACTCCCCCAATACTGATCTGTCTCAGAGAACTCCTCCCAATACTGATCTGTCATCAGAGAACTCCTCCCCCAATACTGATCTGTCATCAGAGAACTCTCCCAATACTGATCTGTCATCAGAGAACTCCTCCCCAATACTGATCTGTCATCAGAGAACTCCTCCCAATACTGATCTGTCATCAGAGAACTCCTCCCCCAATATTACTGATCTGTCATCAGAGAACTCCTCCCAATACCGATCTGTCATCAGAGAACTCCTCCCAATACTGATCTGTCATCAGAGAACTCCTCCCAATACTGATCTGTCATCAGAGAACTCCCCCCAATACTGATCTGTCATCAGAGAACTCCTCCCCAATACTGATCTGTCATCAGAGAACTCCTCCCAATACTGATCTGTCATCAGAGAACTCCTCCCCAATACTGATCTGTCATCAGAGAACTCCTCCCAATACTGATCTGTCATCAGAGAACTCCTCCCAATACTGATCTGTCATCAGAGAACTCCTCCCAATACTGATCTGTCATCAGAGAACTCCTCCCCAATACTGATCTGTCATCAGAGAACTCCTCCCAATACTGATCTGTCATCAGAGAACTCCTCCCCAATACCGATCTGTCATCAGAGAACTCCTCCCAATACTGATCCTGTCATCAGAGAACTCCTCCAATACTGATCTGTCATCAGAGAACTCCTCCCAATACTGATCTGTCATCAGAGAACTCCTCCCATATGATCTGTCATCAGAGAACTCCTCCCCAATACTGATCTGTCATCAGAGAACTCCTCCCAATACTGATCTGTCATCAGAGAACTCCTCCCAATACTGATCTGTCATCAGAGAACTCCTCCCAATACTGATCTGTCATCAGAGAACTCCTCCATTAATGATCTGTCATCAAGAACTCCTCTCCCTAATACACTGATCTGTCACCAGAGAACTCCTCCCAATAATGATCTGTCATCAGAGAACTCCTCCCCAATACTGATCTGTCATCAGAGAACTCCTCCCAATACTGATCTGTCATCAGAGAACACCTCCCAATACTGATCTGTCATCAGAGAACTCCTCCCAATACTGATCTGTCATCAGAGAACTCCTCCCAATACTGATCTGTCATCAGAGAACTCCTCCCAATACTGATCTGTCATCAGAGAACTCCTCCCATTACTGATCTGTCATCAGAGAACTCCTCCCAATACTGATCTGTCACCAGAGAACTCCTCCCAATACTGATCTGTCATCAGAGAACTCCTCCCCAATACTGATCTGTCACCAGAGAACTCCTCCCAATACTGATCTGTCACCAGAGAAATCCTCCCCAATACTGATCTGTCATCAGAGAACTCCTCCCAATACTGATCTGTCATCAGAGAACTCCTCCCAATACTGATCTGTCATCAGAGAACTCCTCCCAATACTGATCTGTCATCAGAGAACTCCTCCCAATACTGATCTGTCATCAGAGAACTCCTCCCAATACTGATCTGTCATCAGATCTACCTCAGAGAACTCCTCCCAATACTGATCTGTCACCAGAGAACTCCTCCCATTACTGATCTGTCACCAGAGAACTCCTCCCAATACTGATCTGTCATCAGAGAACTCCTCCCCAATACTGATCTGTCATCAGAGAATCCTCCCAATACTGATCTGTCATCAGAAAACTCCTCCCCAATACTGATCTGTCATCAGAGAACTCCCCCAATACTGATCTGTCATCAGAGAACTCCTCCCAATACTGATCTGTCATCAGAGAACTCCTCCCCCAATACTGATCTGTCATCAGAGAACTCCTCCCAATACTGACTGTCAGAGAACTCCCCCAATACTGATCTGTCATCAGAGAACTCCTCCCAATACTGATCTGTCCTCCCAATACTGATCTGTCATCAGAGAACTCCTCCCAATACTGATCTGTCATCAGAGAACTCCTCCCAATACTGATCTGTCATCAGAGAACTCCTCCCCAATACTGATCTGTCATCAGAGAACTCCTCCCCAATACTGATCTGTCATCAGAGAACTCCTCCCAATACTGATCTGTCATCAGAGAACTCCTCCCCAATACTGATCTGTCATCAGAGAACTCCTCCCCAATACTGATCTGTCATCAGAGAACTCCTCCCAATACTGATCTGTCATCAGAAAACTCCTCCCAATACTGATCTGTCATCAGAGAACTCCTCCCAATACTGATCTGTCATCAGAGAACTCCTCCCCAATACTGATCTGTCATCAGAGAACTCCTCCCAATACTGATCTGTCATCAGAGAACTCCTCCCCAATACTGATCTGTCATCAGAGAACTCCTCCCCAATACTGATCTGTCATCAGAGAACTCCTCCCCAATACTGATCTGTCATCAGAGAACTCCTCCCAATACTGATCTGTTCATCAGAGAACTCCTCCCAATACTGATCTGTCATCAGAGAACTCCTCCCCCAATACTGATCTGTCATCAGAGAACTCCTCCCCCAATACTGATCTGTCATCAGAGAACTCCTCCCCAATACTGATCTGTCATCAGAGAACTCCTCCCCAATACTGATCTGTCATCAGAGAACTCCTCCCAATATGATCTGTCATCAGAGAACTCCTCCCAATATCTGATCTGTCATCAGAGAACTCCTCCCAATACTGATCTGTCATCAGAGAACTCCTCCCAATATGATCTGTCATCAGAGAACTCCTCCCCAATACTGATCTGTCATCAGAGAACTCCTCCCAATACTGATCTGTCATCAGAGAATCTTCCCTCCTCCCAATACTGATCTGTCATCAGAGAGAACTCCTCCCAATACTGATCTGTCATCAGAGAAACTCCTCCCAATACTGATCTGTCATCAGAGAACTCCTCCCAATACTGATCTGTCATCAGAGAACTCCTCCCAATACTGATCTGTCATCAGAGAACTCCTCCCAATACTGATCTGTCATCAGAGAACTCCTCCCCAATACTGATCTGTCATCAGAGAACTCCTCCCAATACTGATCTGTCATCAGAGAACTCCTCCCCCAATACTGATCTGTCATCAGAGAACTCCTCCCAATACTGATCTGTCATCAGAGAACTCCTCCCAATACTGATCTGTCATCAGAGAACTCCTCCCCAATACTGATCTGTCATCAGAGAACTCCCCCAATACTGATCTGTCATCAGAGAACTCCTCCCCCAATATGATCTGTCATCAGAGAACTCCTCCCAATACTGATCTGTCATCAGAGAAACTCCTCCCAATACTGATCTGTCATCAGAGAACTCCTCCCAATACTGATCTGTCATCAGAGAACTCCTCCCAATACTGATCTGTCATCAGAGAATTCCTCCCAATACTGCTCTGTCATCAGAGAACTCCTCCCAATACTGATCTGTCATCAGAGAATTCCTCCCAATACTGATCTGTCATCAGAGAACTCCTCCCAATACTGATCTGTCATCAGAGAACTCCTCCCCCAATACTGATCTGTCATCAGAGAACTCCTCCCAATACTGATCTGTCATCAGAGAACTCCTCCCCCAATACTGATCTATCATCAGAGAACTCCTCCCCAATACTGATCTGTCTGTCACCAGAGAACTCCTCTGTCCCAATTACTGATTCTGTCATCAGAGAACTCCCTCCCAATACTTGTTCATTGTCAACAGTGAACTCCCCAATACTTATCTGTACATCAGAGAATCACTCTCCCATATACTGATCTGTCATCAGAGAACTCCTCCCCAATACTGATCTGTCATCAGAGAACTCCTCCCAATACTGATCTGTCATCAGAGAACTCCTCCCCAATACTGATCTGTCATCAGAGAACTCCTCCCCAATACTGATCTGTCATCAGAGAACTCCTCCCAATACTGATCTGTCATCAGAGAACTCATCAAAGAACCTCCCAATACTGATCTGTCATCAGAGAACTCCTCCAATACTGATCTGTCATCAGAGAACTCCTCCCAATACCGATCTGTCATCAGAGAACTCCTCCCCAATACCGATCTGTCATCAGAGAACTCCTCCCCAATACTGATCTGTCATCAGAGAGAACTCCTCCCAATACTGATCTGTCATCAGAGAACTCCTCCCCAATACTGATCTGTCATCAGAGAACTCCTCCCAATACTGATCTGTCATTCAGAGAACTCCTCCCAATACTGATCTGTCATCAGAGAACTCCTCCCAATAGAACTCCTCCCAGTTTAATGATCTGTCATCAGAGAACTCCTCCCCTATGATCTGTCCAGAGAATCCTCCAATACTGATCTGTCATCAGAGAACTCCTCCCAATACTGATCTGTCATCAGAGAACTCCCTCCCAATACTGATCTGTCATCAGAGAACTCCTCCCAATACTGATCTGTCATCAGAGAACTCCTCCCAATACTGATCTGTCATCAGAGAACTCCTCCCAATACTGATCTGTCATCAGAGAACTCTTCCTCCCCAATTACTGATCTGTCATCAGAGAACTCCTCCCCAATACTGATCTGTCATCAGAGAACTCCTCCCAAATACTGATCTGTCATCAGAGAACTCCTCCCCAAAATACTGATCTGTCATCAGAGAACTCCTCCCCAATACTGATCTGTCATCAGAGAACTCCCCCAATACTGATCTGTCATCAGAGAACTCCTCCCAATACTGATCCTGTCATCAGAGAACTCCCTCCCAATACTGATCTGTCATCAGAGAGAACTCCTCCCAATACTGATCTGTCATCAGAGAACTCCTCCCAATACTGATCTGTCATCAGAGAACTCCTCCCAATACTGATCTGTCATCAGAGAACTCCTCCCCAATACTGATCTGTCATCAGAGAACTCCTCCCAATACTGATCTGTCATCAGAGAACTCCTCCCCAATACTGATCTGTCATCAGAGAACTCCTCCCAATACTGATCTGTCACCAGAGAACTCCTCCCAATACTGATCTGTCACCAGAGAACTCCTCCCAATTACTGATCTGTCACCAGAGAACTCTCCCAATACTGATCTGTCATCAGAGAACTCCTCCCAATACTGATCTGTCATCAGAGAACTCCTCCCCAATACTGATCTGTCATCAGAGAACTCCTCCCAATACTGATCTGTCATCAGAGAACTCCTCCCAATACTGATCTGTCACCAGAGAACTCCTCTCCCAATACTGATCTGTCACCAGAGAACTCCCCCAATACTGATCTGTCCCCAGAGAACTCCTCCCCAATACTGATCTGTCATCAGAGAACTCCCAATACTGATCTGTCACCAGAGAACTCCTCCCAATACTGATCTGTCATCAGAGAACTCCTCCCAATACTGATCTGTCATCAGAGAACTCTCCCAATACTGATCTGTCATCAGAGAACTCCCCCAATACTGATCTGTCATCAGAGAACTCCTCCCAATACTGATCTGTCATCAGAGAACTCCTCCCCCAATACTGATCTGTCATCAGAGAACTCCCCTCCCCAATACTGATCTGTCATCAGAGAACTCCTCCCCAATACTGATCTGTCATCAGAGAACTCCTCCCAATACTGATCTGTCATCAGAGAACTCCTCCCCAATACTGATCTGTCATCAGAGAACTCCTCCCAATACTGATCTGTCATCAGAGAACTCCTCCCAATACTGATCAGTCATCAGAGAACTCCTCCCCAAGACTGATCTGTCATCAGAGAACTCCTCCTCCCAATACTGATCTGTCATCAGAGAAACTCCCCCAATACTGATCTGTCATCAGAGAACTCCCTCCCCCAATACTGATCTGTCATCAGAGAACTCCTCCCAATACTGATCTGTCATCAGAGAACTCCTCCCAATACTGATCTGTCATCAGAGAACTCCTCCCCAATACTGATCTGTCATCAGAGAACTCCTCCCCTGATTCTGTCATACTCCTCCCAATACTGATCTGTGATCTGTCATCAGAGAACTCCCCTACCCCAATACTGAACTGTCTGAACTCCTCCCCAATCATCTGTCATCAGAGAACTCCTCCCAATACTGATCTGTCATCAGAAACTCCTCCCATACTGATCTGTCCATCAGAGACTATGCCTGCCCCAATACGTGATCTGTCATCCAGAGAACTCCTCCCCATCTGTCATCAGAGAACTCCTCCCAATACTGATCTGTCATCAGAGAACTCCTCCCCAATACTGATCTGTCATCAGAGAACTCCTCCCAATAATGATCTGTCATCAGAGAACTCCTCCCAATACTGATCTGTCATCAGAGAGAACTCCTCCCAATACTGATCTGTCATCAGGGAACTCCTCCCAATAATGATCTGTCATCAGAGAACTCCTCCCAATACTGATCTGTCATCAGAGAACTCCTCCCAATACTGATCTGTCATCAGAGAACTCCTCCCAATAATGATCTGTCAGAGATACTGATCTGTCATCAGAGAACTCCTCCCAATAACTGATCTGTCATCAGAGAATTCTCCTCCCCAATACTTGATCTGTCATCAGAGAACTCCTCCAATAATGATCTGTCATCAGAGAAACTCCTCCAATACTGATCTGTCATCAGAGAACTCCTCCCAATACTGATCTGTCATCAGAGAACTCCTCCCCCAATACTGATCTGTCATCAGAGAACTCCTCCCCAATACTGATCTGTCATCAGAGAACTCCTCCCCAATACTGATCTGTCATCAGAGAACTCCTCCCAATACTGATCTGTCATCAGAGAACTCCTCCCAATACTGATCTGTCATCAGAGAACTCCTCCCAATACTGATCTGTCATCAGAGAACTCCTCCCAATACTGATCTGTCATCAGAGAACTCCTCCCAATACTGATCTGTCATCAGAGAACTCCCCCCAATATGATCTGTCATCAGAGAATCCTCCAATACTGATCTGTCATCAGATATCCTCAATACATGATCTGTCATCAGAGAACTCCTCCCAATACTGATCTGTCATCAGAGAACTCCTCCCAATACTGATCTGTCATCAGAGAACTCCTCCCAATACTGATCTGTCATCATCTGGAGAACTCCTCCCAATACTGATCTGTCATCAGAGAACTCCTCCCAATACGATCTGTCATCAGAGAACTCTCCCAATACTGATCTGTCATCAGAGAACTCCTCCCAATACGATCTGTCATCAGAGAACTCCTCCTAATCCCATCAGTGACTGATCTGTCATCAGAGAACTCCTCCCCAATACTGATCTGTCATCAGAGAACTCCTCCCAATACTGATCTGTCATCAGAGAAACTCCTCTCCCCAATACTGATCTGTCATCAGAGAACTCCTCCCCAATACTGATCTGTCATCAGAGAACTCCTCCCAATACTGATCTGTCATCAGAGAACTCCTCCCCCAATACTGATCTGTCATCAGAGAACTCCTCCCAATACTGATCTGTCATCAGAGAACTCCTCCCAATACTGATCTGTCATCAGAGAACTCCTCCCCAATACTGATCTGTCACCAGAGAACTCCTCCCAATATGATCTGTCATCAGAGAACTCCTCCCAATACTGATCTGTCATCAGAGAACTCCTCCCAATACTGATCTGTCATCAGAGAACTCCTCCCAATACTGATCTGTCATCAGAGAACTCCTCCCCAATACTGATCTGTCATCAGAGAACTCCTCCCAATACTGATCTGTCATCAGAGAACTCCTCCCCAATACTGATCTGTCATCAGAGAACTCCTCCCCAATACTGATATGTCATCAGAGAACTCCTCCCATTACTGATCTGTCATCAGAGAAATCCTCCCAATACTGATCTGTCATCAGAGAACTCCTCCCAATACTGATCTGTCATCAGAGAACTCCTCCAATACTGATCTGTCATCAGAGAACTCCTCCCAATACTGATCTGTCATCAGAGAACTCCTCCCCAATACTGATCTGTCATCAGAGAACTCCTCCCAATACTGATCTGTCATCAGAGAACTCCTCCCCAATACTGATCTGTCATCTGAGAACTCCTCCCCAATACTGATCTGTCACCAGAGAACTCCTCCCAATACTGATCTGTCATCAGAGAACTCCTCCCCAATACTGATCTGTCACCAGAGAACTCCTCCCCAAATACTGATCTGTCATCAGAGAACTCCTCCCCAATACTGATCTGTCACCAGAGAACTCCTCCCAATTCTGATCTGTCATCAGAGAACTCCTGATCTGTCATCAGAGAACTCCTCCCACTACTGATCTGTCATCAGAGAACTCCTCCCAATACTGATCTGTCATCAGAGAACTCCTCCCAATACTGATCTGTCATCAGAGAACTCCTCCCAATACTGATCTGTCATCAGAGAACTCCTCCCAATACTGATCTGTCATCAGAGAACTCCTCCCAATACTGATCTGTCATCAGAGAACTCCTCCCAATACTGATCTGTCATCAGAGAATACCTCCCAATACTGATCTGTCATCAGAGAACTCCTCCCCAATCCTGATCTGTCACCAGAGAACTCCTCCCAATACTGATCTGTCATCAGAGAACTCCTCCCAATACTGATGATCTGTCATCAGAGAACTCCTCCCAATACTGATCTGTCACCAGAGAACTCCTCCCCCAATACTGATCTGTCATCAGAGAACTCCTCCCCAATACTGATCTGTCATCAGAGAACTCCTCCCCAATACTGATCTGTCATCAGAGAACTCCTCCCAATACTGATCTGTCATCAGAGAACTCCTCCCCAATACTGATCTGTCATCAGAGAACTCCTCCCAATACTGATCTGTCATCAGAGAACTCCCCCAATACTGATCTGTCATCAGAGAACTCCTCCCAATACTCTGATCTGTCATCAGAGAACTCCTCCCAAATACTGATCTGTCATCAGAGAACTCCTCCCCAATACTGATCTGTCATCAGAGAACTCCTCCCCAATACTGATCTGTCATCACAGAACTCCTCCCAATACTGATCTGTCATCAGAGAACTCCTCCCCCAATACTGATCTGTCATCAGAGAACTCCTCCCAATACTGATCTGTCATCAGAGAACTCCTCCCCAATACTGATCTGTCATCAGAGAACTCCTCCCCCAATACTGATCTGTCTTCAGAGAACTCCTCCCCAATACTGATCTGTCATCAGAGAACTCCTCCCAATACTGATCTGTCATCAGAGAACTCCTCCCCAATACTGATCTGTCATCAGAGAACTCCTCCCCAATACTGATCTGTCATCAGAGAACTCCTCCCCAATACTGATCTGTCATCAGAGAACTCCTCCCCAATACTGATCTGTCATCAGAGAACTCCTCCCCAATACTGATCTGTCATCAGAGAACTCCTCCCCAATACTGATCTGTCATCAGAGAACTCCTCCCAATACTGATCTGTCATCAGAGAACTCCTCCCAATACTGATCTGTCATCAGAGAACTCCTCCCCAATACCGATCTGTCATCAGAGAACTCCTCCCAATACCGACCTGTCATCAGAGAACTCCTCCAAATACTGATCTGTCATCAGAGAACTCCTCCCACTACTGATCTGTCATCAGAGAACTCCTCCCGCAATACTGATCTGTCATCAGAGAACTCCTCCCAATACTGATCTGTCATCAGAGAACTCCTCCCAATACTGATCTGTCACTAGAGAACTCCTCCCAATACTGATCTGTCATCAGAGAACTCCTCCCAATACTGATCTGTCATCAGAGAACTCCTCCCAATTATGATCTGTCATCAGAGAACTCCTCCCAATACTGATCTGTCATCAGAGAACTCCTCCCCCCATACTGATCTGTCATCAGAGAACTCCTCCCAATACTGATCTGTCATCAGAGAACTCCTCCCCAATACTGATCTGTCATCAGAGAACTCCTCCCAATACTGATCTGTCATCAGAGAACTCCTCCCCAATACTGATCTGTCATCAGAGAACTCCTCCCAATACTGATCTGTCATCAGAGAACTCCTCCCCAATACTGATCTGTCATCAGAGAACTCCTCCCAATACTGATCTGTCATCAGAGAACTCCTCCCCAATACTGATCTGTCATCAGAGAACTCCTCCCAATACTGATCTGTCATCAGAGAACTCCTCCCCCAATACTGATCTGTCATCAGAGAACTCCTCCCAATACTGATCTGTCATCAGAGAACTCCTCCCCCCCCAATACTGATCTGTCATCAGAGAACTCCTCCCAATACTGATCTGTCATCAGAGAACTCCTCCCAATACTGATCTGTCATCAGAGAACTCTCCCCAATACTGATCTGTCATCAGAGAACTCCTCCCCAATACTGATCTGTCATCAGAGAACTCCTCCCAATACTGATCTGTCATCAGAGAACTCCTCCCCAATACTGATCTGTCATCAGAGAATCTCCTCCCAATACTGATCTGTCATCAGAGAACTCCTCCCAATACTGATCTGTCATCAGAGAACTCCTCCCAATACTGATCTGTCATCAGAGAACTCCTCCCAATACTGATCTGTCATCAGAGAACTCCTCCCCAATACTGATCTGTCATCAGAGAACTCCTGCCCATACTGATCTGTCATCAGAGAACTCCTCCCAATACTGATCTGTCATCAGAGAACTCCCCCCAATACTGATCTGTCATCAGAGAACTCCTCCCAATACTGATCTGTCATCAGAGAACTCCTCCCAATACTGATCTGTCATCAGAGAACTCCTCCCAATACTGATCTGTCATCAGAGAACTCCTCCCCAATACTGATCTGTCATCAGAGAACTCCTCCCAATACTGATCTGTCATCAGAGAACTCCTCCCAATACTGATCTGTCATCAGAGAACTCCTCCCAATACTGATCTGTCATCAGAGAACTCCCCAATACTGATCTGTCATCAGAGAACTCCTCCCAATACTGATCTGTCATCAGAGAACTCCTCCCAATACTGATCTGTCATCAGAGAACTCCTCCCAATACTGATCTGTCATCAGAGAGAACTCCCTCCCAATACTGATCTGTCATCAGAGAACTCCTCCCCTCCCAATACTGATCTGTCATCAGAGAAACTCCTCCCAATACTGATCTGTCATCAGAGAACTCCTCCCAATACTGATCTGTCATCAGAGAACTCCTCCCCAATACTGATCTGTCTCAGAGAACTCCTCCCAATACTGATCTGTCATCAGAGAACTCCTCCCAATACTGATCTGTCATCAGAGAACTCCTCCCAATACTGATCTGTCATCAGAGAACTCCTCCCAATACTGATCTGTCATCAGAGAACTCCTCCCAATATGATGTCATCAGAGAAACTCCTCCCAATGTGTCATCAGAGAAACCTTCTCCCCAATACTGATTCTGTCACAGAGAACTCCTCCCCAATACTGATCTGTCATCAGAGAACTCCTCCCAATACTGATCTGTCATCAGAGAACTCCTCCCCAATACTGATCTGTCACCAGAGAACTCCTCCCCAATACTGATCTGTCATCAGAGAACTCCTCCCAATACTGATCTGTCATCAGAGAACTCCTCCCAATACTGATCTGTCATCAGAGAGATCTGTCATCAGAGAAACTCTCCCCAATACTGATCCTGTCACCAGAGAACTCCTTCCCAATACTGATCTGTCATCAGAGAACTCCTCCCAATACTGATCTGTCATCAGAGAACTCCTCCCAATACTGATCTGTCTCAGAGAACTCCTCCCAATACTGATCTGTCATCAGAGATCCTCCAAGAAAACTCCTCCCAAGATCTGTCACAGAGAACTCCTCCCAATACTGATCTGTCATCAGAGAACTCCTCCCAATACTGATCTGTCACCAGAGAACTCCTCCCAATACTGATCTGTCATCAGAGAACTCCTCCCCAATACTGATCTGTCAGAGAACTCCTCCCAATTACTGATCTGTCATCAGAGAACTCCTCCCAATACTGATCTGTCACCAGAGAACTCCTCCCCCAATACTGATCTGTCATCAGAGACTCCTCCAATACTGATCCTGTCATCAGAGAATCTCCCAATACTGATCTGTCACCAGAGAAATACTCCCCAATACTGATCTGTCATCAGAGAACTCCTCCCCAATACTGATCTGTCATCAGAGAACTCCTCCCCAATACTGATCTGTCATCAGAGAACTCCTCCCAATACTGATCTGTCATCAGAGAACTCCTCCCAATACTGAACTGTCATCAGAGAACTCCCCAATACTGATCTGTCATCAGAGAACTCCTCCCAATACTGATCTGTCATCAGAGAGAACTCCTCCCAATACTGATCTGTCCTCCCCAATACTGATCTGTCATCAGAGAACTCCTCCCAATACTGATCTGTCATCAGAGAACTCCTCAATACTGATCTGTCATCAGTGAACTCCTCCCAATACTTATCTGTCATCAGAGAACTCCTCCCAATAATGATCTGTCTCCAGAGAACTCCTCCCAATACTGATCTGTCATCAGAGAATCCTCCCCAATACTGATCTGTCATCAGAGAACTCCTCCCAATACTGATCCATCAGAGAATCTCCCCCAACTGATCTGTCATCAGAGAACTCCTCCCAGAATACTGATCTGTCATCAGAGAACTCCTCCCAATACTGATCTGTCATCAGAGAACTCCTCCCAATACTGATCTGTCATCAGAGAACTCCTCCCCAATACTGATCTGTCATCAGAGAAACTCCTCCCCAATACTGATCTGTCATCAGAGAACTCCTCCCAATACTGATCTGTCATCAGAGAACTCCTCCCCAATACTGATCTGTCATCAGAGAACTCCTCCCAATACTGATCTGTCATCAGAGAACTCCTCCCCAATACTGATCTGTCATCAGAGAACTCCTCCCCAATACTGAGCTGTCATCAGAGAACTCCTCCCAATACTCATCTGTCATCAGAGAACTCCTCCCCAAGACTGATCTGTCATCAGAGAACTCCTCCCCAATACTGATCTGTCATCAGAGAACTCCTCCCAATACTGATCTGTCATCAGAGAACTCCTCCCAATACTGTTCTGTCATCAGAGAACTCCGCCCCAATACTGAGCTGTCATCAGAGAACTCCTCCCAATACTGATCTGTCTTCAGAGAACTCCTCCCCCAATACTGATCTGTCATCAGAGAACTCCTCCCAATACTGATCTGTCATCAGAGAACTCCTCCCCAAATTCTGATCTGTCATCAGAGAACTCCTCCCAATACTGATCTGTCATCAGAGAACTCCTCCCCAATAATGATCTGTCATCAGAGAACTCCTCCCAATACTGATCTGTCATCAGAGAACTCCTCCCAATACTGATCTGTCATCAGAGAACTCCCTCCCCCAATACTGATCTGTCATCAGAGAACTCCTCCCAATACTGATCTGTCATCAGAGAACTCCTCCCCAATACTGATCTGTCATCAGAGAACTCCTCCCAATACGGTGATCTGTCATCAGAGAACTCCTCCCAATACTGATCTGTCATCAGAGAACTCCTCCCAATACTGATCTGTCATCAGAGAACTCTCCCCAATACTGATCTGTCATCAGAGAACTCCTCCCAATATGATCTGTCATCAGAGAAACTCCTCCCAATACTGATCTGTCATCAGAGAACTCCTCCCCAATACTGATCTGTCATCAGAGAACACCTCCCAATACTGATCTGTCATCAGAGAACTCTCCCCTCCCAATACTGATCTGTCATCAGAGAACTCCTCCCCAATACTGATCTGTCATCAGAGAACTCCTCCCAATACTGATCTGTCATCAGAGAACTCCTCCCAATACTGATCTGTCATCAGAGAACTCCTCCCCAATACTGATCTGTCACCAGAGAACTCCTCCCAATTATGATCTGTCATCAGAGAACTCCTCCCCAATACGGATCTGTCATCAGAGAACTCCTCCCCCAATACTGATCTGTCATCAGAGAACTCCTCCCCCATACTGATCTGTCATCAGAGAACTCCTCCCCAAATACTGATCTATCATCAGAGAACTCCTCCAAATACTGATCTGTCATCAGAGAACTCCTCACAATACTGATCTGTCAACAGAGAACTCCTCCCAATAATGATATGTCATCAGAGAACTCCTCCCAATACTGATCTGTCATCAGAGAAATCCTCCCCAATACTGATCTGTCATCAGAGAACTCCTCCCAAAACTGATCTGTCATCAGAGAACTCCTCCCAATACTGATCTGTCATCAGAGTACTCCTCCCAATAATGATCTGTCATCAGAGAATTCCTCCCAATACTGATCTGTCATCAGAGAACTCCTCCCAATACTGATCTGTCATCAGAGAACTCCTCCCCACATACTGACTGTCATCAGAGAACTCCTCCCAATACTGATCCTGTCATCAGAGAACTCCTCCCCAATACTGATCTGTCACTCAGAGAACTCTCCCCAATACTGATGAAACGAACTCTCCCAAGAACCCCTCCCAATACTGATCTGTCATCAGAGAACTCCTCCCCAATACTTGATCTGTCATCAGAGAGAATCCTCCCAATACTGATCTGTCATCAGAGAACTCCTCCCAATACTGATCTGTCAATCAGAGAACTCCCTCCCCCAATACTGATCTGTCATCAGAGAACTCCTACCTCCCCAATACTGATCTGTCTTACTCCACCCAATACTGAACTGTATCAGAGAAACTCCTCCCCAGATACTGATCTAGAGAACTCCTCCCAATACTGATCTATCGCCAGATAACTCCTCTCAACAGAGAAACCCCAATACATCTTCATAGAACTCCTCAATATTGATCTGTCATCAAAACTCCTCCCCATCCAGCAGAGAACTCCTCCCCAAACTATCTGATCTGTCTAATCTTTTCCAGAGATACTCCTCCCAATACTGACCTGCCTGATCTGTCTGATCTTTCATCAGAGAACTCCTCACCAATACTGATCTGTCACCATACTGATCGTCACCCAGAGAACTCCTCCCAATACTGATCTGTCATCAGAGAACTCCTCCCAATACCGATCTTGTTCATCAACGAACCCTGGTCCCCAATCAGCCTTCATCAGAACCTCCTCCCAATACTGATCAGAGACACTCCTCCCAATACTGATCTCTCATCAGACACTCCTACCCAATACTGATCTGTCATCAGAGAACTTCCTCCCAATACTTATCTGTCACCAGAGAACTCCCTACCCAATACTGATCTGTCATCAGAGAACTCCTCCCAATACTGATCTGTCATCAGAGAACTCCTCCCCCAATACTGATCTTCATCAGAGAACTCCTCCCCAATACTGAACTGTCATCAGAGAACTCCTCCCAATTCTGATCTGTCATCAGAGAACTCCTCCCCAATACTGATCTGTCATCAGAGAACTCCTCCCAATACTGATCTGTCATCAGAGAACTCCTCACCCAATACTGATCTGTCATCAGAGAACTCCCACCCAATACTGATCTGTCATCAGAGAACTCCTCCCTATACTGATCTGTCATCA
This sequence comes from Lithobates sylvaticus, assembly GCA_028564925.1. Classification (NCBI taxonomy): domain Eukaryota; kingdom Metazoa; phylum Chordata; class Amphibia; order Anura; family Ranidae; genus Lithobates; species Lithobates sylvaticus. The sequence goes on from CM053030.1 coordinate 822,981, forward strand.
GAGAACTCCTCCCAATAATGATCTGTCATCAGAGAACTCCTCCCATTACTGATCTGTCATCAGAGAACTCCTCCCAATACTGATCTGTCATCAGAGAACTCATTACATCAGAGAACTCCTCCCAATACTGATCTGTCATCAGAGAACTCCTCCATCCCCCAATACTGATCTGTCATCAGAGAACTCCTCCCAATACTGATCTGTCACCAGAGAACTCCTCCCCAATACTGATCTGTCATCAGAGAACTCTCCTCCCAATACTGATCTGTCATCAGAGAACTCCTCCCAATACTGATCTGTCATCAGAGAACTCCTCCCCAATACTGATCTGTCATCAGAGAACTCCTCCCCAATACTGATCTGTCATCAGAGAACTCCTCCCCCAATACTGATCTGTCATCAGAGAACTCCCCCAATACTGATCTGTCATCAGAGAACTCCTCCCAATACTGATCTGTCATCAGAGAACTCCTCCCCATACTGATCTGTCACCAGAGAACTCCTCCCTAATACCGATCTGTCATCAAAGAACTCCTCCCAATACCGATCTGTCATCAGAGAACTCCTCCCAATACTGATCTGTCATCAGAGAACTCCTCCCAATACTGATCTGTCATCAGAGAACTCCTCCCATACTGATCTGTCATCAGAGAACTCCTCCCAATACTGATCTGTCAGCAGAGAACTCCTCCCAATACTGATCTGTCATCAGAGAACTCCTCCCAATACTGATCTGTCATCAGAGAACTCCTCCCCTAATACTGATCTGTCACCAGAGAACTCCTCCCAATACTGATCTGTCATCAGAGAACTCCTCCCAATACTGATCTGTCATCAGAGAACTCCTCCCAATACTGATCTGTCATCAGAGAACTCCTCCCAATACTGATCTGTCATCAGAGAACTCCTCCCAATACTGATCTGTCATCAGAGAACTCCTCCCAATACTGATCTGTCATCAGAGAACTCCTCCCCCAATACTGATCTGTCATCAGAGAACTCCTCCCAATACTGATCTGTCATCAGAGAACTCCTCCCAATACTGATCTGTCATCAGAGAACTCCTCCCAATACTGATCTGTCATCAGAGAACTCCTCCCAATACTGATCTGTCATCAGAGAACTCCTCCCAATACTGATCTGTCATCAGAGAACTCCTCCCCAAGACTGATCTGTCATCAGAGAACTCCTCCCCAATACTGATCTGTCATCAGAGAACTCCTCCCAATACTGATCTGTCACCAGAGAACTCCTCCCAATACTGATCTGTCACCAGAGAACTCCTCCAAATACTGATCTGTCATCAGAGAACTCTCCCAATACTGATCTGTCATCAGAGAATTCCACCTCCTCCTGATCTGTCATCAGAGAACTCCTCCCCAATACTGATCTGTCATCAGAGAACTCCTCCCCAATACTGATCTGTCATCAGAGAACTCCTCCCAATACAGATCTGTCACCAGAGAACTCCTCCCAATACTGATCTGGCACCAGAGAACTCCTCCCAATACTGATCTGTCATCAGAGAACTCCTCCCAATACTGATCTGTCATCAGAGAACTCCTCCCAATACTGATCTGTCACCAGAGAACTCCTCCCAATACTGATCTGTCACCAGAGAACTCCTCCCAATACTGATCTGTCATCAGAGAACTCCTCCCCAATACTGATCTGTCACCAGAGAACTCCTCCCAATACTGATCTGTCATCAGAGAACTCCTCCCAATACTGATCTGTCATCAGAGAACTCCTCCCAATACTGATCTGTCATCAGAGAACTCCTCCCAATACTGATCTGTCATCAGAGAACTCCTCCCAATACTGATCTGTCATCAGAGAACTCCTCCCAATACTGATCTGTCATCAGAGAACTCCTCCCAATACTGATCTGTCATCAGAGAACTCCTCCCCAATACTGATCTGTCATCTGAGAACTCCTCCCCATACTGATCTGTCATCAGAGAATCCTCCCAATACTGATCTGTCATCAGAGAACTCCTCCCAATACTGATCTGTCATCAGAGAACTCCTCCCAATACTGATCTGTCATCAGAGAACTCCTCCCAATACTGATCTGTCACCAGAGAACTCCTCCCAATACTGATCTGTCATCAGAGAACTCCTCCCAATACTGATCTGTCATCAGAGAACTCCTCCCAATACTGATCTGTCATCAGAGAACTCCTCCCAATACTGATCTGTCATCAGAGAACTCCTCCCAATACTGATCTGTCATCAGAGAACTCCTCCCCAATACTGATCTGTCATCAGAGAACTCCTCCCCAATACTGATCTGTCATCAGAGAACTCCTCCCCAATACTGATCTGTCATCAGAGAACTCCTCCCAATACTGATCTGTCATCAGAGAACTCCTCCCAATACTGATCTGTCATCAGAGAACTCCTCCCCAATACTGATCTGTCATCAGAGAACTCCTCCCCAATACTGATCTGTCATCAGAGAACTCCTCCCAATACTGATCTGTCATCAGAGAACTCCTCCCAATACTGATCTGTCATCAGAGAACTCCTCCCCAATACTGATCTGTCATCAGAGAACTCCTCCCAATACTGATCTGTCATCAGAGAACTCCTCCCCAATACTGATCTGTCACCAGAGAACTCCTCCCAATACTGATCTGTCATCAGAGAACTCCTCCCAATACTGATCTGTCATCAGAGAACTCCTCCCCAATACTGATCTGTCATCAGAGAACTCCTCCCCAATACTGATCTGTCATCAGAGAACTCCTCCCCAATACTGATCTGTCATCAGAGAACTCCTCCCAATACTGATCTGTCATCAGAGAACTCCTCCCAATACTGATCTGTCATCAGAGAACTCCTCCCAATACTGATCTGTCATCAGAGAACTCCTCCCCAATACTGATCTGTCATCAGAGAACTCCTCCCAATACTGATCTGTCATCAGAGAACTCCTCCCAATACTGAACTGTCATCAGAGAACTCCCCCCAATACTGATCTGTCATCAGAGAACTCCTCCCAATACTGATCTGTCATCAGAGAACTCCTCCCCCAATACTGATCTGTCATCAGAGAACTCCTCCCCAATACTGATCTGTCATCAGAGAACTCCTCCCCCAATACTGATCTGTCATCAGAGAACTCCTCCCAATACTGATCTGTCATCAGAGAACTCCCCCAATACTGATCTGTCACCAGAGAACTCCTCCCCAATACTGATCTGTCATCAGAGAACTCCTCCCCCAATACTGATCTATCATCAGAGAACTCCTCCCCAATACTGATCTGTCATCAGAGAACTCCTCCCCAATACTGATCTGTCATCAGAGAAACTCCTCCCCAATACTGATCTGTCATCATAGAACTCCCTCCCCCAATACTGATCTATCATCAGAGAACTCCTCCCAATACTGATCTGTCATCAGAGAACTCCTCCCAATACTGATCTGTCATCAGAGAACTCCCCCCCAATACTGATCTGTCATCAGAGAATACCTCCCAATACTGATCTGTCATCAGAGAACTCCTCCCAATACTGCTCTGTCATCAGAGAACTCCTCCCAATACTGATCTGTCATCAGAAAACTCCTCCCAATACTGATCGGTCATCAGAGAACTCCTCCCCATACTGATCTGAATCTCCCCAATCAGAGAACTCCTCCCAATACTGATCTGTCATCAGAGAACTCCTCCCCCAATACTGATCTGTCATCAGAGAACTCCTCCCCAATACTGATCTGTCATCAGAGAACTCCTCCCCCAATACTGATCTGTCATCAGAGAACTCCTCCCCAATACTGATCTGTCATCAGAGAACTCCTCCCAATACTGCTCTGTCATCAGAGAACTCCTCCCAATACTGATCTGTCATCAGAGAACTCCCCCAATACTGATCTGTCATCAGAGAACTCCTCCCAATACCGACCTGTCATCAGAGAACTCCCAATACCGACCTGTCATCAGAGAACTCCTCCCATTAATGATCTGTCATCAGAGAACTCCTCCCTAATACTGATCTGTCACCAGAGAACTCCTCCCAATAATGATCTGTCATCAGAGAACTCCTCCCCGAATACTGATCTGTCATCAGAGAACTCCTCCCAATACTGATCTGTCATCAGAGAACTCCTCCCATTAATGATCTGTCATCAGAGAACTCCTCCCTAATACTGATCTGTCACCAGAGAACTCCTCCCAATAATGATCTGTCATCAGAGAACTCCTCCCCGAATACTTATCTGTCATCAGAGAACTCCTCCCAATACTGATCTGTCATCAGAGAACACCTCCCAATACTGATCTGTCATCAGAGAACTCCTCCCAATACTGATCTGTCACCAGAGAACTCCTCCCAATACTGATCTGTCACCAGAGAACTCCTCCCGATACTGATCTGTCACCAGAGAACTCCTCCCATTACTGATCTGTCACCAGAGAACTCCTCCCAATACTGATCTGTCACCAGAGAACTCCTCCCAATACTGATCTGTCACCAGAGAACTCCTCCCCAATAGTGATCTGTCACCAGAGAACTCCTCCCCAATACTGATCTGTTATCAGAGAACTCCCCTGTGACAGGAGTGACTTTGGGTCGGGGGTTTGTGGAACTCAGCTTGCCCTGGAGAGTTCTGGAGGCTCCTTGTCCAGCTTCCCCGGACCCTCTTATGTGTAAATCACCCTGTGTCTCTAGGGCACAGGGTGAATGAGAACCCCCCCCCCCCCCCCTATAATCTGTGCTACTCAGATTCAATGCAGGATATATGTAAAGACTATTCTTAGTTTGTTGATGAACTCAAGATGTTAATTGAGAGAGCTGATCACATTGTCCTCTGTACAATGTAGGAGAAGGGCCGACTCCTAATGGAGCTTCTGCTGTCTTGTGGTTGTTATTATGATAATTTATAATCAACTGTGTGAGCTCGGTGACAACAAGTCTGACCTGTAGTGGAATCCTGATGGGCACAGAGTCACATCGGCTGCTTAAAGGGATTAGTTAATTAGCTCAGTTTAATTTGTTACAGGTGTATTGTTAGAGTAAGATGAGCAGGAGGGGGGGGGGGGGGGTCTCCTCTTCTACTGTATATAAATACTTGTCAGTTTGGTTCTAAAAAAAACAGTCCATGTTGAGCAGCTAAGCAAGTGTCGTCTCGTTTGGTGCTTGGGAGCGGTTGGAATATCTGAGATCCATATCCAGACTGGGAGGAAGTGGTATATGACAAAAGCACTCAAGAGGAGTGTGGGAGCGTTTCGTCACATTGTTGGCAAGCAGTGGGAGCTTCCTGCAGTCAGGGACTGTAAGGAAAGCTCTGCTGGTCCTAGTAGTTCCCAGCCGGTACGAGCAGTTGCGCGGGCACGTGCGGGCGCACGCACGGTCATTGGCGCCAGGCGGGCTATTTAAACCGGACCTTTCCACACAGTTCTTGCTGCTTGATCTACAGCCTTCCGTATGTCCTCCCTGAACCGATCTGACTCTGTGTTTGTAACCCGGCCTGTTCCTCTACCTGCTCTGCTGTCTGCCTGCCCCCGACCTTGGCGTGTCCACGACTCTGCACCTGCTCATCCCTCTGGCTTATCCGCATTGTGTTCCACAGTTACCGAACCCGGCTTGTCTGACCACTCTGTGTACCTGCTCCGGTGGGACCTGTCAGTTCCTGTGACCTGTTCCTTGCTGGTTCCTTTCACCTGCTGCCTGCTGGTTCCTGTGACCTCTTACCTGCCAGTTCCTGTGACCTGTTGCTTACTGGTTCCTGTCACCTGCTGCCTGCTGGTTCCTGTGACCTCTTACCTGCCAGTTCCTGTGACCTGTTGCTTGCTGGTTCCTGTCATCTGCTGTCTGCTGGTTCCTGTCATCCGCTGCCAAGGCCTGCTGACCCTGACACAGCTTCCTTCTCACCACCTGATCCATTTGTCAGCTGTTGATCCCGCCAGGCACTCGTGCTTCCTTCGACTCCTGCGCCCCCTGTCTCCTCTATCAGGGGTCGCGAGTCTGGGACGCAAGAGAGGTCTCCTACTGCAATCCGGACTCGCCACTAGGTACGTGACAGTATCAAGCAGCCATGACCGAGTCCGGGCAGGGAGCCTCTCCCATGGAAGAACTTTGCCTGCACCTGGCAGGCCTGTCCCAATCAGTTAAGAGTCTCCAAGAAGGCTACACGCGTCTAGAGGAACATGTCTTAGCTCAAGGACCGCCAGCCGCCGCTGCCAACCTGCCTGCCCCACCGGCAGTCGTGATGCTACCCCCGGAACCACGAGTGCCTGCACCTGAGAGATTTTCCGGTGAGCGTAGCAAATTCAGGACTTTCTGTAACGCCTGTGAGCTCTACTTTGCTCTCCAGCCGCGAACATTCTCCCTGGAAGCCACTAAAGTAGGCTTTGTGATTTCCCTGCTCCAGAGTGAGCCCCAGCTCTGGGCCCATCACCTTCTTGAACAGAAGGCTGCCGAACTTACCAATCTGAACATTTTTTTTGATGCAATGGCCCGAATCTATGAGGACCCACAGCTCTCCGCGACGGCAGAAGCCGCTCTCCATACTCTACAACAGGGGCGCAGGCCCGCAGAGGACTATGTTGCCGAATTCAGAAGGTGGAGTGCTGACACCAACTGGAACGACGCGGCCCTCCGCTACCAGTTCCGGTTGGGTCTGTCTGATCCCCTCAAGGATGAACTTGCCAGAGTAGGGGTTCCTCAGACCTTAGAGGAACTCATCAACCAGGCCATACAGATCGACAGGCGCCTATGTGAACGGCGGTCTGAGAGGGCCACCGCCCAGACACGTCCCACCTGGATGTTGCCTAAAGTACCCAGCTTTTCCAGTACCCCACCTCTGGCTTGACCTGCACCCACCACAGATAGGCCGGAGCCTATGCAGCTGGGCATGCTACGCCCTACACTCACTCCTGAGGAACGACAACGACGTCGCCTGAACAATTTGTGCCTGTACTGCGGAGAGCCGGGGCACTATGTGAGATCCTGTCCTGCCAAGATCCGTAAGTGGCGTCCTCTTCCTGTTGATTAGATCCTTTCTGTCACCGATGCCTCTCCTCACCTTGCCCTTTCCATTGTATTGCAGCTCCCCGGAAGGAACATCCAGGTCCCCGCTATCGTTGACTCAGGGGCCTGCAGCTGCTTCATGGACTCGGCCTTCGCAGCAACCCATCGCATTCCTTTACGCCCAAAGACCCAAGGACTGCTTATACATCTTGCCGATGGTTCAGCCATCCGTTCCGGGCCCGTCACCCAGGAAACCCTGCCTATCTCTGCCAGTATAACTAGTCTTCATCAGGAACTTCTGTGCCTTGACATCATCTCTTCTCCCCTGTTTCCAGTTGTTTTGGGCATGCCGTGGCTCCGTGCGCACAATCCCTGCATTGACTGGGTTACCAAAGAGATTACCTTTCTGTCTCCTTATTGCTCCCAACACTGCCTTCCAAGGATTTCCACACAGCCTACCGCTTTTGGATGCCGAAACCCGCCAATTAGTTCCCAAGGTTTACCATGCCTTCATGGACGTTTTCATTAAAAAGGGGGCAGAGACCCTTCCTCATCGGGTTTACGATTGCCCCATTGAGCTCCTCCCTGGGGCCGAAGTACCCTTTGGAAGAATCTTTCCCCTGACTGAGCTGGAACTAACTGCACTTAAAGAGTACATAGACGATAACCTCAGGAAGGGCTTTATCCGCTCCTCCACGTCCCCTGCCTGGGGTTGGCATTTTCTTCGTAGAAAAGAAGGACCATACCCTTCGGCCATGTGTCGACTACAGGGAGCTCAATAAGGTGACCATAAAGAATCGCTACCCTCTCCCTCTAGTGCCTGAACTTTTCCAGAGGCTGGGGGCAGCTGTTGTCTTTACCAAGTTAGACCTCCGCGGGGCCTACAACCTGGTCCGTATTAGAAAAGGCGATGAATGGAAGACCGCCTTTCGTACCCGATTCAGACATTTCGAATATCTTGTGATGCCATTTGGGCTCTGCAATGCCCCCGCCACCTTCCGACATTTTATAAATGACATTTTTCGAGACTACCTGGACTTATTCGTCATCATCTATCTAGATGATATTCAGATTTTTTCCACTTCCATTGACAGCCACCGCCAACACGTCAAGTGGGGTGGCTGCGGCAACATGGCCTGTATGCGAAGCCTGAAAAATGCGAGTTTGAACAGCAAAGCATACAGTTTTTGGGGCTCATCATATCAATTGAAGGCATCAAAATGGATCCTCAGAAAATCTCTGCTATCCTTGAATGGCCTGCCCCTGTGGATAAAAAAGGAGTGCAGCGGTTTGTGGGTTTTTCAAACTTTTACCGGAAATTCATTAAGGGCTTCTCAGCCATCATTTCCCCAATTACAGTGGTGTGAAAAAGTGTTTGCCCCCTTCCTCATTTCCTGTTCCTTTGCATGTTTTGTCACACTTAAGTGTTTCGGAACATCAAACCAATTTAAACAATAGTCAAGGACAACACAAGTAAACACAAAATGCAATTTGTAAATGAAGGTGTTTATTATTAAAGGTGAAAAAAAATCCAAACCATCATGGCCCTGTGTGAAAAAGTGATTGCCCCCCTTGTTAAAACATACTATAACTGTGGTTGTCCACACCTGAGTTCATTTTCTCTAGCCACACCCAGGCCTGATTATTGCCACACCTGTTCACAATCAAGGCATCACTTAAATAGGAGCTGCTTGACACAGTAAGGTCCACCAGAAGATCCTTAAAAGCTACACATCATGCCGAGACCCAAAGAAATTCAGGAACAATTGAGAAAGAAAGTAATTGAGATCTATCAGTCTGGAAAGGGTTATAAAGCCATTTCCAAAGCTTTGGGAATCCAGCGAACCACAGTGAGAGCCATTATCCACAAATGGCGAAGACATGGAACAGTGGTGAACCTTCCCAGAGTGGCCGGCCGCCCAAAATTACCCAAGAGCGCAGCGACGACTCATCCAAGAGGTCACAAAAGACCCCACAACAACGTCCAAGGAACTGCAGGCCTGACTTGCCTCAGTTAAGGTCAGCGTTCATGCCTCCACCATCAGGAAAAGACTGGGCAAAAATGGCCTGCATGGCAGAGTTCCAAGGAGAAAACCACTGCTGAGCAAAAAGAACATCAAAGCTCGTCTCAATTTCTCCACAACACATCTTGATGATCCCCAAGACTTTTGGGACAACATTCTGTGGACCGATGAGACAAAAGTGGAACTCTTTGGAAGGTGTGTGTCCAAGTATATCTGGCGTAGAAGGAACACTGCATTTCAGAAAAAAGAACATTATACCAACAGTAAAATATGGTGGTGGTAGTGTGATGTCTGGGGCTGTTTTGCTGCTTCAGGACCTGGAAGACTTGCCGTGATAAAAGGAACTATGAATTCTGCTGTCTACCAAGAGATCCTGAAGGAGAATGTCCGACCATCTGTTCGTGTACTCAAGCTGAAACGAACTTTGGTTCTGCAGCAGGACAATGATCCTAAACATACCAGCAAGTCCACCACCGAATGGCTGAAGAAAAACAAAATGAAGACTTTGGAGTGGCCTAGCCAAAGTCCTGACCTGAATCCTATTGAGATGTTGTGGTATGACCTTAAAAAGGCCGTTCATGCTCGAAAACCCTCTAATGTAACTGAATTAGGACAATTCTGCAAAGATGAGTGGGCCAAAATTCCTCCAGGACGCTGTAAAAGCCTCATTGCACGTTATCGCAAACGCTTGGTTGCAGTTGTTGCTGCTAAGGGTGGCCCAACCAGTTATTAGGTTTAGGGGGCAATCACTTTTTCACACAGGGCCATGATGGTTTGGATTTTTTTTCACCTTTAATAATAAACACCTTCATTTACAAATTGCATTTTGTGTTTACTTGTGTTGTCCTTGACTATTGTTTAAATTGGTTTGATGTTCCGAAACACTTAAGTGTGACAAACATGCAAAGGAACAGGAAAATGAGGAAGGGGCAAACACTTTTTCACACCACTGTACGTAACTAACCAGACAAGGGGTTCGTTTTCAGTAGACCCCCGAAGCCCAAACCGCCTTTGATTCTCTCAAGAAACTCTTTACCTCCGCCTCGGTGCTGAAACACCCCGACCCGGCCCTCCCGTTCGTTTTGGAGGTTGACGCGTCCGAAGTCGCTGTCGGGGCGATACTTTCACAGCGACAAGGCCCCAAGGCCCTCTTGTTCCCCGTTGGGTTTTTTTCCCGCAAATTCACTTCCCCTGAATGGAATTATGATGTGGGTGACCGGGAATTACTGGCAATCAAGGCAGCTTTGGAGGAGTGGCGGTACCTCCTGGAGGGAGCGGCTCACCCGATCGTAATATACACTGACCATAAGAACCCGGAGTATCTAAAGGCTGCAAGGAGGTTGAAACCACGCCAGGCCAGGTGGGCGCTGTTCTTTTCCAGGTTTGCTTTTCACGTCACCTACAGGCCAGGTTCTAAAAACACCAAGCCAGATGCTTTGTCCCGGATGTTTACCGACCCTAAGGTGCCTACCTCACCCGACACCATCCTAGCTGCAGAGCACTTCCTCCTGTTACAAGAAGACTTATTAAGTCGGATTAAGCAAGCCTCCAGTGAAAACCCCCCACCTGTTGAGACAGGGTTGTTAGCAGAGGATGGCCTATTTTGGTCTAACGGCAAGATCTTTATTCCAGAAAATCTCCGGATTACAATACTCGAGCTCTGCCATGACCACGTATTAGCTGGGCAATTTGGCATTGGCAAAACCACAGACCTGGTGCAACGCACATTCTGGTGGCCACAACTTGCAAAGGACTGCAAAAAATATGTACAATCTTGTACCATCTGCACCCGCAACAAGAGTAGTAAGACCAGGGCTTGGGGCTTGCTCAAACCTTTACCTGCCCCGGAAAGGCCTTGGAAACTAATCACTATGGATTTCATCGTTGAACTTCCTCCCTCAGAAGGCCATATGGCCATCTTCGTAGTTGTGGATCGGCTGTCCAAAATGGCCCACTTCATACCCATGAAGGGAACACCTTCAGCACCAGAGACGGCTCAAGCCTTCATTAAGGGAATTGTCAGACTCCATGGGGTCCCAGCTAACATCATCTCTGATAGGGGAGTCCAATTTACCTCTCGGTTCTGGAGAGCGCTCTGTAGTTCCCTTGGCATTGAGTTATCCCTGTCTTCGGCCTACCACCCTCAGACAAACGGGCAAACGGAGAGAACAAATCAGACTCTTGAACAGTACCTGCGCTGTTTCTCATCCTTCTCTCAGTATGACTGGTTCTCCCTGTTGCCATTGGCCGAATTTGCATACAATAACTCCACTCACTCCACTACCAAGCAGACTCCGTTTTTCACCCATCATTTCTGCCTAACTCAGTCCCGGAATGCTCAGTACCCGCTGTCCTCGAAACCGTGGATTTTTTTCTCTGTTAATAACAAGCTGTTGCAGGAAACTATGACCAGGGCACAAAGTCTTAACAAAGAGGTCTTCGACAGGGGAAGACGGGGAGAACTGGTCCTGGAGCCCGGGGACAAGGTTTGGCTGTCCACAATCAATCTCCGGCTCGCTTGCCCCTCAAGGAAACTAGGCCCCAGATTCTTGGGACCTTTCGCAGTCAGGCGAAAGATCAATGAGGTGGCATAAGAACTAGAACTACCAGAGTCACTCTGGGTACACCCAGTTTTTCATGTTTCTCTCCTAAAACCTGCTGTCCCCAACCCTTTCCCAGGACGAGCTACGGATCCCCCTGCTCCCATAATGGTCGATGGGGAAGAAGAGTTCGAAGTGGAGGCAATAATGGATTGCAGGAAGAGAAACAATCGGGTACAATACCTCATCAAATGGAAGGGGGTACGGTTCTGAGGAAAACTCATGGGAACCTGAAGTTAACTTGCATGCCAAACACTTGATCCAAGCTTTCAAGAGAGCACATCCCGAAAAACTGGCCCAGTTGGGCATCCGGAGGCTGCCCCTTGGGGGGGGGGCAATATAAGGAAAGCTCTGCTGGTCCTAGTAGTTCCTCGCCGGTACGAGCGGGTGCGCGGGCACGTGTGGGTGCGCGCACGGGCGCACACACGGTCATTGGCGCCAGGCGGGCTATTTAAACCAGACCTTTCCACACAGTTCTTGCTGCTTGATCTACAGCGTTCCGTATGTCCTCCCTGAACCGATCTGACTCTGTGTTTGTAAACCGGCCTGTTCCTCTACCTGCTCTGCTGTCTGCCTGCCCCCGACCTTGGCGTGTCCACGACTCTGCACCTGCTCATCCCTCTGGCTTATCCGCATTGTGTTCCACAGTTACCGAACCCGGCTTGTCTGACCACTCTGTGTACCTGCTCCGGTGGGACCTGTCAGTTCCTGTGACCTGTTCCTTGCTGGTTCCTGTCACCTGCTGCCTGCTGGTTCATGTGACCTCTTACCTGCCAGTTCCTGTGACCTGTTGCTTGCTGGTTCCTGTCACCTGCTGCCTGCTGGTTCCTGTGACCTCTTACCTGCCAGTTCCTGTGACCTGTTGCTTGCTGGTTCCTGTCACCTGCTGCCTGCTGGTTCCTGTGACCTCTTACCTGCCAGTACCTGTGACCTGTTGCTTGCTGGTTCCCGTCACCTGCTGCCTGCTGGTTCCTGTGACCTCTTACCTCCCAGTTTCTGTGACCTGTTGCTTGCTGGTTCCTGTCGTCTGCTGTCTGCTGATTCCTGTCATCCGCTGCCAAGGCCTGCTGACCCTAACACAGCTTCCTTTTCACCACCTGATCCATTTGTCAGCTGTTGATCCCGCCAGGCACTCGTGCTTCCTTCGACTCCTGCGCCCCCTGTCTCCTCTATCGGGGGTCGCGAGTCTGGGATGCAAGAGAGGTCTCCTACTGCAATCCGGACTCGCCACTAGGTACAGGACAAGGAAATCCAAACCTCCACCTGGATCCAAGGTCCGGATAGCAGGAGAGGAGGAGAAGTACAGATACCAGCCGCCATGGAAGAGGAATTCGGAAGGAGGTTGCGAGAGATGCGGATACAGCACAGAGGACCAGTATCGGTGCAGGTCCTGCTGGGATGGTATGATTCTGTTCCCCTACAACTCTGGAAAGAAGCGCTAGCCTGTGAGCAGCGACACCAGGGAAAAGTTCTCCCCTCCATCCATGTAAGGTACTGGTCGCAGTATGAAGTACGAATGCTGTTATTGGGGGAACAACCGAAGCAGGAGTGGACAGCTGAGGTAAGCAGGCTGATCCGGGCAGAAATACGGTTGGACGAGAGCTACAGAGCCCTCCGGTGGTATGTAGCCAGAGTGTGCCCGTGGACAGCGGATGACAGGCCCACGGAAGGCTTTGACTATGATGGCCTGGGATTGTTGTACTGGAGGTTGTCCGAGGACCCCGACTTTGGGAGTGATCTGGAATGGCGTTTGGAGGAAATAATTGAGCACAGAGAGCAAAGATTGAACATCTCGGAAGTGCTCTGGGCACAGGAAGATTTGGAGTTCCTGGCCACTCAGGAATGGGAGCTGGAGATCGCCTACAGACAGCTGCTAGACACTGCTCAGTGCCAGGGCTGGGCTCCCTTTGCCCATCAGGAAATACCAGTGGACAACTCTGGTCTGGCTGAAAAGTCGGCAATGTGGCAGAGTAACAGTGTGCTTTGCCAACCTGCCCCCGCAGCTATGGACGCGGAGGTCTTATGGCGGATGCAGCAAGTGCTGACTGACCTTGATGATCCTGTTTCTGCATGGGATGATCTTGGATGGAGGAATGTGCCTGTCCAGCAGTATGCCAGAGAATCGGCAGTGGAAAATCTGGAAATTGCCATTCCCAAAGCTGAAGTGCTGACAACTGGCCAGGGCTCTGCCAACCTCTGCCCAGCACTGATAGCATCTTCTGGGTTCCATGGACAGGAGATGGTGAACCTCTATCCCCAGACACCAGATGCAGAGACTGGGGATTTGATAGACTTTTCAGCTGAGGAAAAACAACCTGATGAGCCTCCAGCAGAAGAGCTGTATTAGGGCCAAACTTCACTGTGCTCTGCCCAGCACCGGCAACTGTGGAGTTGCAAGAGACTCCTCCAACTGAAGTTCTGGTCACCGGACAGTGGGTCCAAGACCTCTGCCCCACACCTGCAGTAGTTCTAGGGGCCCATGGTGAGAAGGTGACGGTCACTCCCCAACAGTTAGCCGGAGTGGATGATGTGGGGTCCTCAGCTGAAGTGCTAACAGGGCAGAATGCTACTGGCCCCTACACACAACTGCAGCTTGAGCTGATATCGGGGGATGGGACTGCAGTCCCCATTTGTATACTCCAGGGATGCTGGGCGGTCGGCCCAAATCCCCAACAGCATGACGGAGTGATCCCAGTCACCCTGTCTTCTCTCCAGCGGCTGAAAGGACTCCAGGGAGAAGGGCCAGTCCAGGCCTCTCCCCAGCGACGGGCATGTTCTCTGAGAGAGGCAGAGGTTGGCTGGGTAAGTAATGCTATGTTTGGGACAATATATTTTATTTGGGGTACTGTGTGGATACCGGCAATGGGAAACTGGAACTACTGACTAACTTCGGAGTTAACCCGTCTGGGGTCTCCTCCTGTGTTAGTCTCCTGCCGAAAGGGGAGATGTGTGACAGGAGTGACTTAGGGGTCGGGGGTTTGTGGAACTCAGCTTGCCCTGAAGAGTTCTGGAGGCTCCTTGTCCAGCTTCCGCAGACCTTCTTATGTGTAAATCACCCTGTGTCTCTAAGGGCACAGGGTGAATGAGAACCCCCCCCCCCCCCCTATAATCTGTGCTAGTCAGATTCAATGCAGGATATATGTAAAGACTATTCTTAGTTTGTTGATGAACTCAAGATGTTAATTGAGAGAGCTGATCACATTGTCCTCTGTACAATGTAGGAGACGGGCCGACTCCTAATGAAGCTCCTGCTGTCTTGTGGTTGTTATTATGATAATTTATAATCAACTGTGTGAGCTCGGTGACAACAAGTCTGACCTGTAGTGGAATCCTGATGGGCACAGAGTCACATCGGCTGCTTAAAGGGATTAGTTAATTAGCTCATGTTAATTTGTTACAGGTGTATTGTTAGAGTAAAATGAGCAGGAGGGGGGGGTCTCCTCTTCTACTGTATATAAATACTTGTCAGTTTGGTTCTAAAAAAAACAGTCCATGTTGAGCAGCTAATCAAGTGTCGTCTTGTTTGGTGCTTGGGAGCGTTTGGAATATCTGAGATCCATATCCAGACTGGGAGGAAGTGGTATATGATGAAAGCACTCAAGAGGAGTGTGGGGGCGTTTCGTCACATCCCCCAATACTGATCTGTGATCAAAGAACTCCTCCCCAATACTGATCTGTCACCAGAGAACTCCTCCCAATACTGATCTGTCATCAGAGAACTCCTCCCAATACTGATCTGTCATCAGAGAACTCCCCCAATACTGGTCTGTCATCAGAGAACTCCTCCCAATACTGATCTGTCACCAGAGAACTCCTCCCAATACTGATCTGTCATTAGAGAACTCCTCCCAATACTGATCTGTCATCAGAGAACTCCTCCCAATACTGATCTGTCATCAGAGAACTCCTCCCCAATACTGATCTGTCATCAGAGAACTCCTCCCCAATACTGATCTGTCATCAGAGAACTCCTCCCCAATACTGATCTGTCATCAGAGAACTCCTCCCAATACTGATCTGTCATCAGAGAACTCCCCCAATACTGATCTGTCATCAGAGAACTCCTCCCAATACTGATCTGTCACCAGAGAACTCCTCCCAATACTGATCTGTCATTAGAGAACTCCTCCCAATACTGATCTGTCATCAGAGAACTCCTCCCAATACTGATCTGTCATCAGAGAACTCCTCCCCAATACTGATCTGTCATCAGAGAACTCCTCCCCAATACTGATCTGTCATCAGAGAACTCCTCCCCAATACTGATCTGTCATCAGAGAACTCCTCCCAATACTGATCTGTCATCAGAGAACTCCTCCCCCAATACTGATCTGTCATCAGAGAATTCCTCCCAATACTGATCTGTCATCAGAGAACTCCTCCCCCAATACTGATCTGTCATCAGAGAACTCCTCCCCCAATACTGATCTGTCATCAGAGAACTCCACCCAATACTGATCTGTCATCAGAGAACTCCTCCCCCAATAATGATCTGTCATCAGATAACTCCTCCCCAATACTGATCTGTCATCAGAGAACTCCCACAATACTGACCTGTCATCTGAGAACTCCTCCCAATACTGATCTGTCACCAGAGAACTCCTCCCAATACTGATCTGTCATCAGAGAACTCCTCCCAATACTGATCTGTCATCAGAGAACTCCTCCCAATACTGATCTGTCATCAGAGAACTCCCCAGATACTGATCTGTCATCAGAGAACTCCTCCCCAATACTGATCTGTCATCAGAGAACTCCTCCCCAATACTGATCTGTCATCAGAGAACTCCTCCCCAATACTGATCTGTCATCAGAGAACTCCTCCCAATACTGATCTGTCATCAGAGAACTCCTCCCCAATACTGATCTGTCATCAGAGAATTCCTCCCCCAATACTGATCTGTCATCAGAGAGCTCCTCCCAATACTGATCTGTCACCAGAGAACTCCTCCCAATACTGATCTGTCATCATAGAACTCCTCCCATTAATGATCTGTCATCAGAGAACTCCTCCCCAATACTGATCTGTCATCAGAGAACTCCTCCCCCAATACTGATCTGTCATCAGAGAGCTCCTCCCAATACTGATCTGTCACCAGAGAGCTCCTCCCAATACTGATCTGTCACCAGAGAACTCCTCCCAATACTGATCTGTCATCATAGAACTCCTCCCCAATACTGATCTGTCATCAGAGAACTCCTCCCAATACTGCTCTGTCATCAGAGAACTCCTCCCCGATTACTGCTCTGTCATCAGAGAACTCCTCCCCAATACTGATCTGTCATCAGAGAACTCCTCCCAATACCGATCTGTCATCAGAGAACTCCTCCCAATACTGATCTGTCACCAGAGTACTCCTCCCCAGTACTGATCTGTCACCAGAGAACTCCTCCCCCAATACTGATCTGTCATCAGATAACTCCTCCCCAATACTGATCTGTCATTAGAGAACTCCCACAATAC
Organism: Lithobates sylvaticus; assembly: GCA_028564925.1. Lineage (NCBI taxonomy): Eukaryota > Metazoa > Chordata > Amphibia > Anura > Ranidae > Lithobates > Lithobates sylvaticus. The sequence goes on from CM053030.1 coordinate 840,046, forward strand.
TGACCTGTCATCAGAGAACTCCTCCCAATACTGATCTGTCATCAGAGAACTCCTCCCAATACTGATCTGTCATCAGAGAACTCCTCCCAATACTGATCTGTCATCAGAAAACTCCTCCCAATACTGATCTGTCATCAGAGAACTCCTCCCCCAATACTGATCTGTCATCAGAGAATTCCTCCCAATACTGCTCTGTCACCAGAGAACTCCTCCCAATACTGATCTGTCACCAGAGAACTCCTCCCCAATACTGATCTGTCATCAGAGAACTCCTCCCAATACTGATCTGTCATCAGAGAACTCCTCCCAATACTGATCTGTCAACAGAGAACTCCTCCCCAATACCGATCTGTCATCAGAGAACTCCCCCAATACTGATCTGTCATCAGAGAACTCCCAATACTGATCTGTCACCAGAGAACTCCTCCCCAATACTGATCTGTCATCAGAGAACTCCTCCCCAATACTGATCTGTCATCAGAGAACTCCTCCCAATACTGATCTGTCATCAGAGAACTCCTCCCCAATACTGATCTGTCATCAGAGAACTCCCCCAATACTGATCTGTCATCAGAAAACTCCTCCCAATACTGATCTGTCATCAGAGAACTCCTCCCCAATACTGATCTGTCATCAGAGAATTCCTCCCAATACTGATCTGTCATCAGAGAACTCCTCCCCAATACTGAGCTGTCATCAGAGAACTCCTCCCAATACTGATCTGTCACCAGAGAACTCCTCCCAATAATGATCTGTCATCAGAGAACTCCTTCCCAATACTGATCTGTCACCAGAGAACTCCTCCCCAATACTGATCTGTCACCAGAGAACTCCTCCCAATACTGATCTGTCAACAGAGAACTCCTCCCAATACTGATCTGTCATCAGCGAACTCCTCCCCAATACTGATCTGTCATCAGAGAACTCCTCCCAATACTGATCTGTCACCAGAGAACTCCTCCCCAATACTGATCTGTCATCAGAGAACTCCTCCCAATACTGATCTGTCATCAGAGAACTCCTCCCAATACTGATCTGTCATCAGAGAACTCCTCCCAATACTGATCTGTCATCAGAGAACTCCTCCCAATACTGATCTGTCATCAGAGAACTCCTCCCCAATACTGATCTGTCATCAGAGAACTCCTCCCCAATACTGATCTGTCATCAGAGAACTCCTCCCCAATACTGATCTGTCATCAGAGAACTCCTCCCAATACTGATCTGTCACCAGAGAACTCCTCCCAATACTGATCTGTCATCAGAGAACTCCTCCCAATACTGATCTGTCATCAGGGAACTCCTCCCCAATACTGATCTGTCATCAGAGAACTCCTCCCCAATACTGATCTGTCATCAGAGAACTCCTCCCAATACTGATCTGTCATCAGAGAACTCCTCCCAATACTGATCTGTCATCAGAGAACTCCTCCCCAATACTGATCTGTCATCAGAGAACTCCCCCCAATACTGATCTGTCATCAGAGAACTCCTCCCCAATACTGATCTGTCACCAGAGAACTCCTCCCCAATACTGATCTGTCATCAGAGAACTCCTCACAATACTGATCTGTCATCAGAGAACTCCTCCCCAATACCGATCTGTCATCAGAGAACTCCCCAATACTGATCTGTCACCAGAGAACTCCTCCCAATACTGATCTGTCACCAGAGAACTCCTCCCAATACTGATCTGTCATCAAGAATCCTCCCCAATACTGATCTGTCATCAGAGAACTCCTCCCAATACTGATCTGTCATCAGAGAACTCCTCCCAATACTGATCTGTCACCAGAGAACTCCTCCCCAATACTGATCTGTCACCAGAGAACTCCTCCCCAATACTGATCTGTCACCATAGAACTCCTCCCCCAATACTGATCTGTCATCAGAGAACTCCTCCCAATACTGATCTGTCATCAGAGAACTCCTCCCAATACTGATCTGTCACCAGATAACTCCTCCCAATAATGATCTGTCATCAGAGAACTCCTCCCCAATACTGATCTGTCATCAGAGAACTCCTCCCAATACTGATCTGTCATCAGAGAACTCCTCCCAATACTGATCTGTCACCAGAGAACTCCTCCCCAATACTGATCTGTCATCAGAGAACTCCTCCCCAATACTGATCTGTCATCAGAGAACTCCTCCCCAATACTGATCTGTCACCAGAGAACTCCTCCCAATACCGATCTGTCACCAGAGAACTCCTCCCCAATACTGATCTGTCATCAGAGAACTCCTCCCAATACTGATCTGTCATCAGAGAACTCCCCCCCAATACTGATCTGTCCTCAGAGAACTCCTCCCCAATACTGATCTGTCACTCAGAGAACTCCTCCCAATACTGATCTGTCATCAGAGAACTCCTCCCCAATACTGATCTGTCATCAGAGAACTCCTCCCCAATACTGATCTGTCACCAGAGAACTCCCCCCAATAATGATCTGTCACCAGAGAACTCCACCCCAATACTGATCTGTCATCAGAGAACTCCTCCCAATACTGATCTGTCATCAGAGAACTCCTCCCAATACTGATCTGTCATCAGAGAACTCCTCCCAATACTGATCTGTCATCAGAGAACTCCTCCCCCAATACTGATCTATCATCAGAGAACTCCTCCAAATACTGATCTGTCATCAGAGAACTCCCCCAAGACTGATCTGTCACCAGAGAACTCCTCCCCAATACTGATCTGTCATCAGAGAACTCCTCCCAATACTGATCTGTCACCAGAGAACTCCTCCCAATACTGATCTGTCATCAGATAACTCCTCCCAATACTGATCTGTCATCAGGGAACTCCTCCCAATACTGATCTGTCATCAGAGAACTCCTCCCAATACTGATCTGTCACCAGAGAACTCCTCCCAATACTGATCTGTCACCAGAGAACTCCTCCCAATACTGATCTGTCACCAGAGAACACCTCCCAATACTGATCTGTCATCAGAGAACTCCTCCCAATACTGATCTGTCATCAGAGAACTCCTCCCCAATACTGATCTGTCACCAGAGAACTCCTCCCAATACTGATCTGTCACCAGAGAACTCCTCCCCAATACTGATTTGTCATCAGAGAACTCCTCCCAATACTGATCTGTCACCAGAGAACTCCTCCCCAATACTGATCAGTCACCAGAGAACTCCTCCCAATACTGATCTGTCACCAGAGAACTCCTCCCCCAATACTGATCTGTCATCAGAGAACTCCTCCCCAATACTGATCTGTCATCAGAGAACTCCTCCCAATACTGATCTGTCATCAGAGAACTCCTCCCTATACTGATCTGTCATCAGATAACTCCTCCCCCAATACTGATCTGTCATCAGAAAACTCCTCCCAATACTGATCCGTCATCAGAAAACTCCTCCCAATACTGATCTGTCATCAGAAATCTCCTCCCAATACTGATCTCTCATCAGTCATGACAGCAGAGAACAGTAGGATCAGGTGATCACATTCCATATAAGATTAATAGAGGGGTGACAGCAGGTCATCACAGATACAGCAGAGCAGGTAACGAGAATCACCTCCCATATATAAAGAGGGGTGCAGTACCACAAGGGACGATTAGGTGACACCAGAGACAGAGCGCATTATTATTGACAGTAGCCACAGAGGAGGTGTCAGTAGAGTACAGAGGTGATCACCTCCCATTATAATATAGGGGGGTGCAAGGACAGTAGGTACCACATAGAGGAGGTGACCCTCCTCCCGATACTGATTTGTGTACAGTACCACAGAGGACAGCTAGGACAGAGGGCGTGATCACAATTCCCATATAATATTAGAGGACCACTTGAACATTAGTACCACAGAGGGGACCCCCATACATGTGCATACCACAGGTCAGAGTGCAGCACAGGAGGGGGTGTGAACTCACAATTCCCCAATATAATAGGGGGCAGTACCACAGAGGGACATTAGGTGACAGCAAGACAGGAGGAGTGTGATCACAAATTCCCAATATATAGAGGAGGTGCAGTAGGCCGACAACAAGTACAGCAGGGGATCACATTCCCCATTAAAAGGGGCAGTGACAGGGGACATTAGGTGACAGCCGAGACTGGCGAGTGATCACATTCCATATATAATAGAGGAGGTGCAGTACCACAAGAGGGACATAGGTGACAGCAGAGGACATGAGTGAGGTGATCACATTCCCCATATATAATAGAGGGGGTGCAGTACCACGACAGAGGGACTATTAGGTGGCAGCAGAGGACAGAGAGTGGATCAGATTCCCATATATAATAGAGGAGGTGCAGTACCACAGAGAGGACATTAGGTGACAGCAGAGGACAGAGGAGGTGATCACATTCCATATATAATAGGGAGGTGGCAGTACATGCCACAGAGGGGACATTAGGACGACAACATTAGTACAGGAGGGGGTGAATCACATTCCATTATAAGATATAGAGGGTGGCAGTACCACGGGAGAGGGGACATTAGGAGTGACAGCAGAGGACTGGAGGAGGTGATCACATTGTCCATTATATAATAAGAGGGAGGTTGCAGTACCACAGGAGGGTGACATTAGGTGACAGCAGAGGGACAGGAAGGGGGTGATCACTTATTCCCGATATATAATAGAGGGTGGTGCAGTACCACAGAGATGACATTAGGTGGCAGTATTAGGACAGGTAGGAGGTGATCACATTCCATATATAATAGAGGAGGTGCAGTACCACAGAGGGGACATTATTAGGTGACAAGCATAGGACATTGAGAGGTGATTCGCATTCCCATATATAATAGAGGGGTGCAGTACCAATAAGGGGACATTTAGGTGACAGCAGAGACAGTAGATGGTGATCACATTCCCATAGTATAATAAAGAGAGGTGCATCCCTTACAGATTAGTATATTATGAGAGGGGACATAAGGGGCATTAGGGACAAGACAGAGAGGAGGTGAATCACAATCCCATATATAATAGAGGGGTGCAGTACCACAGAGAGGACATTCAGGTGGCAAGCATAAAGGACAGAGAGGAGGTGACCGCAATTCCCCATATATAATAAGAGGAGTGCAGTACCACAGTTGAGATGACATTATAGGGTGGCAGTAGAGGACAGGATGCTGGTGATCACATTCCATATATAATAGAGGAGGTGCAGTACCACAGAGGGGACATTAGTGACAGCTAGAGGACAAGGAGGAGAGGTGATTCCGGCAGTCCCCATAATATAATAGAGGAGGTGCAGTTCCACAGGAGGGGACATTATTAGGTGACAGCAGAGGACAGGAGGTTGTGATCACATTCCATAAATATACAGGCGAGGCGTGCAGTACCACATAGGGGACATTAGTGACAGCAGAGGACAGGAGAGCCGGTATCACATTCCATATATAATAGAGGAGGAGTGCAGTTACCTTTTAACTGTGAGAGGACAGTAGGGTGACAGCAGAGGACAGAGGAGGTGAAGCACATTTCCCATTTATATAATGCATACAGAGGAGGTCGCAGCTAGGGACACAGAGAGGGGTGGGGACATTAGGGGTGCAGCACAGAGCATTCGTGACATAGGAGGAGGGTGATCACATTTCCATATATAATAGAGGAGGTGCAGTAACCACAGAGAGGACATTAGTGGCAGTAGAGGACAGGAGGAAGTGATCACATTCCCATATATGAATAGGAGGGGGTGCAGTACCACAGAGTTGGACATTTAGGTTGACAGACAGAAGGACAGGAGGAGGTGATCACATTCTGCCATATATAATAGAGGGGGTGCAGTACCACAAATTGAAACATAATAGGTGACAGCAGGAGGGCAGGAGGAGTGGATCACATTCCTTATATAATAGTAGGAGGTGCAGTACGCACAGAGAGACATTAGGTTGACGAGCTCCAGAGGACAGTATTTTAGGTTATTCACCTTCCCATATATATTAGAGGTGTGTGTATTACCACAGAGGGGACATAAGGTGACATAGCAAGACTGGAGGGCGTTTGAACACATTCCCATAATTGACATAGAGGAGTGCATACCACAGAGGGGACATTAGTTGGCAGTAGAGTACAGGAGAGGTGATCACATTCCCATATATAATATAGTCGACCCTACCACAGAGGGGACTAGGTGACAGCGAGACAGGAGGAGGTGATCACATTCCCATAAATAATAGAGAGGTGGTTAACAGTACACAACAGAGAGGGGACATTCCTCCGCAGATCGATCTTCACCAGAGGAGATCAGATTCCCAATATAAATTGGGAGGGGCATACCACAGAGAGACATTAGGTCAGCAGAAGGTCAAAGGTGATCCACATTCCAAATAATAATAAGTCGGGGCTGAAGTGTGTAACAAAAAAACCAAACAGAGGGACATTAGGCGACAAACAGAGGAGGGGGTGTTCAACATTCATATATAAAGAGGGGGGCAGTACCACAGAGACATTAGGTGATCAAGAGGACTGGAGGAGGTGATCACTTCCCAGTCCACAAGGACATTACAGCAGAGTGTACAGGAGAGGTGATCAGATTCCCATATATAATTGAGAGAGGTGCAGTACCACGAAGAGGACATTAGTTGTCAGCAGACAGGACAGAGGAGAGGTGATCACTATTCCCATATATATCAGAGAGGAGCAGTACCTACAAAGGACATTAGGCGAACAAGCAGAGGACAGAGAGGGGTGATCACAATCCATATATAAAAAGAGAGGTGCAGTAGCCTACAGAGGGACATATTAGGTGACAGCAGTTAGGACAGAGGTGGTGATCCACCGATTCCCATATTATTAATTGAGGAGTGTGCATTACCACCTGAGGTACATGAGGTGGATTCAGCAGAGTACATGAGGTCGTTGATCTACATTCCCATATATTATATTGAGAGAAGGTGGTGCTTTAGTACCACAGAGGGGACATTTTAGGTTGACACGGAGAGTACAGGAGGGGGGATCACATCCCATATATATTTTAGGAGGTGCAGTACCACAAGGGGAGGGACGATTATGTGACAGTGACTGAAGAGGACAGGAAGGAGGTGATCACAGTTCCCCATATAATAATCAGAGGGGTGCAGTACCACCGATGGTGGACAATTAGGTGGCAGGCAGAGGAACAGGGAGTGGTTATTGCTGATTCCCATATTATACTTGAGGGGGTGCGAGTACCACAGAGGGGACATAGGTGGCAGCAGGGCCAGGAGTAGTTATCACATTCCCAAAGATAATTTAGATAACTGCAGTACTTACAGAGAGGACATTAATTGACAAGCTAGAGGACAGAGAGGAGTGACCACATTCCATAGATAATAGAGGAGGAGCAACGTTCCACAGAGGGGACATTAGGTGACAAACTAGAAGGAACATGAGGGGTGATCACAATCCATATAGATTCAGTAACCACATGAGAACATTAGTGGCAGCAAGGAACAGGAGGGGCATTGCCATATATAATAGAGGGGTGCAGTACCATTAGAGAGGACATAAGGTACAGCAGTGAACTGGAGGAGGTGATCACATCCCATATAGTAATAGAGGGGGTGCAGTACCACAGAGGGGACATTAGGTGGCAGCAGAGGACAGGAGGTGGTGATCACAATCCATATATAATATGAGGGGGCCAGTACCAACAGAGAGGACATTAGTGGCAGCAGAGGACAAGGGGTGATCAAATCCCCCCAATACTGATAATCATTGGAGCACTCAGATTACCCCAATACTGATCATGTCATCAGCATAGGACAGGAGGGGTGATCACATCCCAGATATATATAAGGGGCAGTACCACAGAGGGACATAAGGTGACTAGCAGAGGACAGGAGGGGGTGATCACATTCCCATGATATAATAGAGGAGTTCAGTACCACAGAGAGACATTTAGGTGACAGCAGAGGACAGGAGGGGGTGATCACTGTCCCATATATAATAGAGAGGTGCAGACTCCCAGATAGGACTGATTCGTGGCATCAGAAACTCCCCCAAGTACGCATCTGACATTTCCATATATAAAAGAGTGGTCCTCCCAAGACTGGAATCTGTCATCAGAGAACTCCTCCCCAATACTGATCTGTCATCAGAGAACTCCTCCCCAATACTGATCTGTCATCAGAGAACTCCTCCCAATACCGATCTGTCACCAGAGAACTCCTCCCAATACTGATCTGTCATCAGAGAAACATCAGAGCCTCCCCCAATACTGATCTGTCATCATAGAGAACTCCCACTCCCCAATACTGACTCTGTCATCAGAGAACTCCTCCCAATACTGATCTGTCACCATTCAGAGAACATCCTCCCCCCAATACTGATCTGTCATCAGAGAACTCCTACCAATACTGATCTGTCATCAGAGAACTCCTCCCAATACTGATCTGTCATCAGACTGAACTCCTCCCCAATACTGATCAGTCATCAAGAGAACTCCTCCCAATACTGATCTGTCATCAGAGAACTCCTCCCCAATACTGATCTGTCACCAGAGAACTCCTGCCCCAATACTGATCTGTCATCAGAGAATCTCCTCCCAATACTGATCTGTCTCCAGAGAACTCCTCCCCACCCTATACTGATCTGTCATCAGAGAACTCCTCCCAATACTGATCTGTCATCAGAGAATACTGATCTTTCATCGGAGAAATCCTCCCAATACTGATCTGTCATCAGAGAACTCCTCCCAATACTGATCTGTCATCAGAGAACTCCTCCCAATACTGATCTGTCATCAGAGAACTCCTCCCCAATACTGATCTGTCATCAGAGAACTCCTCCCCAATACTGATCTGTCATCAGAGAAACTCCCCAATACTGATCTGTCATCAGAGAACTCCACCCAATACTGATCTGTCATCAGAGAACTCCTCCCAATACTGATCTGTCATCAGAGAACTCCTCCCAATACTGATCTGTCACCAGAGAACTCCTCCCAATACTGATCTGTCATCAGAGAACTCCTCCCCCAATACTGATCTGTCATCAGAGAACTCCTCCCAATACTGATCTGTCATCAGAGAACTCCTCCCAATACTGATCTGTCATCAGAGAACTCCTCCCCAATACTGATCTGTCATCAGAAGAACTCCTCCCAATACTGATCTGTCATCAGAGAACTCCTCCCCAATACTGATCTGTCATCAGAAGAACTCCTCCCAATACTGATCTGTCACCAGAGAACTCCCCCAATACTGATCTGTCATCATAGAACTCCTCCCCAATACTGATCTGTCATCAGAGAACTCCTCCCAATACTGATCTGTCATCAGAACTCCTCCCAATACTGTTCAGTCACCAAGAGAACTCCTCCCAATACTGATCTGTCATCAGAGAACTCCTCCCCCAATACTGATGATCTGTCATCAGAGAAACTCCTCCACCAATACTGATCTGTCATCAGAGAACTCCTCCCCAATACGATCTGTCATTAAAGTCATCCAGACCGAACTGTCATCAGAGAACTCCTCCCAATACTGTCATCAGAGAACTTCCTCCCCCATACTGATCTGTCATCACACTTCCTCCCAAAATCGTGTCATCCTCACCCAATACTGATCTTATCCTAGAAACTGTCATCAGAGAAACTCCTCCCCAATACTGATCTGTCATCAGAGAACTCTCCCAAATACTGATCTGTCATCAGAGAATGATCTGTCATCAGATCATCAGAGAACTCCTCCCCAATTACTGATCTGTCATCAGAGAACTCCTCCCAATACTGATCTGTCACCCAGAGAAACTCCCTCCCATTACTGATCTGTCATCAGAGAACTTCCTCCCCAATACTATACTGATCTGTCACTCCTCCCAATACTGAGAACTCCTCCCCAATACTGATCTGTCACCACTCCTCCCAGAGAACATCAGAGAACCTCCCCAATACTGATCTGTCATCCAGAGAACTCCCTCCCAATACTGATCTGTCATCAGAGAACTCCTCCCAATACTGACTGTCCCATACACTGTCATCAGATAACTTCCCCCAATACTGATCTGTCACCAGAGAACTCCTCCCCAATACTGATCTGTCATCAGAGAACTCCTAACTCCCCCAATACTGATCTGTCATCAGAGAACTCCTCCCAATACTGATCTGTCACCAGAGAACTCCCTCCCAATACTGATCTTTCATCAGAGAACTCCTCCCAATACCGATCTGTCACCAGAGAACTCCTCCCCCAATACTGATCTGTCATCAGAGAACTCCTCCCAATACCGATCTGTCATCAGAGAACTCCTCCCAATACTGGTCTGTCACCAGAGAACTCCTCCCAATACTGATCTGTCATCAGAGAACTCCTCCCAATACTGATCTGTCATCAGAGAAAACCTCCCAGAAAACTCCTCCCAATACTTCATCAGAGAGTACTCCTCCCAATACTGATCTGTCATCAGAGAACTCCTCCCCAAAAACTCCCCCAATACTGATCTGTCACCAGAGAACTCCTCCCATTACTGATCTGTCATCAGATAAACTCCCCCAATCCTGATCTGTCATCAGAGAAACTCTCCCAATACTGATCTGTCATCAGAGAACTACTCCCAATACTGATCTGTCACCATAAAAAATTCCCCCAATACTGAATCTGTCATCAGAGAACTCCTCCCAATACTGATCTGTCATCAGAGAACTCCTCCCATTACTGATCTGTCACCAGAGAACTCCTCCCATTACTGATCCTTGTCATCAGAGAACTCCTCCCCAATACTGATCTTTCATCAGAGAACTCCTCCCAATACTGATCTGTCATCAGAGAACTCCTCCCAATACTGATCTGTCATCAGAGAACTCCTCCCAATACTGATCTGTCAACAGAGAACTCCGCCCAATACTGATCTGTCACCAGAGATCTCCTCCCAATACTGATCTGTCACCAGAGAACTCCTCCCAATACTGATCTGTCATCAGAGAACTCCTCCCAATACTGATCTGTCATCAGAGAACTCCTCCCCAATACTGATCTGTCATCAGAGAACTCCTCCCCAATACTGATCTGTCATCAGAGAACTCCTCCCCAATACTGATCAGTCATCAGAGAACTCCTCCCAATACTGATCTGTCACCAGAGAACTCCTCCCAATACTGATCTGTCATCAGAGAACTCCTCCCAATACTGATCTGTCATCAGAGAACTCCTCCCAATACTGATCTGTCATCAGAGAACTCCCCAATACTGATCTGTCATCAGAGAACTCCTCCCATTAATGATCTGTCACCAGAGAACTCCTCCCAATACCGATCTGTCACTGGAGAACTCCTCCCCAATACTGATCTGTCATCAGGGAACTCCTCCCAATACTGATCTGTCTCCAGAGAACTTCTCCCAATACTTATCTGTCACCAGAGAACTCCTCCCCAATACTGATCTGTCATCAGAGAACTCCTCCCAATAATGATCTGTCATCAGAGAACTCCTCCCAATAATGATCTGTCTCCAGAGAACTCCTCCCAATAATGATCTGTCATCAGTGAACTCCTCCCAATACTTATCTGTCACCAGAGAACTCCTCCCAATAATGATCTGTCTCCAGAGAACTCCTCCCAATAATGATCTGTCATCAGTGAACTCCTCCCAATACTGATCTGTCATCAGAGAACTCCTCCCAATACTGATCTGTCATCAGAGAACTCCTCCCCAATACTGATATGTCACCAGAGAACTCCTCCTAATACTGATCTGTCATCAGAGAACTCCTCCCAATACTTATCTGTCACCAGAGAACTCCTCCCCAATACTGATCTGTCATCAGAGAACTCCTCCCAATAATGATCTGTCTCCAGAGAACTTCTCCCAATACTGATCTGTCATCAGAGAACTCCTCCCAATACTGATCTGTCATCAGAGAACTCCTCCCAATACTGATCTGTCATCAGGGAACTCCTCCCCAATACTGATCTGTCATCAGAGAACTCCTCCCAATACTGATCTTTCATCAGAGAACTCCTCCCACTACTGATCTTTCATCAGAGAACTCCTCCCAATACTGATCTGTCTCCTCCCCCAATACTGATCTGTCACCAGAGAACTCCTCCCATTACTGATCTGTCATCAGAGAACTCCTCCCAATACTGATCTGTCACCAGAGAACTCCTCCCCAATACTGATCTGTCACCAGAGAATACCTCCCCAATACTGATCTGTCATCAGAGAACTCCTCCCAATACTGATCTGTCACCAGAGAACTCCTCCCATTACTGATCTTTCATCAGAGAACTCCTCCCCAATACTGATCTGTCACCAGAGAACTCCTCCCATTACTGATCTTTCATCAGAGAACTCCTCCCAATACTGATCTGTCACCAGAGAACTCCTCCCCAATACTGATCTGTCACCAGAGAACTCCTCCCATTACTGATTTTTCATCAGAGAACTCCTCCCCCAATACTGATCTGTCACCAGAGAACTCCTCCCAATACTTATCTGTCATCAGAAAACACCTCCCCAATACTGATCTGTCATCAGAGAACTCCTCCCCAATACTGATCTGTCATCAGAGAACTCCTCCCCAATACTGATCTGTCACCAGAGAACTCCTCCCATTACTGATCTTTCATCAGAGAACTCCCAATACTGACCTGCCACCAGAGAACTCCTCCCATTACTGATCTGTCATCAGAGAACTCCTCCCAATACTGATCTGTCATCAGAGAACTCCTCCCAATACTGATCTGTCATCAGAGACCTCCCCCAATACTGATCTGTCATCAGAGAACTCCTCCCTAATACTGATCTGTCACCAGAGAACTCCTCCCATTACTGATCTTTCATCAGAGAACTCCTCCCCAATACTGATCTGTCACTAGAGAATACCTCCCAATACTGATCTGTCATCAGAGAACTCCTCCCAATACTGATCTGTCATCAGAGAACTCCTCCCAATACTGATCTTTCATCAGAGAACTCCTCCCAATACTGATCTGTCACCAGAGAACTCCTCCCATTACTGATCTTTCATCAGAGAACTCCTCCCAATACTGATCTGTCACCAGAGAACTCCCCCCCAATACTGATCTGTCACCAGAGAACTCCTCCCAATACTGATCTGTCTTTAGAGAACTCCTCCCAATACTGATCTGTCATCAGAGACCTCCCCCAATACTGATCTGTCATCAGAGAACTCCTCCCCAATACTGATCTGTCATCAAAGAACTCCTCCCCAATACTGATCTGTCACCAGAGAACTCCTCCCCAATACTGATCTGTCACCAGAGAACTCCTCCCAATACTGATCTGTCATCAGAGAACTCCTCCCAATACCGATCTGTCATCAGAGAACTCCTCCCAATACTGATTTGTCAGGGATGAGCCGAACACCCCCGGGTTCGGTTCGCACCAGAACCTGCAAATGGACCGAAAGTTCGCGCGAACGTTAGAACCCTATTAGTTACAATGGACGCGAACGTTCAAAATCTAAAGTGCTAATTATAAAGGCCAATATGCATGTTAATGTCATAAAACAGGTTTGGGGACCCGGGTCCGGCCCCAGGGGACATGTATCAATGCAAAAAGAAGTTTTAAAAACGCATGTTTTTTCGGGAGCAGTCATTTTAATGATGCATAAAGTAAAAAAAAAGTGAAATATTCCTTTAAATATGGTACCTGGGGGGGTGTCTAAAGTATGCCTGTGAAGTGACATGTGTTTCCCGTGTTTAGAACTGTCCCTGCACAAAATGACATTTGTAAAGGAAAAAAAGAAGCCATTTAAAACTGCTTTAGTATCATGTCTTGTCCTGGCAATATGGATGAAAATCTTTGAGAAAAATGGCATGGCCCTGCTGTGAATTCAATCAGATCAAGATTTGTAATTACACGCCCCTGTTAAACAGGGGCTGAAAAATTGGGCCTTAGGCACTGGTGCTGGTGCCACAACACTGCAACCCCTCACAGATACTGTACTTGGAGCACAGCAATGAGACCTGTTGCAAAGCATTGCATAAAAAATTGTAATTACACGCCCCTGTTAAACAGGGGCTGAAAAAATTGGTCCTTAGCCACTGGTGGTGGCACCCAGCCAAAAATGTTCTTCCAAGCTATCATCAGGATCATTGAGGAGGAAGAGGATAGTCAGACAACATAACAGGACAGTCACTCAGCATCAGCATAGGCAGTCTTGAAGGGATGTGACATTTCAAAATAAATTATTCAGTTATATCAGCTTCAGGTGCCTGGTAGCTGGTGGTGATCCAAGACTGATTCATCTTTATGAAGGTCAGTCGATCAACCGAGTCGGTGGACAGGTGCACCCTGTGATCGGTGACAAAGCCTCCAGCAGCACTGAATGTGCGTTCCGAAAGAACGCTGGATGCAGGACAGGCCAGTAGCTCAATTGCATACTGTGCAAGCTCTGGCCAGTGATCCATCCTCAAGACCCAGTAAGCCAGAGGATTTTTGGTGGGAAAGGTGTCCAAGTCTGACCTTGCCCCTAGGTATTCCTGCACCATGTATATCAGACGCTGGCGATGGTTGCTGGAACCGATCATACCTTGGGGCTGCGGACTAAAAAATTGTCTGAACGCATCGGTCAGACGTCCACCTTCCCCACCGCTCCTTCTGCTACTGACCGAAGCCTCAGCAACTCGTCGTCCAGGACCAGGAGTTTGTAACCTCCCAGTCTCTGGGAACGCGTTGCACAGACCTTTCTGCAAGGCCTCCCGGAGATGTCTCATCCTCTGCTCCCTCTGCGACGGCAAGATAAGGTCCGCAACCTTACCCTTGTACCGCGGATCAAGGAGAGTGGCCAGCCAGTAATGGTCCCTCTCCTTGATCCGAAGAATACGAGGATCCTTTCCGCAGGCTTTGCAGGATCAGGAGGCCATGCAGCGTAGGTTAGCTGAGGCATTCGGTCCGGAGTCTTCTGGGTCACTGAGGACGACATGATCTGTAGCCACCTCCTCCCAGCCACGTACAAGTCCACTGGTTTCTTGGGACTGTAAATCATCCCTAAAAGACTGCTGCTGCTGATATTGAGTGCCAGGCTCCACCTCCATGCTGACACAATCCTCCTCTTCCTGTGTGATGGGTGGGAGAGAAGGAACACTGTCCGGATAAAGGGGACCTTGAGAGGCAAGGAAGTCCTCCTCTTCCTGCCTCTGTTCTGCCTCAAGTGCCCTGTCCATTATCCCACGCAGCGTATGCTCCAACAGGTGGACAAGAGGTACAGTGTCACTGATGCATGCACTGTCACTGCTCACCATCCTCGTGGCCTCCTCAAATGGTGACAGGACAGTGCATGCATCCCTGATCATGCTCCACTTGCGTGGGGAAAAAAATCCGAGCTCCCCTGACCCTGTCCTCATGCAGTAGTCGCACAGGTACTCATTGATGGTCCTCTGCTGTGTGTGCAGTCGCTGCAGCATGGCCAACGTTGATTTCCACCTGGGCAGGTTCAACTCCTTTTGCAGCTCAGCCAGCCGAGCACTGGCATTATACGATCGCGGAAATGCACACAGACTTTCCTGGCCTGCCTCAGGACATCCTGTAAGCCTGGGTACCTGCCCAAGAACCGCTGTACCACCAGGTTAAGGACGTGAGCCATACAGGGCACATGGGTGAGCTGCCCCTGTCGCAGGGCGGAGAGGAGGTTGGTGCCATTGTCGCAAACCACCATTCCTGGCTTAAGCTGGCGTGGCATCAACCACCTCTCGGCCTGCCCCTGCAGAGCTGACAGAACCTCTGCCCCAGTGTGGCTCCTGTCCCCCAAACACACCAGCGCAAGCACGGCATGGCATCTTTTTGCCTGCGTACTTGCCTAGCCCCTTGGATGCCTATGGAGCACCGCTGGTTCCGAGGACAGAGCACTCAAAGAGGCCATGGAGGAAGAAGAAGAGGAGGGGGTGGAGGAGAGAGGTGTGTCACAACCAGTAGTAGCATTTTGGAGGCGTGGTGGCGGGAACAACCTCCAACACTACTGCACCTTGTCCTGCATCCTTCCCAGCTGCCAAAAGCGTGACCCAATGGGCCGTGAAAGATAGGTAACGTCCCTGTCCATGCCTGCTGAACCATGAGTCAGCGGTAATATGCACCTTACCGCTGACCGCCCTGTCCAGCGAGGCATGGACATTGCCTTCCACATGCCGGTAGAGAGCCGGAATCGCCTTCCGTGAGAAAAAGTGGCGTTTGGGAACCTGCCACTGAGGAACCGCACATTGAACAAACTCATGGAAGGGGGCCGAGTCTACCAACTGAAAAGGCAGCAGTTGAATTGCTAGCAATTTAGCCAAGCTAGCATTCAACCGCTGGGCATGTGGATGGCTGGGAGTAAACTTCTTTCGACGGTCCAGCAGCTGGGGCAGGGAAATTTGCCTGCTGCAATCGGACGTCGGTGTACTGCTAGCAGAGTGCCCGCAAGTACTTGGCTGTGACACACCTAATTCTACACCTTCATTGCTCTCAGTGCAGCTTTCAGAGAGGACTGAAGGTATAGTGGGGTTGGAGATCCCAGCTGATGAGGAGCAAGAAGAGGTCCGCTTTGTTCTTTGGTGTGGGTCTTTAAGGTAAGCTTGCCAACGAGCTGCATGGCAGGTCAACATATGTCTGGTCATGCTTGTGGTGCCCAAGCGGCTGATGTTTTGGCCACGCGAGATACGCTTGAGACATATGTTGCAAATAGCAGCGGTGCGATCTGATGCACTCGTCTCAAAAAAGGCCCACACCAAAGAACTTTTGTAATAACGCGCAGAGGCAGCGCCCTGCACAGGCGGAGCTCTGCGGTGTGATTCAGTTGGTGTGCTGCCCTCAACCTGTCCCCCGGAGGGCATTCTGCCTTGGAGATGTGCCGCTGCCTCCTCCTCCTCTCTCCGATCAGGCACCCACGTGGAGTCAGTGACCTCATCATCCCCTCCCTCTTCACCACTGGAGCAAACCTGGCAGTAAGCTGCAGCTGGTGGAACATGACTGCCAGATTGCTGTCCTTGAGCATCCCCTCTCTCTGCGCTCACGCTACTGCCTTCCTCTACCTGGGTATCATCATCCGAGCCTTCAAAACGCTGGGCCTCCTCCTGGAGCATGTACCCAACACTGTGCTCAAACAGTTTGGGGGACTCCTCAGGAGGACATGGTGGGTCTAGGGAAGGGGTGCCTGATGACATTGAGTACGCATTGGCAGCTGCTTTGCCAGTACCCTGAGCCTGGGTGAGAGAGGATGGGGAGGATGAGGAGGGCTTGGTCATCCACTCTACCAAGCCTTCGGCATGATGCGGCTCAACATGTCCAGCTGCCGAAAATAAGGACAAGCGTGTCCCATGGCCACGTGCTGATGACGATGCACCGCGTCCACGACCAGCACTGTTGTCTCTAGACACAGAGCCGGCTTGCCCTGTTTTCTTGGCTCGTGACTGTCTGCCTCTCCTTGTTGGTCTTCCAGACATTGTAATGGCCTGCAGGGAGATGGGAAAAACAGCAATTGGGTAGTGTATATTGTGCTAGACTCACACAACACACACACACTAACTCCTGCAGATGGCTGTCTTAGATGACAATGACAACAAGGCAGAAGGGCAGATACAGGGTGAGGTGGTTTAAGCCCCATACACACGGTAGGATTTTCGCATGGATTCTGTCCGATCGGACAATGTTGTTGAAAAATCCGACTGTGTGTATGCACCATCGGACAGTGTATGTCGGATTGTCCGACGGACAAAGTCCTATCTCCTGCTGGATAGATTTTCCGACAACACGGTCCGATCACACCAAATCCGATCGTGTGTACCGTTGTCCGACGGACAAAGTGCTACGCATGCTCAGATCACATTACAAGACCAAAGCTATTGGCTACTAGCCTCTACGTAGTCCCGTCGTAGGCAACAAACGTCACCACGTTCAGAATGATCGGATTTTCCAAAAACTTTGTCCGACCGTGTGTATGCAACACCAACATCGGACAAAGTATGACGGACATGATCCGACGGACCTGGTCCTCGGATAATCCGAGCGTGTGTATGGGGCTTTAGTGTGCTGTGTTAGACTCACACAGCACACACACTAACTCCTGCAGATGGCTGTCTTAGATGACAACAGGGCAGAAGGGCAGATACAGGGTGAGGTGGTTTAGTGTGCTGTGCTATACTCACACAGCACACACAAACTAACTCCTGTAGATGGCTGGATTGGTAGAGAACAGCACTGAGAAGAACACACTATCCCTGCCTATTTTTCCTCTATCCCTACACTTTCCCGACAAGCAAAGGCTGAGAAGAATACACTATCCCTGCCTATTTTTCCTTACATGTACAGTACAGTCTGTCACTGTTCCTCAAGCCGGAACACACTACACGAGGCCGCCGTCGCGGCGGCCTTATATAGTGTGGGGCGTGTACTAAACCCCCTGAGCTATAATTGGCCACAGCAATTATTGCTCTCCTCACCGCTGGCTCTATGATTGGCCAAGCATGCAGGGTCACAGTGCATGCTTGGCCAATCATCAGCCAGCAATGCACTGCGACTGGCACAGTGTATTGTGGGCTGTTCACATCACACGAATTTGATGCGAACGGCCCTCAGAGTTCTAATGGTAAGAAGAGGGGGTGAATACTGCGCTGTATATATTTATGTTGAGGAAGCTGCTAGCATTGGCGAAAGATTATCGGTGGAACGAGATTGGTATATGTATGAATGCAGCGCTTAGGGCCCTCGACGAGCAGACGAACGGCCGATGTTCGATTAAAACACCGGGCCCATCCCTAGTCACCAGAGAATACCTCCCAATACTGATCTGTCATCAGAGATCTCCTCCCAATACTGATCTGTCATCAGAGATCTCCTCCCAATACTGATCTGTCATCAGAGATCTCCTCCCAATACTGATCTGTCATCAGAGATCTCCTCCCAATACTGATCTGTCACCAGATAACTCCTCCCCAATACTGATCTGTCATCACATAACTCCTCCCAATACTGATCTTTCACCAGAGAGCTCCTCCCAATACTGATCTGTCATCAGAGAACTCCTCCCAATACCGATCTGTCATCAGAGAACTCCTCCCCCAATGCTGATCTGTCATCACATAACTCCTCCCAATACTGATCTTTCACCAGAGAACTCCTCCTAATACTGATCTGTCATCAGAGAACTCCTCCCAATACCGATCTGTCATCAGAGAACTCCTCCCCCAATGCTGATCTGTGACCAGAGAACTCCTCCAAATACTGATCTGTCACCAGAGAACTCCTCCCAATACTGATCTGTCATCAGAGAACTCCCCCAATACTGATCTGTCACCAGAGAAGTCCTCCCAATACTGATCTGTCATCAGAGAACTCCTCCCAATACTGATCTGTCATCAGAGAACTCCTCCCAATACTGATCTGTCATCAGAGAACTCCTCCCAATACTGATCTGTCATCAGAGAACTCCTCCCAATACTGATCTGTCATCAGAGAACTCCTCCCAATACTGATCTGTCACCAGAGAAGTCCTCCCAATACTGATCTGTCATCAGAGAACTCCTCCCAATACTGATCTGTCATCAGAGAACTCCTCCCAATACTGATCTGTCATCAGAGAACTCCTTCCCAATACTGATCTGTCATCAGAGAACTCCTCCCAATACTGATCTGTCATCAGATAACTCCTCCCAATACTGATCTGTTATCAGAGAACTCCTCCCAATACTGATCTGTCATCAGAGAACTCCTTCCCAATACTGATCTGTCATCAGAGAACTCCTCCCAATACTGATCTGTCATCAGAGAACTCCTTCCCAATACTGATCTGTCATCAGAGAACTCCTCCCAATACTGATCTGTCATCAGATAACTCCTCCCAATACTGATCTGTTATCAGAGAACTCCTCCCAATACCGATCTGTCATCAGAGAACTCCTCCCAATACTGATCTGTCATCAGAGAACTCCTCCCAATACCGATCCGACACCAGAGAACTCCTCCCAATACTGATCTGTCACCAGAGAACTCCTCCCCAATACTGATCTGTCATCAAAGAACTCCTCCCCGAATACTGCTATATCATCAGAGAACTCCTCCCAATACTGATCTGTCATCAGAGAACTCCTCCCCCAATACTGATCTGTCAACAGAGAACTCCTCCCAATACTGATCTGTCATCAGAGAACTCCTCCCTAATACTGATCTGTCATCAGAGAACTCCTCCCAATACTGATCTGTAATCAGAGAACTCCTCCCCAATACTGATCTGTCATCAGAGAACTCCTCCCCAATACTGATCTGTCATCAGAGAACTCCTCCCAATACTGATCTGTCACCAGAGAACTCCTCCCCAATACTGATCTGTCATCAGAGAACTCCTCCCCAATACTTATCTGTCACCAGAGAACTCCTCCCAATACTGATCTGTCACCAGAGAACTCCTCCAAATACTGATCTGTCACCAGAGAACTCCTCCCAATACTGATCTGTCATCAGAGAACTCCTCCCAATACCGATCTGTCATCAGAGAACTCCCCAATACTGATCTGTCACCAGAGAACTCCTCCCGAATACTGATCTGTCATCAGAGAACTCCTCCCAATACTGATCTGTCACCAGAGAACTCCTCCCAATACGGATCTGTCACCCGAGAACTCCTCCCAATACTGATCTGTCACCAGAGAACTCCTCCCCAATACTGATCTGTCACCAGAGAACTCCTCCCAATACTGATCTGTCACCAGAGAACTCCTCCCAATACTGACCTGTCACCAGAGAACTCCTCCCAATACTGATCTGTCATCAGAGAACTCCCACAATACTGACCTGTCATCAGGGAACTCCTCCCAATACTGATCTGTCATCAGAGAACTCCTCCCCAATACTGATCTGTCACCAGAGAACTCCTCCCAATACTGATCTGTCATCAGGGAACTCCTCCCAATACTGATCTGTCACCAGAGTACTCCTCCCAATACTGATCTGTCACCAGAGAACTCCTCCCCCAATACTGATCTGTCACCAGAGTACTCCTCCAAATACTGATCTGTCACCAGAGAACTCCTCCCCCAATACTGATCTGTCACCAGAGAACTCCTCCCCCAATACTGATCTGTCACCAGAGAACTCCTCCCAATACTGATCTGTCATCAGTGAACTCCTCCCAATACTTATCTGTCACCAGAGAACTCCTCCCAATACTGATCTGTCATCAGAGAACTCCCAATACTGATCTGTCACCAGAAGACTCCTCCCGATACTGATCTGTCACCAGAGTACTCCTCCCAATACTGATCTGTCACCAGAGAACTCCTCCCCCAATACTGATCTGTCACCAGAGAACTCCTCCCCAATACTGACCTGTCACCAGAGAATACCTCCCAATACTGATCTGTCATCAGAGAACTCCTCCCCCAATACTGATCTGTCAACAGAGAACTCCTCCCAATACTGATCTGTCACCAGAGAACTCCTCCCCCAATACTGATCTGTCACCAGAGTACTCCTCCCAATACTGATCTGTCATCAGAGAACTCCTCCCAATACTGATCTGTCATCAGAGAACTCCTCCCAATACTGATCTGTCATCAGAGAACTCCCCCAATACTGATCTGTCATCAGAAAACTCCTCCCAATACTGATCCGTCATCAGAAAACTCCTCCTAATACTGATCTCTCATCAGTCATGACAGCAGAGAGCAGGAGGAGGTGATCACATTCCATATATAATAGAGGAGGTGCAGTACCACAGAGGGGACATTAGGTGACAGCAGAGGACAGGAGGGCGGTGATCACATTCCCATATATAATAGAGGGGGTGCAGTACCACAGAGAGGACATTAGGTGGCAGCAGAGGACAGGAGGAAGTGATCACATTCCATATATAATAGAGGGGGTGCAGTACCACAGAGGGGACATTGGGTGGCAGCAGAGGACAGGAGGGGGTGATCACATTCCCATATATAATAGAGGAGGTGCAGTACCACAGAGAGGACATTAGGTGGCAGCAGAGGACAGGAGGAGATGATCAGATTCCCATATATAATTGAGGAGGTGCAGTACCACAGAGAGGACATTAGGTGGCAGCAGAGAACAGGAGGAGGTGATCAGATTCCCATATATAATTGAGGAGGTGCAGTACCACAGAGAGGACATTAGGTGGCAGCAGAGAACAGGAGGAGGTGATCACATTTCCATATATAATAGAGGAGGTGCAGTACCACAGAGAGGACATTAGACATTAGGTGGCAGCAGAGGACAGGAGGGGGTGATCACATTCCCATATATAATAGAGGGGGTGCAGTACCACAGAGGGGACATTAGGTGACAGCAGAGGACAGGAGGGGGTGATCACATTCCCATATATAATAGAGGAGGTGCAGTACCACAGAGAGGACATTAGGTGACAGCAGAGGACAGGAGGAAGTGATCACATTCCATATATAATAGAGGGGGTGCAGTACCACAGAGGTGACATTAGGTGACAGCAGAGGACAGGAGGGGTGATCACATTCCCATATATAATAGAGGGGGTGCAGTACCACAGAGGTGACATTAGGTGACAGCAGAGGACAGGAGGGGGTGATCACATTCCCATATATAATAGAGGAGGTGCAGTACCACAGAGAGGACATTAGGTGACAGCAGAGGACAGGAGGTGGTGATCACATTCCCATATATAATAGAGGGGGTGCAGTACCACAGAGGGGACATTAGGTGACAGCAGAGGACAGGAGGGGGTGATCACATTCCCATATATAATAGAGGAGGTGCAGTACCATAGAGGGGACATTAGGTGGCAGCAGATGACAGGAGGGGGTGATCACATTCCATATATAATAGAGGGGGTGCAGTACCACAGAGGGGACATTAGGTGACAGCAGAGGACAGGAGGGGGTGATCACATTCCCATATATAATAGAGGGGGTGCAGTACCACAGAGAGGACATTAGGTGACAGCAGAGGACAGGAGGGGGTGATCACATTCCATATATAATAGAGGAGGTGCAGTACCACAGAGGGGACATTAGGTGACAGCAGAGAGGACAGGAGGGGGTGATCACATTCCATATATAATAGAGGGGGTGCAGTACCACAGAGAGGACATTAGGTGACAGCAGAGGACAGGAGGGGGTGATCACATTCCATATATAATAGAGGGGGTGCAGTACCACAGAGAGGACATTAGGTGACAGCAGAGGACAGGAGGTGGTGATCACATTCCCATATATAATAGAGGAGGTGCAGTACCACAGAGAGGACATTAGGTGACAGCAGAGGACAGGAGGGGTGATCACATTCCCATATATAATAGAGGAGGTGCAGTACCACAGAGAGGACATTAGGTGACAGCAGAGGACAGGAGGGGGTGATCACATTCCATATATAATAGAGGGGGTGCAGTACCACAGAGGGGACATTAGGTGACAGCAGAGGACAGGAGGGGTGATCACATTCCCATATATAATAGAGGGGGTGCAGTACCACAGAGGGGACATTAGTGACAGCAGAGGACAGGAGGGGTGATCACATTCCATATATAATAGAGGGGGTGCAGTACCACAGAGGGGACATTAGGTGACAGCAGAGGACAGGAGGGGGTGATCACATTCCATATATAATAGAGGGGGTGCAGTACCACAGAGAGGACATTAGGTGACAGCAGAGGACAGGAGGGGGTGATCACATTCCATATATAATAGAGGAGGTGCAGTACCACAGAGAGGACATTAGGTGACAGCAGAGGACAGGAGGAGGTGATCACATTCCCATATATAATAGAGGGGGTGCAGTACCACAGAGGGGACATTAGGTGACAGCAGAGGACAGGAGGGGGGTGATCACATTCCCATATATAATAGAGGAGGTGCAGTACCACAGAGAGGACATTAGGTGACAGCAGAGGACAGGAGGGGTGATCACATTCCCATATATAATAGAGGAGGTGCAGTACCACAGAGTGGACATTAGGTGACAGCAGAGGACAGGAGGGGGTGATCACATTCCCATATATAATAGAGGGGGTGCAGTACCACAGAGAGGACATTAGGTGACAGCAGAGTACAGGAGGGGGTGATCACATTCCATATATAATTGAGGAGCAGTACCACAGAGAGGACATTAGGTGACAGCAGAGGACAGGTGGAGGTGATCACATTCCAATATATAATAGAGGAGGTGCAGTACCACAGAGGACATTAGGTGGCAGCAGAGGACAGGAGGAGGTGATCACATATATAATAGGGGGGGTGCAGTACCACAGAGGGGTCATTAGGTGACAGCAGAGGACAGGAGGGGGTGATCACATTCCCATATATATTAGAGGGGGTGCAGTACCACAGACAGGACAGGAGGGGTACACAGAGGACAGGAGGGGGTGAACACAGAGAGGACATTAGGACAGGAGGCGGTGATCACATACCATATATAATACAGGAGGTGCAGCCAGAGGACAGGAGGAGGTGATCACATTCCCTTATATAATAGAGGGGGTGCAGTACCACAGAGGGGACATTAGGTGACAGCAGAGGACAGGAGGGGGTGATCACATTCCATATATAATAGTGGAGGTGCAGTACCACAGAGGAGACATTAGGTGACAGCAGTGGACAGGAGGAGGTGATCACATTCCCATATATAATAGAGGAGGTGCAGTACCACAGAGAGGACATTAGGTGACAGCAGAGGACAGGAGGAGGTGATCACATTCCCATATATAATAGAGGAGGTGCAGTACCACAGAGGGGACATTAGGTGGCAGCAGAGGACAGGAGGAGGTGATCACATTCCATATATAATAGAGGGGGTGCAGTACCACAGAGGGGACATTAGGTGACAGCAGAGGACAGGAGGGGGTGATCACATTCCATATATAATAGAGGAGGTGCAGTACCACAGAGAGGACATTAGGTGACAGCAGAGGACAGGAGGAGGTGATCACATTCCCATATATAATAGAGGAGGTGCAGTACCACAGAGGGGACATTAGGTGGCAGCAGAGGACAGGAGGAGGTGATCACATTCCCATATATAATAGAGGAGGTGCAGTACCACAGAGGGGACATTAGGTGACAGCAGAGGACAGGAGGAGGTGATCACATTCCCATATATAATAGAGGAGGTGCAGTACCACAGAGAGGACATTAGGTGACAGCAGAGGACAGGAGGGGGTGATCACATTCCATATATAATAGAGGAGGTGCAGTACCACAGAGAGGACATTAGGTGACAGCAGAGGACAGGAGGAGGTGATCACATTCCCATATATAATAGAGGGGGTGCAGTACCACAGAGGGGACATTAGGTGACAGCAGAGGACAGGAGGAGGTGATCACATTCCATATATAATAGAGGAGGTGCAGTACCACAGAGGGGACATTAGGTGACAGCAGAGGACAGGAGGAGGTGATCACATTCCATATATAATAGAGGAGGTGCAGTACCACAGAGGGGACATTAGGTGACAGCAGAGGACAGGAGGAGGTGATCACATTCCATATATAATAGAGGAGGTGCAGTACCACAGAGGGACATTAGGTGGCAGCAGAGGACAGGAGGAGGTCATCACATTCCCATATATAATAGAGGGGGTGCAGTACCACAGAGGGGACATTAGGTGACAGCAGAGGACAGGAGGAGGTGATCACATTCCATATATAATAGAGGAGGTGCAGTACCACAGAGGGGACATTAGGTGGCAGCAGAGGACAGGAGGGGTGATCACATTCCATATATAATAGAGGGGGTGCAGTACCACAGAGGGGACATTAGGTGGCAGCAGAGGACAGGAGGGGGTGATCACATTCCATATATAATAGAGGAGGTGCAGTACCACAGAGGGGACATTAGGTGACAGCAGAGGACAGGAGGGTGTGATCACATTCCATATATAATAGAGGAGGTGCAGTACCACAGAGGGGACATTAGGTGACAGCAGAGGACAGGAGGGGGTGATCACATTCCATATATAATAGAGGGGGTGCAGTACCACAGAGGGGACATTAGGTGACAGCAGAGGACAGGAGGGGGTGATCACATTCCCATATATAAAAGAGGGGGTGCAGTACCACAGAGGGGACATTAGGTGACAGCAGAGGACAGGAGGGGTGATCACATTCCATATATAATAGAGGAGGTGCAGTACCACAGAGAGACATTAGGTGACAGCAGAGGACAGGAGGGGTGATCACATTCCATATATAATAGAGGTGGTGCAGTACCACAGAGGGGACATTAGGTGACAGCAGAGGACAGGAGGAGGTGATCACATTCCATATATAATAGAGGAGGTGCAGTACCACAGAGGGGACATTAGGTGACAGCAGAGGACAGGAGGAGGTGATCACATTCCCATATATAATAGAGGGGGTGCAGTACCACAGAGGGGACATTAGGTGACAGCAGAGGACAGGAGGAGGTGATCACATTCCATATATAATAGAGGAGGTGCAGTACCACAGAGGGGACATTAGGTGACAGCAGAGGACAGGAGGAGGTGATCACATTCCCATATATAATAGAGGAGGTGCAGTACCACAGAGGGGACATTAGGTGACAGCAGAGGACAGGAGGGGGTGATCACATTCCCATATATAATAGAGGAGGTGCAGTACCACAGAGAGGACATTAGGTGACAGCAGAGGACAGGAGGAGGTGATCACATTCCCATATATAATAGAGGGGGTGCAGTACCACAGAGAGGACATTAGGTGACAGCAGAGGACAGGAGGGGGTGATCACATTCCCATATATAATAGAGGAGGTGCAGTACCACAGAGGGGACATTAGGTGACAGCAGAGGACAGGAGGAGGTGATCACATTCCCATATATAATAGAGGGGGTGCAGTACCACAGAGGGGACATTAGGTGACAGCAGAGGACAGGAGGGGGTGATCACATTCCATATATAATAGAGGGGGTGCAGTACCACAGAGGGGACATTAGGTGACAGCAGAGGACAGGAGGAGGTGATCACATTCCATATATAATAGAGGGGGTGCAGTACCACAGAGGGGACATTAGGTGACAGCAGAGGACAGGAGGAGGTGATCACATTCCATATATAATAGAGGAGGTGCAGTACCACAGAGGGGACATTAGGTGACAGCAGAGGACAGGAGGAGGTGATCACATTCCATATATAATAGAGGAGGTGCAGTACCACAGAGAGGACATTAGGTGACAGCAGAGGACAGGAGGGGGGTGATCACATTCCATATATAATAGAGGAGGTGCAGTACCACAGAGGGGACATTAGGTGACAGCAGAGGACAGGAGGGGGTGATCACATTCCATATATAATAGAGGAGGTGCAGTACCACAGAGGGGACATTAGTGACAGCAGAGGACAGGAGGAGGTGATCACATTCCATATATAATAGAGGAGGTGCAGTACCACAGAGGGGACATTAGGTGACAGCAGAGGACAGGAGGAGGTGATCACATTCCCATATATAATAGAGGAGGTGCAGTACCACAGAGAGGACATTAGGTGACAGCAGAGGACAGGAGGGAGTGATCACATTCCCATATATAATAGAGGAGGTGCAGTACCACAGAGGGGACATTAGGTGACAGCAGAGGACAGGAGGGGTGATCACATTCCATATATAATAGAGGAGGTGCAGTACCACAGAGAGGACATTAGGTGACAGCAGAGGACAGGAGGGGGTGATCACATTCCATATATAATAGAGGAGGTGCAGTACCACAGAGAGGACATTAGGTGACAGCAGAGGACAGGAGGAGGTGATCACATTCCCATATATAATAGAGGGGTGCAGTACCACAGAGGGGACATTAGGTGACAGCAGAGGACAGGAGGGGGTGATCACATTCCATATATAATAGAGGAGGTGCAGTACCACAGAGGGGACATTAGGTGACAGCAGAGGACAGGAGGAGGTGATCACATTCCATATATAATAGAGGAGGTGCAGTACCACAGAGAGGACATTAGGTGACAGCAGAGGACAGGAGGAGGTGATCACATTCCCATATATAATAGAGGGGGTGCAGTACCACAGAGGGGACATTAGGTGACAGCAGAGGACAGGAGGGGGTGATCACATTCCATATATAATAGAGGAGGTGCAGTACCACAGAGGGGACATTAGGTGACAGCAGAGGACAGGAGGGGGTGATCACATTCCATATATAATAGAGGAGGTGCAGTACCACAGAGGGGACATTAGGTGACAGCAGAGGACAGGAGGGGTGATCACATTCCATATATAATAGAGGGGGTGCAGTACCACAGAGGGGACATTAGGTGACAGCAGAGGACAGGAGGAGGTGATCACATTCCATATATAATAGAGGAGGTGCAGTACCACAGAGAGGACATTAGGTGACAGCAGAGGACAGGAGGTGGTGATCACATTCCCATATATAATAGAGGGGGTGCAGTACCACAGAGAGGACATTAGGTGACAGCAGAGGACAGGAGGGGTGATCACATTCCATATATAATAGAGGGGGTGCAGTACCACAGAGGGGACATTAGGTGACAGCAGAGGACAGCAGAGGACAATTCCCATATATAATAGAGGGGGTGCATTACCACAGAGGGGATATTAGGTGACAGCAGAGGACAGGAGGAGGAGATCACATTCCATATATAATAGAGGGGGTGCAGTACCACAGAGGGGACATTAGGTGACAGCAGAGGACAGGAGGAGGTGATCACATTCCATATATAATAGAGGGGTGCAGTACCACAGAGAGGACATTAGGTGACAGCATAGGACAGGAGGAGGTGATCACATTCCCATATATAAAAGAGGAGGTGCAGTACCACAGAGATGACATTAGGTGGCAGTAGAGGACAGGAGGAGGTGATCACATTCCATATATAATAGAGGAGGTGCAGTACCACAGAGGGACATTAGGTGACAGCAGAGGACAGGAGGAGGTGATCACATTCCCATATATAATAGAGGAGGTGCAGTACCACAGAGGGGACATTAGGTGACAGCAGAGGACAGGAGGAGGTGATCACATTCCCATATATAATAGAGGAGGTGCAGTACCACAGAGGGGACATTAGGTGGCAGCAGAGGACAGGAGGGGGTGATCACATTCCATATATAATAGAGGAGGTGCAGTACCACAGAGGGGACATTAGGTGGCAGCAGAGGACAGGAGGAGGTGATCACATTCCATATATAATATAGGGGGTGCAGTACCACAGAGGGGACATTAGGTGACAGCAGAGGACAGGAGGAGGTGATCACATCCCATATATAATAGAGGGGGTGCAGTACCACAGAGGGGACATTAGGTGACAGCAGAGGACAGGAGGAGGTGAACACATTCCCATATATAATAGAGGGGTGCAGTACCACAGAGGGACAGTAGCAGAGGACAGGAGGAGGTGATCACATTCCATATATAATAGAGGGGGTGCAGTACCTCAGAGAGGACATTAGGTGGCAGCAGAGGACAGGAGGGCGGTGATCACATTCCATATATAATAGAGGGGGTGCAGTACCTCAGAGAGGACATTAGGTGGCAGCAGAGGACAGGAGGGCGGTGATCACATTCCATATATAATAGAGGGGGTGCAGTACCACAGAGGGGACATTAGGTGACAGCATAGGACAGGAGGGGGTGATCACTTTCCATATATAATAGAGGGGGTGCAGTACCACAGAGGGGACATTAGGTGACAGCAGAGGACAGGAGGAGGTGATCACATTCCCATATATAATAGAGGAGGTGCAGTACCACAGAGGGGACATTAGGTGACAGCAGAGGACAGGAGGAGGTGATCACATTCCCATATATAATAGAGGAGGTGCAGTACCTCAGAGAGGACATTAGGTGGCAGCAGAGGACAGGAGGGCGGTGATCACATTCCATATATAATAGAGGATGTGCAGTACCACAGAGGGGACATTAGGTGACAGCAGAGGACAGGAGGAGGTGATCACATTCCATATATAATAGAGGGGGTGCAGTACCACAGAGGGGACATTAGGTGACAGCAGAGGACAGGAGGAGGTGATCACATTCCCATATATAATAGAGGAGGTGCAGTACCACAGAGAGGACATTAGGTGACAGCAGAGGACAGGAGGAGGTGATCACATTCCCATATATAATAGAGGAGGTGCAGTACCACAGAGGGGACATTAGGTGGCAGCAGAGGACAGGAGGAGGTGACCATCATATATATAGACAGAGGGGACATTAGGTGACAGCAGAGGACAGGAGGAGGTGATCACATTCCATATATAATAGAGGGGGTGCAGTACCACAGAGGGGACATTAGGTGGCAGCAGAGGACAGGAGGAGGTGATCACATTCCATATATAATAGAGGAGGTGCAGTACCACAGAGAGGACATTAGGTGACAGCAGAGGACAGGAGGGGGTGATCACATTCCATATATAATAGAGGGGGTGCAGTACCACAGAGAGGACATTAGGTGACAGCAGAGGACAGGAGGAGGTGATCACATTCCATATATAATAGAGGGGGAGCAGTACCACAGAGAGGACATTAGGTGACAGCAGAGGACAGGAGGGGTGATCACATTCCCATATATAATAGAGGGGGTGCAGTACCACAGAGGGGACATTAGGTGACAGCAGAGGACAGGAGGAGGTGATCACATTCCCATATATAATAGAGGGGGTGCAGTACCACAGAGGGGACATTAGGTGACAGCAGAGGACAGGAGGGGGGTGATCACATTCCCATATATAATAGAGGAGGTGCAGTACCACAGAGGGGACATTAGGTGACAGCAGAGGACAGGAGGGGGGTGATCACATTCCATATATAATAGAGGGGGTGCAGTACCACAGAGGGGACATTAGGTGACAGCAGAGGACAGGAGGAGGTGATCACATTCCCATATATAATAGAGGAGGTGCAGTACCACAGAGGGGACATTAGGTGACAGCAGAGGACAGTGATCACATTCCCATATATAATAGAGGGGGTGCAGTACCACAGAGGGGACATTAGGTGGCAGCAGAGGACAGGAGGAGGTGATCACATTCCATATATAATAGAGGAGGTGCAGTACCACAGAGGGGACATTAGGTGACAGCAGAGGACAGGAGGAGGTGATCACATTCCATATATAATAGAGGGGGTGCAGTACCACAGAGGGGACATAGGTGACAGCAGAGGACAGGAGGAGGTGATCACATTCCCATATATAATAGAGGGGGTGCAGTACCACAGAGAGGACATTAGGTGACAGCAGAGGACAGGAGGAGGTGATCACATTCCCATATATAATAGAGGTGGTGCAGTACCACAGAGGGGACATTAGGTGACAGCAGAGGACAGGAGGAGGTGATCACATTCCATATATAATAGAGGGGGTGCAGTACCACAGAGGGGACATTAGGTGACAGCAGAGGACAGGAGGAGGTGATCACATTCCCATATATAATAGAGGGGGTGCAGTACCACAGAGGGGACATTAGGTGGCAGCAGAGGACAGGAGGAGGTGATCACATTCCATATATAATAGAGGGGGTGCAGTACCACAGAGGGGACATTAGGTGACAGCAGAGGACAGCAGAGGACAGGAGGAGGTGATCACATTCCATATATAATAGAGGAGGTGCAGTACCACAGAGGGGACATTAGGTGACAGCAGAGGACAGGAGGGGGTGATCACATTCCATATATAATAGAGGAGGTGCAGTACCACAGAGGGGACATTAGGTGGCAGCAGAGGACAGGAGGAGGTGATCACATTCCATATATAATAGAGGGGGTGCAGTACCACAGAGGGGACATTAGGTGACAGCAGAGGACAGGAGGAGGTGATCACATTCCATATATAATAGAGGGGGTGCAGTACCACAGAGGGGACATTAGGTGACA
Organism: Lithobates sylvaticus; assembly: GCA_028564925.1. Lineage (NCBI taxonomy): Eukaryota > Metazoa > Chordata > Amphibia > Anura > Ranidae > Lithobates > Lithobates sylvaticus. Next base: position 871,743 of record CM053030.1, read on the forward strand.
GCAGAGGACAGGAGGAGGTGATCACATTCCATATATAATAGAGGGGGTGCAGTACCACAGAGAGGACATTAGGTGACAGCAGAGGACAGGAGGAGGTGACCACATTCCATATATAATAGAGGAGGTGCAGTACCACAGAGAGGACATTAGGTGACAGCAGAGGACAGGAGGAGGTGATCACCTTCCCATATATAATAGAGGAGGTGCCAGTACCACAGAGAGGACATTAGTTGACAGCAGAGGACAGGAGGAGGTGATCACATTCCATATATAATAGAGGGGTGCAGTACCACAGAGGGGACATTAGGTTGTGATCACATTCCATATATAATAGAGGAGGTGCAGTAACAGAGGGGACATTAGGTGACAGCAGAGGACAGGAGGAGGTGATCACATTCCATATATAATAGAGGAGGTGCAGTACCACAGAGGGGACATTAGGTGGCAGCCATGACAGGACAGGAGAGGGGGTGATCACATTCCCATATATAATAGAGGGGGTGCAGTACCACAGAGAGGACATTAGGTGACAGCAGAGGACAGGAGGGGGTGATCACATTCCATATATAATAGAGGAGGTGCAGTACCACAGAGGGGACATTAGGTGACAGCAGAGGACAGGAGGGGGTGATCACATTCCATATATAATAGAGGGGGTGCAGTACCACAGAGAGGACATTAGGTGACAGCAGAGGACAGGAGGAGGTGATCACATTCCATATATAATAGAGGAGGTGCAGTACCACAGAGGGGACATTAGGTGACAGCAGAGGACAGGAGGAGGTGATCACATTCCATATATAATAGAGGAGGTGCAGTACCACAGAGGGGACATTAGGTGACAGCAGAGGACAGGAGGAAGTGATCACATTCCATATATAATAGAGGAGGTGCAGTACCACAGAGGGGACATTAGGTGACAGCAGAGGACAGGAGGAGGTGATCACATTCCATATATAATAGAGGGGTGCAGTACCACAGAGGGGACATTAGGTGACAGCAGAGGACAGGAGGGGTGATCACATTCCATATATAATAGAGGGGGTGCAGTACCACAGAGAGGACATTAGGTGGCAGCAGAGGACAGGAGGAGGTGATCACATTCCATATATAATAGAGGGGGTGCAGTACCACAGAGAGGACATTAGGTGGCAGCAGAGGACAGGAGGTGGTGATCACATTCCATATATAATAGAGGGGGTGCAGTACCACAGAGAGGACATTAGGTGACAGCAGAGGACAGGAGGAGGTGATCACATTCCATATATAATAGAGGAGGTGCAGTACCACAGAGGGGACATTAGGTGACAGCAGAGGACAGGAGGGGTGATCACATTCCATATATAATAGAGGGGGTGCAGTACCACAGAGGGGACATTAGGTGACAGCAGAGGACAGGAGGGGGTGATCACATTCCATATATAATAGAGGGGGTGCAGTACCACAGAGGGGACATTAGGTGACAGCAGAGGACAGGAGGAGGTGATCACATTCCCATATATAATAGAGGAGGTGCAGTACCACAGAGGGGACATTAGGTGACAGCAGAGGACAGGAGGAGGTGATCACATTCCATATATAATAGAGGGGGTGCAGTACCACAGAGAGGACATTAGGTGGCAGCAGAGGACAGGAGGTGGTGATCACATTCCATATATAATAGAGGAGGTGCAGTACCACAGAGGGGACATTAGGTGGCAGCAGAGGACAGGAGGGGGTGATCACATTCCATATATAATAGAGGAGGTGCAGTACCACAGAGAGGACATTAGGTGACAGCAGAGGACAGGAGGAGGTGATCACATTCCCATATATAATAGAGGAGGTGCAGTACCATAGAGGGGACATTAGGTGACAGCAGAGGACAGGAGGAGGTGATCACATTCCATATATAATAGAGGAGGTGCAGTACCACAGAGGGGACATTAGGTGACAGCAGAGGACAGGAGGGGGTGATCACATTCCATATATAATAGAGGAGGTGCAGTACCACAGAGGGGACATTAGGTGACAGCAGAGGACAGGAGGAGGTGATCACATTCCATATATAATAGAGGGGGTGCAGTACCACAGAGGGGACATTAGGTGACAGCAGAGGACAGGAGGAGGTGATCACATTCCATATATAATAGAGGGGGTGCAGTACCACAGAGGGACATTAGGTGACAGCAGAGGACAGGAGGAAGTGATCACATTCCATATATAATAGAGGGGGTGCAGTACCACAGAGGGGACATTAGGTGACAGCAGAGGACAGGAGGTGGTGATCACATTCCATATATAATAGAGGGGGTGCAGTACCACAGAGAGGGCAGTGACAGCAGAGGACAGGAGGAGGTGATCACATTCCATATATAATAGAGGGGGTGCAGTACCACAGAGAGGACATTAGGTGACAGCAGAGGACAGGAGGAGGTGATCACATTCCCATATATAATAGAGGGGGTGCAGTACCACAGAGAGGACATTAGGTGGCAGCAGAGGACAGGAGGAGGTGATCACATTCCATATATAATAGAGGAGGTGCAGTACCACAGAGGGACATTAGTGACAGCAGAGGACAGGAGGGGGTGATCACATTCCATATATAATAGAGGAGGTGCAGTACCACAGAGGGGACATTAGGTGACAGCAGAGGACAGGAGGAGGTGATCACATTCCATATATAATAGAGGGGGTGCAGTACCACAGAGGGGACATTAGGTGACAGCAGAGGACAGGAGGGGGTGATCACATTCCATATATAATAGAGGAGGTGCAGTACCACAGAGGGGACATTAGGTGACAGCAGAGGACAGGAGGGGGTGATCACATTCCATATATAATAGAGGGGGTGCAGTACCACAGAGGGGACATTAGGTGACAGCAGAGGACAGGAGGGGGTGATCACATTCCATATATAATAGAGGGGGTGCAGTACCACAGAGGGTACATTAGGTGACAGCAGAGGACAGGAGGGGGTGATCACATTCCATATATAATAGAGGGGGTGCAGTACCACAGAGAGGACATTAGGTGGCAGCAGAGGACTGGAAGATTTGCCAGTAAGCAATATGGCGGACGTGGGTGTTTGACGTCGGAGGGGATTTCCCGGCATGCTCAGTGTGTGGATTGTACACGGTGATACAGGAAGAGAGCAGAGATGAGTGTGAGTGACAGTCTATTATAGGAATGAGGGGCCCTGAGTCTGGAAGGGGGGGGGAGGGGGCTCTGAGTCTGGAAGGGGGGGGGGGTGTGATAGGAATGGGGGAGGGGGGCTCTGAGTCGGGGGTGTCCTATAGACGGGGGGGGGGGTCTTGGCTCAGGTGGGGAGACCCCATAATATCTATAGAGTCCCCTGTTTGCTCTGCATTCTCATCCACATTTCGGGGGCCACCCCTGGGGAGACTGGTGGCTGATGCCCCCCCAGGAGGAGGATGGGGGAGGTGTGTCCTGTAGGCAGGGTGGCACCGGCTGTCCCTGGGGGTGGGTCACCTACCTCTGCACCACGCCCCTACCCCGAGCACCCCAATAATAATACACCCCCCCAATACATCCAATCACAGGCAGTCCAGACCCCCCATTATGACAGACATTTCCTCCTCTTACCGTGATGCCCCCCGTCTCTCCCCCACCGTCTCTCTCCCCCACCGTCTCTCTCCCCCCCGTCTCTCTCCCCCCCGTCTCTCTCCCCCCCCGTCTCTCTCTCCCCCCGTCTCTCTCTCTCCCCCCAGTCTCTCTCCCTCCCCGTCTCTCTCCCCCCCCGTCTCTCTCCCCCCGTCTCTCTCTTCTCTCTCTCCTCTCTCTCTCTCTCTCTCTCTCTCTCTCTCTCTCTCTCATCTCTCTCACTCCTCTCTCTCCCCCCCGTCGCCCCCCCCCCCGCCCGCGCTCTCTCTCTCTCTCCGTCACTCTCTCTCTCCCTCTCCGTCTCTCTCCCCCCCGTCTCTCTCTCTCTCTCTCTCCCTATCCGTCTCTCTCTCTCACTCTCCTTCCCTCTCTCTCTCTCTCCCCCCCCGTCTCTCTCCCCCCGTCTCTCTCTCCCTCTCTCTCACTCCCCCCGTCCTCTCTCCCTCCCCCCTCTCTCCCTCCCCCCCCGTCTCCCCCCCCCACCCCCCTCCCCCTCTCTCTCCCCTCCCCCCCCTCTCTCTCCCCCCCCCCTCTCCCCCCCCCCCATCTCTCTCCTCTCTCCCCTCCCTCTCCTCTCTCTCCCCCCCCGTCCTCCCTCCCCCTCTCCTCCCCGCCCCCCCCCCCCTCCCACCCCCCCCCCCCCCCCCCCCCCCTCTCCCCCCCCCCCCCCCCCCCCCCCCCCCACCTCCCGCCCTCCCCCCCCCCCCCCCCCCCCACCCCCCCCCCCCCCCCCCGCCCCCTCCCCCCACCACCTCATCCCCCCCCCTCTCCCCCCGTCCCTCCCGCCCCCCCCCTCCCGCCCCCCCCCCCGTCTCCCCTCTCCCCCCCCCGCCCCCCCCCCTCCCCCCCACCCCCCCCCGTCTCCCCTCCTCTCTCTCCCCCTCTCCCCCTCCTCTCCCTCTCCCCCCCACCCCCCCCCCCCCCCCCCCCCCCCCCCCCCCCCCCTCCCCCCCTCCCCCCCCCCCATCTCCCCCCCCCCCTCTCCCCTCCCCCTCTCCCCCTCCCCCCCCCCCCATCTCCCCTCCCCCCATCCCCATCCCCCCCCCCCCCCCCCCCCCCCCCCCCCGCCCCCCCCGCCCCCCCCCCCCCCCCCCCCCCCCCCCCCCCCCCCCCCCCCCCCCCCCCCCCCCCCCCCCCCCCCCCCCCCCCCCCCCCCCCCCCCCACCCCCCTCCCCCCCCCCCCCCCCCCCCCCTCTCCCCCCGCCCCCCCCCCCCCCCCCCCCCCCCCCCCCCCCCCCCCCCCCCCCCCCCCCCTCCCTCCTCGCCCCTCCCCCCCCCCTCCCGCCCCCCCCCCCGCCCCCTCCCCCCACCCCTCCCCCCCCCCCCCCCCCCCCCCCCCCCCCGTCCCTCTCCCTCTCCCCCCCGTCTCCCTCTCCCCCCCCTCCTCTCTCTCTCTCTCCTCCCCCTCCCCGCCCCCCCCCCTCTCTCTCTCTCACCCCCCCCCCTTCCCCCCCCCTCTCCCCCCCCGCTCTCTCTCCTCCCCCCCGTCACCTCCCCTCTCTCTCCCCCCGCTCCGCCCCCCCCCCCTCCCCCCCCCCCCCCCCCCCCACCCCCCTCCCCCGCCCCCTCCCCCTCTCCCTCCCCACCCCCCTCCTCCCCCACCCCCCCGCCCCACCCCCCCTCCCCCCTCTCTCTCTCTCCCCCCTCCTCTCACTCCCACCCTCCCTCCCTTCTCCCTCCCCCCTCGCCTCTCTCCGACCCCTCTCTCTCCCCTCCCGCCCCCCCCGCTTCTCTCCCCCCTCACCACCCGTCGCCCCCCTCTCTCCCCCCCCACCTCCCCCCCTCCCCCCTCTCTCTCTCGTCCCCCCCCTCTCCCCCCGTCTCTCTCTCTCCCCCTCGTCACTCTCTCTCCCCCAGTCTCACTCTCTCCCCCGTCTCTCTCTCTCCCCCCCCGTCTCTCTCTCTCCCCCCGTCTCTCTCTCTCCCCCCCGTCTCTCTCTCCCCCGTCTCTCTCACTCCCCCCCGTCTCTCTCTCCCCCCCGTCTCTCTCTCTCCGCCCCCCGTCTCTCTCTCCCCCCGTCTCTCTCTCTCCCCCCCGTCTCTCTCCCCCCCCGTCTCTCTCATCCCCTATCCCCCCTCCCCCCAGGCTCACTGGTATATGGAGGAGTTCCAGTCTGGGGGGAGGGGGGTTTAGAGCCATCAACTGCAGAAACTGCCTCAGCTCCACCCACTCCAATCTAGAACCGCCCCCACAGGAGAGAGAGAGGAGGGGAGGCCACACCCACAGACCAATCTCCCGCCTCTCCTCACCCGCAATCCTTATTATACACCCCGAAGAACTTAGCAGCTGGGGCAGCCGCCCCCTGTGGCCTCACCCATGCTACACCATTGGTCAGATGAGACCCTCAGATAGGGGGGCGTGACTGTGCGGGGCCCACAGACGTCACAGTGCTGATAAGGTCCCGCCCCTTCCTGGGGTAATAAGGGGTTGTGGGGTGGGGTGGGATGCGGTTCCTCCAGTAACTGTCTTCCCTCTGCAGGGCGGCCTCCATGGCTCTTATCGAAGGTGTGGGTGATGAGGTGACGCTGATCTTCGCTCTGGTTCTCATCCTATCCGTGGTGGCCTTGGCGTGGATTTCTACTCACACTTCAGATCGCAACAGCCCTCATTTGTCGTCTCCCCCGGCAGAGGCTCCTGAGGAAGAAGAGGGCGGAGCCGGCCCCCCGGCAGAGGCTCCTGAGGAAGAAGAGGGTGGAGCCGCCCCCCCGGCAGAGGCTCCTGAGGAAGAAGAGGGCGGAGCCGGCACAGATGCCCCAAGTACCTCCGATGATCCTCTGCCCAGTACGGAGGCCACCTTAGATAACGGTCCATCACCCTCCGATGTTCCCAGCGACTCCTCTGAGAGCCCCCAGAAGCCACCCCTGAAATCTGATCCCACCAACGGGGAACCACCTGAGAATGACCCACCCACACTGAGAAATCGAGGGCCCGGGACCCCCTCAGAAAGTAGAGACAGAATATCTCTGCGCTTAAAGTTCCTGAATGACACGGAGCACGTGGTGCCGGTCTGTCTGTCTGACACCGTCCTTCACATCAAGAGGTAAGGGGTGGAGCCAGGGGGTTGGATGAATGATTGACGACATCGAGATTGAATGGATTGACCCCTTACAGGGATCCACACAGAGCCACCGGCCAATCTACTCCTCCCACACAGAGCCACCGGCCAATCTACTCCTCCCACACAGAGCCACCGGCCAATCTACTCCTCCCACAAAGAGCTGCCGGCCAATCTACTCCTCCCACACAGAGCCCCCAACCAACCTACTCCTCCCACAAAGAGCCACCGTCCAATCTACTCCTCCCACACAGAGCCACCGGCCAATCTACTCCTCCCACAAAGAGCCGCCGGCCAATCTCCTCCTCCCACACAGAGCCCCCGTCCAATCTACTCCTCCCACAAAGAGCCACCGTCCAATCTACTCCTCCCACAAAGAGCCGCCGGCCAATCTACTCCTCCCACACAGAGCCGCCGGCCAATCTACTCCTCCCACACCAGAGCCCCCAACCAACCTACTACTCCTCCCACAAAGAGACGCCGGCCAATCTACTCCTTCCACACAGAGCCGCCGGCCAATCTACTCCTTCCCCCAACCTACTCCTCCCACAAAGAGCCGCCGGCCAATCTACTCCTCCCACACAGAGCCACCGTCCAATCTACTCCTCCCACAAAGAGACGCCGGCCAATCTACTCCTCCCACAAAGAGCCGCCGGCCAATCTACTCCTCCCACACAGAGCCGACGGCCAATCTACTCCTCCCACACAGAGCCGCCGGCCAATCTACTCCTCCCACACAGAGCCCCCAACCAACCTACACGTGGTGCCGGTCTGTCTGTCTGACACCGTCCTTCACATCAAGAGGTAAGGGGTGGAGCCAGGGGGTTGGATGAATGATTGACGACATCGAGATTGAATGGATTGACCCCTTACAGGGATCCACACAGAGCCACCGGCCAATCTACTCCTCCCACACAGAGCCACCGGCCAATCTACTCCTCCCACACAGAGCCACCGGCCAATCTACTCCTCCCACAAAGAGCTGCCGGCCAATCTACTCCTCCCACACAGAGCCGCCGGCCAATCTACTCCTCCCACACAGAGCCCCCAACCAACCTACTCCTCCCACAAAGAGCCACAGTCCAATCTACTCCTCCCACACAGAGCCACCGGCCAATCTACTCCTCCCACAAAGAGCCGCCGGCCAATCTCCTCCTCCCACACAGAGCCACCGTCCAATCTACTCCTCCCACAAAGAGCCACCGTCCAATCTACTCCTCCCACAAAGAGCCGCCGGCCAATCTACTCCTCCCACACAGAGCCGCCGGCCAATCTACTCCTCCCACACAGAGCCCCCAACCAACCTACTCCTCCCACAAAGAGACGCCGGCCAATCTACTCCTTCCACACAGAGCCCCCAACCAACCTACTCCTCCCACAAAGAGCCGCCGGCCAATCTACTCCTCCCACACAGAGCCACCGTCCAATCTACTCCTCCCACAAAGAGACGCCGGCCAATCTACTCCTCCCACAAAGAGCCGCCGGCCAATCTACTCCTCCCACACAGAGCCGACGGCCAATCTACTCCTCCCACACAGAGCCGACGGCCAATCTACTCCTCCCACACAGAGCCGCCGGCCAATCTACTCCTCCCACACAGAGCCCCCAACCAACCTACTCCTCCCACAAAGAGCCACCGTCCAATCTACTCCTCCCACACAGAGCCGCCGGCCAATCTACTCCTCCCACACAGAGCCCCCAACCAACCTACTCCTCCCACAAAGAGCCACCGTCCAATCTACTCCTCCCACACAGAGCCACCGGCCAATCTACTCCTCCCACACAGAGCCGCCGGCCAATCTACTCCTCCCACACAGAGCCCCCAACCAACCTACTCCTCCCACAAAGAGACGCCGGCCAATCTACTCCTTCCACACAGAGCCCCCAACCAACCTACTCCTCCCACAAAGAGCCGCCGGCCAATCTACTCCTCCCACACAGAGCCACCGTCCAATCTACTCCTCCCACAAAGAGACGCCGGCCAATCTACTCCTCCCACAAAGAGCCGCCGGCCAATCTTCTCCTCCCACACAGAGCCGACGGCCAATCTACTCCTCCCACACAGAGCCGACGGCCAATCTACTCCTCCCACACAGAGCCGCCGGCCAATCTACTCCTCCCACACAGAGCCCCCAACCAACCTACTCCTCCCACAAAGAGCCGCCGGCCAATCTACTCCTCCCACAAAGAGCCGACGGCCAATCTACTCCTCCCACACAGAGCTGCCGGCCAATCTACTCCTCCCACACAGAGCCCCCAACCAACCTACTCCTCCCACAAAGAGCCGCCGGCCAATCTACTCCTCCCACACAGAGCCGACGGCCAATCTACTCCTCCCACACAGAGCCGACGGCCAATCTACTCCTCCCACACAGAGCCGACGGCCAATCTACTCCTCCCACACAGAGCCGACGGCCAATCTACTCCTCCCACACAGAGCCCCCAACCAACCTACTCCTCCCACAAAGAGCCGCCGGCCAATCTACTCCTCCCACAAAGAGCCGACGGCCAATCTACTCCTCCCACACAGAGCCGCCGGCCAATCTACTCCTCCCACACAGAGCCGACGGCCAATCTACTCCTCCCACACAGAGCGGACGGCCAATCTACTCCTCCCACACAGAGCCGACGGCCAATCTACTCCTCCCACACAGAGCTGCCGGCCAATCTACTCCTCCCACACAGAGCCCCCAACCAACCTACTCCTCCCACACAGAGCCCCCAACCAACCTACTCCTCCCACAAAGAGCCCCCAACCAACCTACTCCTCCCACAAAGAGCCGCCGGCCAATCTACTCCTCCCACAAAGAGCTACCGTCCAATCTACTCCTTCCACACAGAGCCACCGTCCAATATACTCCTCCCACACAAAGCTGCCGGCCAATCTACTCCTCCCACACAGAGCCCCCAACCAATCTACTCCTCCCACAAAGAGCCGCCGGCCAATCTACTCCTCCCACAAAGAGCCGCCGGCCAATCTACTCCTCCCACACAGAGCCGCCGGCCAATCTACTCCTCCCACACAGAGCCGCCGGCCAATCTACTCCTCCCACACAGAGCCGCCGGCCAATCTACTCCTCCCACACTGAGCCGCCGGCCAATCTACTCCTCCCACACAGAGCCGCCGGCCAATCTACTCCTCCCACACAGAGCCGCCGGCCAATCTACTCCTCCCACACAGAGCCCCCAACCAACCTACTCCTCCCACAAAGAGCCGCAGGCCAATCTACTCCTCCCACAAAGAGCCGCCGGCCAATCTACTCCTCCCACACAGAGCCGCCGGCCAATCTACTCCTCCCACACAGAGCCCCCAACCAACCTACTCCTCCCACAAAGAGCCGCAGGCCAATCTACTCCTCCCACAAAGAGCCGCCGGCCAATCTACTCCTCCCACACAGAGCCACCGTCCAATCTCCTCCTCCCACACAGAGCCACCGGCCAATCTCCTCCTCCCACACAGAGCCACCGGCCAATCTCCTCCTCCCACATAGAGCCCCCAACCAATCTACTCCTCCCACAAAGAGCCACCGGCCAATCTACTCCTCCCACACAGAGCCACCGGCCAATCTCCTCCTCCCACACAGAGCCCCCAACCAACCTACTCCTCCCACAAAGAGCCGCCGGCCAATCTACTCCTCTCACACAGAGCCGCCGGCCAATCTACTCCTCTCACACAGAGCTGCCGGCCAATTTACTCCTCCCACACAGAGCTGCCGGCCAATTTACTCCTCCCACACAGAGCTGCCGGCCAATTTACTCCTCCCACACAGAGCTGCCGGCCAATTTACTCCTCCCACACAGAGCTGCCGGCCAATTTACTCCTCCCACACAGAGCTGCCGGCCAATTTACTCCTCCCACACAGAGCTGCTGGCCAATCTCCTCCTCCCACATAGAGCCCCCAACCAACCTACTCCTCCCACAAAGAGCCACTGGCCAATCTACTCCTCCCACATAGAGCCCCCAACCAACCTACTCCTCCCACAAAGAGCCACCGGCCAATCTCCTCCTCCCACAAAGAGCCACCGGCCATTCTCCTCCTCCCACAAAGAGCCACCGGCCAATCTCCTCCTCCCACACAGAGCCGCCGGCCAATCTACTCCTCCCACACAGAGCCCACAACCAACCTACTCCTCCCACAAAGAGCCGCCCGCCAATCTCCTCCTCCCACACAGAGCTGCCGGCCAATCTCCTCCTCCCACACAGAGCCGTCGGCCAATCTACTCCTCCCACACAGAGCTGCCGGCCAATCTTCTCCTCCCACACAGAGCCCCCGACCAACCTACTCCTCCCACAAAGAGCCGCCGGCCAATCTACTCCTCCCACAAAGAGCCGCCGGCCAATCTCCTCCTCCCACACAGAGCTGCCCGCCAATCTACTCCTCCCACACAGAGCTGCCGGCCAATCTACTCCTCCCACACAGAGCCCCCAACCAACCTACTCCTCCCACACAGAGCCACCGTCCAATCTCCTCCTCCCACACAGAGCTGCCGACCAATCTACTCCTCCCACAAAGAGCCGCCGGCCAATCTACTCCTCCCACACAGAGCCGACGGCCAATCTACTCCTCCCACACTGAGCTGCCGGCCAATCTACTCCTCCCACACAGAGCCCCCAACCAACCTACTCCTCCCACAAAGAGCCGCCGGCCAATCTACTCCTCCCACAAAGAGCCACCGGCCAATCTACTCCTCCCACAAAGAGCCACCGTCCAATCTACTCCTCCCACAAAGAGCCGCCGGCCAATCTACTCCTCCCACACAGAGCCCCCAACCAACCTACTCCTCCCACAAAGAGCCGCCGGCCAATCTACTCCTCCCACACAGAGCCCCCAACCAACCTACTCCTCCCACAAAGAGCCGCCGGCCAATCTACTCCTCCCACACAGAGCCCCCAACCAACCTACTCCTCCCACACAGAGCCACCGTCCAATCTACTCCTCCCACACAGAGCCGCCGGCCAATCTACTCCTCCCACATAGAGCCGCCGGCCAATCTACTCCTCCCACATAGAGCCCCCAACCAATCTACTCCTCCCACACAGAGCCACCGTCCAATCTCCTCCTCCCACACAGAGCTGCCGACCAATCTACTCCTCCCACAAAGAGCCGCCGGCCAATCTACTCCTCCCACACAGAGCCGACGGCCAATCTACTCCTCCCACACAGAGCCGACGGCCAATCTACTCCTCCCACACAGAGCCGACGGCCAATCTACTCCTCCCACACAGAGCTGCCGGCCAATCTACTCCTCCCACACAGAGCCCCCAACCAACCTACTCCTCCCACAAAGAGCCACCGTCCAATCTACTCCTTCCACACAGAGCCGCCGTCCAATCTACTCCTCCCACACAGACCTGCCGGCCAATCTACTCCTCCCACACAGAGCCCCCAACCAACCTACTCCTCCCACACAGAGCCACCGTCCAATCTACTCCTCCCACAAAGAGCCGCCTGCCAATCTACTCCTCCCACACAGAGCTGCCGGCCAATCTCCTCCTCCCACACAGAGCCGCCGGCCAATCTACTCCTCCCACACAGAGCCGCCGGCCAATCTACTCCTCCCACAAAGAGCCGCCGGCCAATCTACTCCTCCCACAAAGAGCCGCCGGCCAATCTACTCCTCCCACACAGAGCCGCCGGCCAATCTACTCCTCCCACACAGAGCCGCCGGCCAATCTACTCCTCCCACACAGAGCCGCCGGCCAATCTACTTCTCCCACAAAGAGCCGCCGGCCCATCTACTCCTCCCACAAAGAGCCGCCGGCCAACCTCCTCCTCCCACACAGAGCCACCGGCCAATCTCCTCCTCCCACATAGAGCCCCCAACCAACCTACTCCTCCCACAAAGAGCCACTGGCCAATCTACTCCTCCCACAAAGAGCCACCGGCCAATCTACTCCTCCCACACAGAGCCACCGGCCAATCTCCTCCTCCCACACAGAGCCCCCAACCAACCTACTCCTCCCACAAAGAGCCGCCGGCCAATCTACTCCTCCCACACAGAGCTGCCGGCCAATCTACTCCTCCCACAAAGAGCCGCCGGCCAATCTACTCCTCCCACACAGAGCCACCGTCCAATCTACTCCTCCCACACAGAGCTGCCGGCCAACCTACTCCTCCCACACAGAGCCCCCAACCAACCTACTCCTCCCACACAGAGCCACCGTCCAATCTCCTCCTCCCACACAGAGCTGCCGACCAATCTACTCCTCCCACAAAGAGCCGCCGGCCAATCTACTCCTCCCACTCAGAGCTGCCGGCCAATCTACTCCTCCCACAAAGAGCCCCCAACCAACCTACTCCTCCCACACAGAGCTGCCGGCCAATCTTCTCCTCCCACACAGAGCCCCCAACCAACCTACTCCTCCCACAAAGAGCCGCCGGCCAATCTACTCCTCCCACAAAGAGCCGCCGGCCAATCTACTCCTCCCACACAGAGCCGCCGGCCAATCTACTCCTCCCACAAAGAGCCGCCGGCCAATCTACTCCTCCCACAAAGAGCCGCCGGCCAATCTACTCCTCCCACAAAGAGCCGCCGGCCAATCTACTCCTCCCACACAGAGCTGCCGGCCAATCTACTCCTCCCACACAGAGCTGCCGGCCAATCTTCTCCTCCCACACAGAGCCCCCAACCAATCTACTCCTCCCACAAAGAGCCGCCGGCCAATCTACTCCTCCCACAAAGAGCCGCCGGCCAATCTACTCCTCCCACAAAGAGCCGCCGGCCAATCTACTCCTCCCACACAGAGCTGCCGGCCAATCTACTCCTCCCACACAGAGCCCCCAACCAACCTACTCCTCCCACACAGAGCCACCGTCCAATCTCCTCCTCCCACACAGAGCTGCCGGCCAATCTCCTCCTCCCACACAGAGCTGCCGGCCAATCTACTCCTCCCACAAAGAGCCGCCGGCCAATCTACTCCTCCCACACAGAGCCGACGGCCAATCTACTCCTCCCACACAGAGCTACCGTCCAATCTACTCCTTCCACACAGAGCCACCATCCAATCTACTCCTCCCACACAGAGCTGCCGGCCAATCTACTCCTCCCACAAAGAGCCGCCTGCCAATCTACTCCTCCCACACAGAGCCGCCGGACAATCTACTCCTCCCACACAGAGCCGCCGGCCAATCTACTCCTCCCACACAGAGCCGCCGGCCAATCTACTCCTCCCACACAGAGCCGCCGGCCAATCTACTCCTCCCACAAAGAGCCGCCGGCCAATCTACTCCTCCCACACAGAGCCGCCGGCCAATCTACTCCTCCCACACAGAGCCGCCGGCCAATCTACTCCTCCCACACAGAGCCGCCGGCCAATCTACTCCTCCCACACAGAGCCGCCGGCCAATCTACTCCTCCCACAAAGAGCCCCCAACCAACCTACTCCTCCCACAAAGAGCCGCCGGCCAATCTACTCCTCCCACAAAGAGCCGCCGGCCAATCTACTCCTCCCACACAGAGCCGCCGGCCAATCTACTCCTCCCACAAAGAGCCTCCGGCCAACCTCCTCCTCCCACACAGAGCCACCGGCCAATCTCCTCCTCCCACACAGAGCCCCCAACCAACCTACTCCTCCCACAAAGAGCCACCGGCCAATCTACTCCTCCCACAAAGAGCCACCGGCCAATCTACTCCTCCCACACAGAGCCACCGGCCAATCTCCTCCTCCCACACAGAGCCCCCAACCAACCTACTCCTCCCACAAAGAGCCGCCGGCCAATCTACTCCTCCCACACAGAGCTGACGGCCAATTTACTCCTCCCACACAGAGCCCCCAACCAACCTACTCCTCCCACAAAGAGCCACCGGCTAATCTCCTCCTCCCACAAAGAGCCACCGGCCAATCTCCTCCTCCCACACAGTCCTCCTCCCACACAGAGCCGCCGGCCAATCTCCTCCTCCCACACAGAGCTGCCGGCCAATCTCCTCCTCCCACACAGAGCTGCCGGCCAATCTACTCCTCCCACACAGAGCCGCCGGCCAATCTACTCCTCCCACACAGAGCCGCCGGCCAATCTACTCCTCCCACACAGAGCCGCCGGCCAATCTACTCCTCCCACACAGAGCCCCCAACCAACCTACTCCTCCCACAAAGAGCAGCCGGCCAATCTACTTCTCCCACACAGAGCTGCCGGCCAATCTACTCCTCCCACACAGAGCCACTGGCCAATCTACTCCTCCCACACAGAGCCACTGGCCAATCTACTCCTCCCACACAGAGCTGCCGGCCAATCAACTCCTCCCACACAGAGCTGCCGGCTAATCTACTCCTCCCACACAGGGCCCCCAACCAACCTACTCCTCCCACAAAGAGCCGTCGGCCAATCTACTCCTCCCACACAGAGCCACCAACCAATCTACTCCTCCCACACAGAGCCGCTGGCCAATCTCCTCCTCCCACACAGAACTGCCACCAACCAGCCTACTCTTCCCATGCAGAGCCGCCGGCCAATCTACTCTTCCCACACAGAGCCGCCGCCCATCAGTCTACTCCTCCCACACAGAACCACTGGCCCATCTACTGCTCCCAATCAGAGCCGCCGTCCGTTTGCTCCTCCCCTGCGGAGCTGCCAGCCCGTTTGTTCCTTTTATCCACTCCCCCTACACAGAACCACCAGCCATTTAACTCCTCCCATGCAGAACTAACAACCTATCCAATCCTTCCACACAGAACTGCAGCCAATTTACTCCTCCCACTAGGTCTGCCGTTAACCACTTCAATACTGGGCACTTAAACACCTTCCTGCCCAGACCAGTGTTCAGCTTTCAGCGCTGTCGCACTTTGAATGACAATTGCGCGGTCATGTTACACTGTACCAAAATGAAATTTTTATCATTTTTTCCCCACAAATAGAGCTTTCTTTTGGTGGTATTTGATCACCTCTGGGTTTTTATTTTTTGCTAAACAAGTAAAAAAAGACCGAAAATTTTGAAAAAAAAATATGTTTTTTTTTTTGTTTCAGTTTCAAAACATTGTAAATAAGTAAGTTTTCCCCTTCACTGATGGGCACTGATAAGGCGGCACTGATGGGCACCGATGAGGTGGCACCAATGAAGTGGCACTGAGGTGGCATTGATGGGCACTGATATTTGGCACTGATATTTGGCACTGATATTTGGCACTGATATTTGGCACTGATATTTGGCACTGATATTTGGCACTGATAGGCGGCACTGATAGGCGGCACTGATGGGTGGCACGGATGGGCACTGTTAGGTGGCACGGATGGGCACTGATAGGTGGCACGGATGGGCACTGATAGGTGGCACTGATAGGCAGCATTGTTTTGTTACTGATGGATGCCAATCAGTGCCAAACAATGCATGCCAATCAGTGATGCCTATTCTGGGCACTGCATCCCTGGTGGTCTAGGGTGGCATACCTTGTGCTGGGCATCCCTGGTGGTCTGGTGGCGTCCCTGGTGGTCCAATGTGGGCATCCTCGGGGGGGCTGCGCTGATAATCGATCAGCGCAGACCCCCCCTGTCAGAGGAGCAGCCGATCGGCTTTCCTCTATTCGTGTCTGACAGACCCGAGGGAGGAAAAGCCGATCACCGGCTCTTCCTCTTTACACTGTGATCAGCTGTGATTGGACACGACTGATCACCTGGTAAAGAGTCTCCAGTGGAGACTCTTTACCAAGATCGTAGTTGCGGGGTGTCAGACTGACACCCCGCAACACCGATCGCCGCGATGCATGCCCCCGGGGGCACGCAGCGGCTCAAAATCCTGAGGACGTCCTATGACGTACGGTCAGGATTTGACAACCACTTTGCCGACGTCCTTTTACAATAGGCGGGCGGCAAGTGGTTAAAGTTGTACTACTGGTCCTCCTGTACAGGGCCCGGACCAGCAGGGGGAATGGAATGTGGGCAGGGAGGGTGATCAGTATGGCAGATGCAGAATTTCTGGAACCGATTACCATCCCCCCCCCCCCCCCACAATGTGTGTCTTTCTACAGCAGCTAAAGGATCGCTTCTCCTCCTTTCCCTCCCGCTGGCTTTCAGCTGCTGCAGAGAGAGAAACACAGGGGGATCAGTTCCAGTGATTGTGTCCCCGATTCCCCCTACTGTCCAGGCCCCCCTAGTGCCGTTGGCTTGCCCACTACTTTTTCTCTAGGCACACAGCAGGATCTTTCCAGGATGGAGGGGGGGGGGCAATAAATATGTCCTATTTACTAGTCCTTTCCTTTTCTGAATGAACACTGTGAGTGATCGGTACCCATCACTGACTGTGCCCGCGCCATCGGGGTATGTGCCCGCGCCATCGGGTATTGGAGGGTGTATTACGTTGTGTACCCAGGAATCATTGGGGTGATTAATGGCCCACATTTGGTATTGGAGGGTGTATTACGTTGTGTACCCAGGAATCATTGGGGTGATTAATGATCCACATTGGGTATTGGAGGGGTGTATTACGTTGTGTACCCAGGAATCATTGGGGTGATTAATGATCCACATTGGGTATTGGAGGGGTGTATTACGTTGTGTACCCAGGAATCATTGGGGTGATTAATGGCCCACATTGGGTATTGGAGGGGGGTATTACGTTGTGTACCCAGGAATCATTGGGGTGATTAATGATCCACATTGGGTATTGGAGGGGTGTATTACGTTGTGTACCCAGGAATCATTGGGGTGATTAATGGCCCACATTGGGTATTGGAGGGGGGTATTACGTTGTGTACCCAGGAATCATTGGGGTGATTAATGATCCACATTGGGTATTGGAGGGGTGTATTACGTTGTGTACCCAGGAATCATTGGGGTGATTAATGATCCACATTGGGTATTGGAGGGGTGTATTACGTTGTGTACCCAGGAATCATTGGGGTGATTAATGGCCCACATTTGGGTATTGGAGGGGTGTATTACGTTGTGTACCCAGGAATTATTGGGGGGATTAATGGCCCACATTGGGTATTGGAGGGGTGTATTACGTTGTGTACCCAGGAATCATTGGGGTGATTAATGGCCCACATTTGGGTATTGGAGGGTGTATTACGTTGTGTACCCAGGAATCATTGGGGTGATTAATGGTCCACATTGGGTATTGGAGGGGGGTATTACGTTGTGTACCCAGGAATCATTGGGGTGATTAATGGCCCACATTGGGTATTGGAGGGGTGTATTGCGTTGTGTACCCAGGAATCATTGGGGTTATTAATGGTCCACATTGGGTATTGGAGGGGGGTATTATGTTGTGTACCCAGGAATCATTGGGGTGATTAATGGCCCACATTGGGTATTGGAGGGGTGTATTACGTTGTGTACCCAGGAATCATTGGGCTGATGGTCCACATTGGGTATTGGAGGGGTGTATTACGTTGTGTACCCAGGAATCATTGGGGTTATTAATGGTCCACATTGGGTATTGGAGGGGTGTATTACGTTGTGTACCCAGGAATCATTGGGGTTATTAATGGTCCACATTGGGTATTGGAGGGGGGTATTACGTTGTGTACCCAGGAATCATTGGGGTTATTAATGGTCCACATTGGGTATTGGAGGGGTGTATTACGTTGTGTACCCAGGAATCATTGGGGTTATTAATGGTCCACATTGGGTATTGGAGGGGGGTATTACGTTGTGTACCCAGGAATCATTGGGGTTATTAATGGTCCACATTGGGTATTGGAGGGGGGTATTATGTTGTGTACCCAGGAATCATTGGGGTGATTAATGGCCCACATTCGGTATTGGAGGGGGGTATTGCGTTTGTGTACCCAGGAATCATTGGGGTGATTAATGGCCCACATTGGGTATTGGAGGGGGGTATTATGTTGTGTACCCACGAATCATTGGGGTGATTAATGATCCACATTGGGTATTGGAGGGGTGTATTACGTTGTGTACCCAGGAATCATTGTGGTGATTAATGGTCCACATTGGGTATTGGAGGGGGGTATTACGTTGTGTACCCAGGAATCATTGGGGTGATTAATGGTCCACATTGGGTATTGGAGGGGGGTATTACGTTGTGTACCCAGGAATCATTGTGGTGATTAATGGTCCACATTGGGTATTGGAGGGGGGTATTACGTTGTGTACCCAGGAATCATTGGGGTGATTAATGGTCCACATTGGGTATTGGAGGGGGGTATTACATTGTGTACCCAGGAATCATTGGGGTGATTAATGGCCCACATTGGGTATTGGAGGGGTGTATTACGTTGTGTACCCAGGAATCATTGGGGTGATTAATGGCCCACATTGGGTATTGGAGGGATGTATTACATTGTGTACCCAGGAATCATTGGGGTGATGATCCACATTGGGTATTGGAGGGGGGGTATTATGTTGTGTACCCAGGAATCATTGGGGTTATTAATGGTCCACATTGGGTATTGGAGGGGGGTATTATGTTGTGTACCCAGGAATCATTGGGGTGATTAATGGCCCACATTCGGTATTGGAGGTGGGTATTGCGTTTGTGTACCCAGGAATCATTGGGGTGATTAATGGCCCACATTGGGTATTGGAGGGGGGTATTATGTTGTGTACCCAGGAATCATTGGGGTGATTAATGGCCCACATTGGGTATTGGAGGGTGTATTACGTTGTGTACCCAGGAATTATTGGGGTGATTAATGGCCCACATTGGGTATTGGAGGGATGTATTACATTGTGTACCCAGGAATCATTGGGGTGATGATCCACATTGGGTATTGGAGGGGTGTATTACGTTGTGTACCCAGGAATCATTGGGGTGATTAATGGCCCACATTGGGTATTGGAGGGTGTATTACGTTGTGTACCCAGGAATCATTGGGGTGATTAATGGCCCACATTGGGTATTGGAGGGGTGTATTACGTTGTGTACCCAGGAATCATTGGGGTGATTAATGGTCCACATTGGGTATTGGAGGGGTGTATTACGTTGTGTACCCAGGAATCATTGGGGTGATGATCCACATTGGGTATTGGAGGGTGTATTACGTTGTGTACCCAGGAATCATTGGGGTGATTAATGGCCCACATTGGGTATTGGAGGGGGGTATTACGTCGTGTACCCAGGAATCATTGGGGTGATTAATGGCCCACATTGGGTATTGGAGGGGGGTATTACGTTGTGTACCCAGGAATCATTGGGGTGATTAATGGCCCACATTTGGGTATTGGAGGGTGTATTACGTTGTGTACCCAGGAATTATTGGGGGGATTAATGGCCCACATTGGGTATTGGAGGGGTGTATTACGTTGTGTACCCAGGAATCATTGGGGTGATTAATGGTCCACATTGGGTATTGGAGGGGGGTATTACATTGTGTACCCAGGAATCATTGGGGTGATTAATGGTCCACATTGGGTATTGGAGGGGTGTATTACGTTGTGTACCCAGGAATCATTGGGGTGATTAATGGCCCACATTGGGTATTTGAGGGGGTAATACGTTGTGTACCCAGGAATCATTGGGGTGATTAATGGCCCACATTTGGGTATTGGAGGGGTGTATTACGTTGTGTACCCAGGAATCATTGGGGTGATTAATGATCCACATTGGGTATTGGAGGGGGGTATTACGTTGTGTACCCAGGAATCATTGGGGTGATTAATGGCCCACATTGGGTATTGGAGGGGGGTATTACGTTGTGTACCCAGGAATCATTGGGGTGATTAATGGCCCACATTGGGTATTGGAGGGGGGTATTACGTTGTGTACCCAGGAATCATTGGGGTGATTAATGGCCCACATTGGGTATTGGAGGGGGTGTATTACGTTGTGTACCCAGGAATCATTGGGGTGATTAATGGCCCACATTGGGTATTGGAGGGGGGTATTACGTTGTGTACCCAGGAATCATTGGGGTGATTAATGGCCCACATTGGGTATTGGAGGGGGGTATTACGTTGTGTACCCAGGAATCATTGGGGTGATTAATGGCCCACATTGGGTATTGGAGGGGGGTATTACGTTGTGTACCCAGGAATCATTGGGGTGATTAATGGCCCACATTGGGTATTGGAGGGGTGTATTACGTTGTGTACCCAGGAATCATTGGGGTGATTAATGGCCCACATTGGGTATTGGAGGGGGGTATTACGTTGTGTACCCAGGAATCATTGGGGTGATTAATGGCCCACATTGGGTATTGGAGGGGGGTATTACGTTGTGTACCCAGGAATCATTGGGGTGATTAATGGTCCACATTGGGTATTGGAGGGGGTGTATTACGTTGTGTACCCAGGAATCATTGGGGTGATTAATGGCCCACATTGGGTATTGGAGGGGGGTATTACGTTGTGTACCCAGGAATCATTGGGGTGATTAATGGCCCACATTGGGTATTGGAGGGGGGTATTGCGTTGTGTACCCAGGAATCATTGGGGTGATTAATGGCCCACATTGGGTATTGGAGGGGTGTATTACGTTATGTACCCAGGAATCATTGGGGTGATTAATGGCCCACATTGGGTATTGGAGGGGGGTATTACGTTGTGTACCCAGGAATCATTGGGGTGATTAATGGCCCACATTGGGTATTGGAGGGGGGTATTGCGTTGTGTACCCAGGAATCATTAGGGTGATTAATGGCCCACATTGGGTATTGGAGGGGGGTATTACGTTGTGTACCCAGGAATCATTGGGGTGATTAATGGTCCACATTGGGTATTGGAGGGGGGTATTACGTTGTGTACCCAGGAATCATTGGGGTGATTAATGGTCCACATTGGGTATTGGAGGGGGGTATTACGTTGTGTACCCAGGAATCATTAGGGTGATTAATGGCCCACATTGGGTATTGGAGGGGTGTATTACGTTGTGTACCCAGGAATCATTGGGGTGATTAATGGTCCACATTGGGTATTGGAGGGGGGTATTACGTTGTGTACCCAGGAATCATTGGGGTGATTAATGGCCCACATTGGGTATTGGAGGGGTGTATTACGTTGTGTACCCAGGAATCATTGGGGTGATTAATGGTCCACATTGGGTATTGGAGGGGGTGTATTACGTTGTGTACCCAGGAATCATTGGGGTGATTAATGGCCCACATTGGGTATTGGAGGGGGGTATTACGTTGTGTACCCAGGAATCATTGGGGTGATTAATGGCCCACATTGGGTATTGGAGGGGGTGTATTACGTTGTGTACCCAGGAATCATTGGGGTGATTAATGGCCCACATTGGGTATTGGAGGGTGTATTACATTGTGTACCCAGGAATCATTGGGGTGATTAATGGCCCACATTGGGTATTGGAGGGGGGTATTACATTGTGTACCCAGGAATCATTGGGGTGATTAATGGCCCACATTGGGTATTGGAGGGGTGTATTACGTTGTGTACCCAGGAATCATTGGGGTGATTAATGGTCCACATTGGGTATTGGAGGGGGGTATTACGTTGTGTACCCAGGAATCATTGGGGTGATTAATGGCCCACATTGGGTATTGGAGGGGTGTATTGCGTTGTGTACCCAGGAATCATTGGGGTGATTAATGGCCCACATTGGGTATTGGAGGGGGGTATTGCGTTGTGTACCCAGGAATCATTGGGGTGATTAATGGCCCACATTGGGTATTGGAGGGGGGTATTACGTTGTGTACCCAGGAATCATTGGGGTGATTAATGGCCCACATTGGGTATTGGAGGGTGTATTACGTTGTGTACCCAGGAATCATTGGGGTGATTAATGGCCCACATTGGGTATTGGAGGGGGGTATTACGTTGTGTACCCAGGAATCATTGGGGTGATTAATGGCCCACATTGGGTATTGGAGGGGGGTATTACCCAGGCATTTTGTGGGTGACTGATCATATGCTCCTTTTCTTCTTCCAGGACACAGTTTCCCGGCCGGGAGGGTCAGGTCCGTCTCATCTATCAGGGGCAGCTTCTTCGGGATGATTCACGGACTGTGGCATCTCTTCAGCTGACGGATGGCTGTGTGGTGCATTGTCACATCTCCCAGCATGCAGCATCCCCCGGACAGAGCAGTAGTGACCTTCCTGAGGTTCCTCTGAACATTGGCACTCTCCTGGTTCCTTTATTAGTCCTCGTTTTAGCCTTATTGTGGTACTGCCAGTTCCAGTACCCTCATATATTCACTGCCACAGCCACTGTGTGCCTGGGAGCCATCACTCTGCTTGTCCTCGTCATAACGTTTGCCACGTACAGAGGATAGGAGATCCACCACCAGCAATGACTGAAAAAACCTTCATTCTCACTTGTGCCATAAATGTCCTTCCACAGGATTAGACCTACCTTTGCTGAGGTGGTAGCAGAACTTCCCCCAGCAGTCTGACCACGTCTCGTGAGATCTGGTGGCTTCTTCACGTCAATAAACATCTTTCAGTTCCTGAGCCTCTGTCTGTTATGAGTTGACTCTAAAACCTCTTGGGTTATTATGGTCATGTCCGGCCTATGGAGGCTGACCATGTCCGGGTGTCATGTCTCTTCAATGCTACAATAATAGAACACCAATTCTCTAAACATGCAATATGTGGCCTAAAATGTGCTGTGTCTCTGTGTTTTGTAATCCCAGAGGTATGCCCAGACCATCTAGATCCACTGACCCAGGGTTCTCCTGAGACTATCCAGATCCACTGACCCAGGGTTCTCCTGAGACCATCCAGATCCACTGACCCAGGGTTCTCCTGAGACCATCCAGATCCACTGACCCAGGGTTCTCCTGAGACTATCCAGATCCACTGACCCAGGGTTCTCCTGAGACCATCTAGATCCACTGACCCAGGGTTCTCCTGAGACCATCCAGATCCACTGACCCAGGGTTCTCCTGAGACCATCCAGATCCACTGACCCAGGCTTCTCCTGAGACCATCCAGATCCACTGACCCAGGGTTCTCCTGAGACTATCCAGATCCACTGACCCAGGGTTCTCCTGAGACCATCCAGATCCACTGACCCAGTGTTCTCCTGAGACCATCCAGATCCACTGACCCAGGGTTCTCCTGAGACCATCCAGATCCACTGACCCAGGGTTCTCCTGAGACCATCCAGATCCACTGACCCAGGGTTCTCCTGAGACTATCCAGATCCACTGACCCAGGGATCTCCTGAGACCATCCAGATCCACTGACCCAGGGTTCTCCTGAGACCATCCAGATCCACTGACCCAGGGTTCTCCTGAGACCATCCAGATCCACTGACCCAGGGTTCTCCTGAGACCACCCAGATCCACTGACCCAGGGTTCTCCTGAGACCACCCAGATCCACTGACCCAGGGTTCTCCTGAGACCACCCAGATCCACTGACCCAGGATTCTCCTGAGACCACCCAGATCCACTGACCCAGGGTTCTCCTGAGACCATCCAGATCCACTGACCCAGGGTTCTCCTGAGACCATCCAGATCCACTGACCCAGGGTTCTCCTGAGACCATCCAGATCCACTGACCCAGGGTTCTCCTGAGACCATCCAGATCCACTGACCCAGGGTTCTCCTGAGACCACCCAGATCCACTGACCCAGGATTCTCCTGAGACCACCCAGATCCACTGACCCAGGGTTCTCCTGAGACCATCCAGATCCACTGACCCAGGGTTCTCCTGAGACCATCCAGATCCACTGACCCAGGGTTCTCGTGAGACCATCCAGATCCACTGACCCAGGGTTCTCGTGAGACCATCCAGATCCACTGACCCAGGGTTCTCGTGAGACCATCCAGATCCACTGACCCAGGGTTCTCCTGAGATTATCCAGATCCACTGACCCAGGGTTCTCCTGAGATTATCCAGATCCACTGACCCAGGCTTCTCCTGAGACCATCCAGATCCACTGACCCAGGGTTCTCCTGAGACCATCCAGATCCACTGACCCAGGGTTCTCCTGAGACCATCCAGATCCACTGACCCAGGGTTCTCCTGAGACCATCCAGATCCACTGACCCAGGGTTCTCCTGAGACCATCCAGATCCACTGACCCAGGCTTCTCCTGAGACCATCCAGATCCACTGACCCAGGGTTCTCCTGAGACCATCCAGATCCACTGACCCATGGTTCTCCTGAGACCATCCAGATCCACTGACCCAGGGTTCTCCTGAGACCATCCAGATCCACTGACCCAGGGTTCTCCTGAGACCATCCAGATCCACTGACCCAGGGTTCTCCTGAGACCATCCAGATCCACTGACCCAGGCTTCTCCCGAGACCATCCAGATCCACTGACCCAGGCTTCTCCCGAGACCATCCAGATCCACTGACCCAGGCTTCTCCCGAGACCATCCAGATCCACTGACCCAGGCTTCTCCTGAGACCATCCAGATCCACTGACCCAGGGTTCTCTTGAGACCATCCAGATCCACTGACCCAGGGTTCTCCTGAGACCATCCAGATCCACTGACCCAGGGTTCTCCTGAGACCATCCAGACCCAGGGTTCTCCTGAGACCATCCAGACCCAGG
Organism: Lithobates sylvaticus; assembly: GCA_028564925.1. Taxonomy (NCBI): domain Eukaryota; kingdom Metazoa; phylum Chordata; class Amphibia; order Anura; family Ranidae; genus Lithobates; species Lithobates sylvaticus. The sequence goes on from CM053030.1 coordinate 896,766, forward strand.
GTTCTCCTGAGACCATCCAGATCCACTGACCCAGGGTTCTCCTGAGACCATCCAGATCCACTGACCCAGGGTTCTCCTGAGACCATCCAGATCCACTGACCCAGGGTTCTCCTGAGACCATCCAGATCCACTGACCCAGGGTTCTCCTGAGACCATCCAGATCCACTGACCCAGGGTTCTCCTGAGACCATCCAGATCCACTGACCCAGGGTTCTTTTGAGACCATCCAGATCCACTGACCCAGGGTTCTCTTGAGACCATCCAGATCCACTGACCCAGGGTTCTCTTGAGACCATCCAGATCCACTGACCCAGGGTTCTCTTGAAACCATCCAGATCCACTGACCCAGGGTTCTCCTGAGACCATCCAGATCCACTGACGCAGGGTTCTCCTGAGACCATCCAGACCCAGGGTTCTCCTGAGACCATCCAGATCCACTGACCCAGGGTTCTCCTGAGACCATCCAGATCCACTGACCCGGGGGTCTCCTGAGACCATCCAGATCCACTGACCCGGGGTTCTCCTGAGACCATCCAGATCCACTGACCCAGGGTTCTCTTGAGACCATCCAGATCCACTGACCCAGGGTTCTCTTGAGACCATCCAGATCCACTGACCCAGGGTTCTCCTGAGACCATCCAGATCCACTGACCCAGGGTTCTCCTGAGACCATCCAGATCCACTGACCCAGGGTTCTCTTGAGACCATCCAGATCCACTGACCCAGGGTTCTCTTGAGACCATCCAGATCCACTGACCCAGGGTTCTCCTGAGACCATCCAGATCCACTGACCCAGGGTTCTCCTGAGACCATCCAGACCCAGGGTTCTCCTGAGACCATCCAGATCCACTGACCCAGGGTTCTCCTGAGACCATCCAGATCCACTGACCCAGGGTTCTCCTGAGACCATCCAGATCCACTGACCCAGGGTTCTCTTGAGACTATCCAGATCCACTGACCCAGGGTTCTCCTGAGACTATCCAGATCCACTGACCCAGGGTTCTTCTGAGACCATTCAGATCCAGTGACCCAGGGTTCTCCTGAGACTATCCAGATCCACTGACCCAGGGTTCTCCTGAGACCATCCAGACCCAGGGTTCTCCTGAGACCATCCAGATCCACTGACCCAGGGTTCTCCTGAGACCATCCAGATCCACTGACCCAGGGTTCTCCTGAGACCATCCAGATCCACTGACCCAGGGTTCTCCTGAGACCATCCAGATCCACTGACCCAGGGTTCTCCTAAGACCATCCAGATCCACTGACCCAGGGTTCTCCTGAGACCATCCAGATCCACTGACCCAGGGTTCTCCTGAGACCATCCAGATCCACTGACCCAGGGTTCTCCTGAGACCATCCAGATCCACTGACCCAGGGTTCTCCTGAGACCATCCAGATCCACTGACCCAGGGTTCTCCTGAGACCATCCAGATCCACTGACCCAGGGTTCTCCTGAGACCATCCAGATCCACTGACCCAGGGTTCTCTTGAGACCATCCAGATCCACTGACCCAGGGTTCTCTTGAAACCATCCAGATCCACTGACCCAGGGTTCTCCTGAGACCATCCAGATCCACTGACCCAGGGTTCTCTTGAAACCATCCAGATCCACTGACCCAGGGTTCTCCTGAGACCATCCAGATCCACTGACCCAGGGTTCTCCTGAGACCATCCAGACCCAGGGTTCTCCTGAGACCATCCAGATCCACTGACCCAGGGTTCTCCTGAGACCATCCAGATCCACTGACCCGGGGTTCTCCTGAGACCATCCAGATCCACTGACCCAGGGTTCTCTTGAGACCATCCAGATCCACTGACCCAGGGTTCTCCTGAGACCATCCAGATCCACTGACCCAGGGTTCTCCTAAGACCATCCAGATCCACTGACCCAGGGTTCTCCTGAGACCATCCAGATCCACTGACCCAGGGTTCTCCTGAGACCATCCAGATCCACTGACCCAGGCTTCTCCTGAGACCATCCAGACCTAGGGTTCTCCTGAGACCATCCAGATCCACTGACCCAGGGTTCTCCTGAGACCATCCAGATCCACTGACCCAGGGTTCTCCTGAGACTATCCAGATCCACTGACCCAGTGTTCTCCTGAGACCATCCAGATCCACTGACCCAGGGTTCTCTTGAGACTATCCAGATCCACTGACCCAGGGTTCTCCTGAGACTATCCAGATCCACTGACCCAGGGTTCTTCTGAGACTATTCAGATCCAGTGACCCAGGGTTCTCCTGAGACTATCCAGATCCACTGACCCAGGGTTCTCCTGAGACCATCCAGATCCACTGACCCAGGGTTCTCCTGAGACCATCCAGATCCACTGACCCAGGGTTCTCCTGAGACCATCCAGATCCACTGACCCAGGGTTCTCCTGAGACCATCCAGACCCAGACCCAGGGTTCTCCTGAGACCATCCAGATCCACTGACCCAGGGTTCTCCTGAGACCATCCAGATCCACTGACCCAGGGTTCTCCTGAGACCATCCAGATCCACTGACCCAGGGTTCTCCTGAGACCATCCAGATCCACTGACCCAGGGTTCTCCTGAGACCATCCAGATCCACTGACCCAGGCTTCTCCTGAGACCATCCAGATCCACTGACCCAGGGTTCTCCTGAGACCATCCAGATCCACTGACCCATGGTTCTCCTGAGACCATCCAGATCCGCTGACCCAGGGTTCTCCTGAGACCATCCAGATCCACTGACCCAGGGTTCTCTTGAGACCATCCAGATCCACTGACCCAGGGTTCTCTTGAAACCATCCAGATCCACTGACCCAGGGTTCTCCTGAGACAATCCAGATCCACTGACCCAGGGTTCTCCTGAGACCATCCAGATCCACTGACCCAGGGTTCTCTTGAGACCATCCAGATCCACTGACCCAGGGTTCTCTTGAAACCATCCAGATCCACTGACCCAGGGTTCTCCTGAGACAATCCAGATCCACTGACCCAGGGTTCTCCTGAGACCATCCAGACCCAGGGTTCTCCTGAGACCATCCAGATCCACTGACCCAGGGTTCTCCTGAGACCATCCAGATCCACTGACCCGGGGTTCTCCTGAGACCATCCAGATCCACTGACCCAGGGTTCTCTTGAGACCATCCAGATCCACTGACCCAGGGTTCTCCTGAGACCATCCAGATCCACTGACCCAGGGTTCTCCTGAGACCATCCAGATCCACTGACCCAGGGTTCTCCTGAGACCATCCAGATCCACTGACCCAGGGTTCTCCTGAGACCATCCAGATCCACTGACCCAGGCTTCTCCTGAGACCATCCAGATCCACTGACCCAGGGTTCTCCTGAGACCATCCAGATCCACTGACCCAGGGTTCTCTTGAGACCATCCAGATCCACTGACCCAGGGTTCTCCTGAGACCATCCAGACCTAGGGTTCTCCTGAGACCATCCAGATCCACTGACCCAGGGTTCTCCTGAGACCATCCAGATCCACTGACCCAGGGTTCTCCTGAGACCATCCAGATCCACTGACCCAGGGTTCTCCTGAGACTATCCAGATCCACTGACCCAGGGTTCTCCTGAGACCATCCAGATCCACTGACCCAGGGTTCTCTTGAGACTATCCAGATCCACTGACCCAGGGTTCTCCTGAGACTATCCAGATCCACTGACCCAGGGTTCTCCCGAGACTATCCAGATCCACTGACCCAGGGTTCTTCTGAGACCATTCAGATCCAGTGACCCAGGGTTCTCCTGAGACTATCCAGATCCACTGACCCAGGGTTCTTCTGAGACCATTCAGATCCAGTGACCCAGGGTTCTCCTGAGACTATCCAGATCCACTGACCCAGGGTTCTCCTGAGACTATCCAGATCCACTGACCCAGGGTTCTCCTGAGACCATTCAGATCCAGTGACCCAGGGTTCTCCTGAGACTATCCAGATCCACTGACCCAGGGTTCTTCTGAGACCATTCAGATCCAGTGACCCAGGGTTCTCCTGAGACCATCCAGATCCACTGACCCAGGGTTCTCCTGAGACTATCCAGATCCACTGACCCAGGGTTCTCCTGAGACTATCCAGATCCACTGACCCAGGGTTCTTCTGAGACCATTCAGATCCAGTGACCCAGGGTTCTCCTGAGACTATCCAGATCCACTGACCCAGGGTTCTTCTGAGACCATTCAGATCCAGTGACCCAGGGTTCTCCTGAGACCATCCAGATCCACTGACCCAGGGTTCTCCTGAGACTATCCAGATCCACTGACCCAGGGTTCTCCTGAGACTATCCAGATCCACTGACCCAGGGTTCTTCTGAGACCATTCAGATCCACTGACCCAGGGTTCTCCTGAGACCATTCAGATCCAGTGACCCAGGGTTCTCCTGAGACCATCCAGACCTAGGGTTCTCCTGAGACCATCCAGATCCACTGACCCAGGGTTCTCCTGAGACCATCCAGATCCACTGACCCAGGGTTCTCCTGAGACCATCCAGATCCACTGACCCAGGGTTCTCCTGAGACCATTCAGATCCAGTGACCCAATGTCTACTAGAAACCAGTCAAATCCAATGCTCAGTGACAAACCAGATCCACTTGCCCAGTGTCTCTGAGAAACCACTCCAGTTCAATGGGCCAATGTCCAACCAAATCCATTGACCCAGCGTACACTGGAGACTATCTGGATCCACTTGTCCAATGTCACCCATAAATCATTCATATCTACATATTTCCAGCGGCCCCGGCATTCCTCCCAATGTCGGGGAGGTGGAGTTGTGTGTTGTCACATAAGGTGGAGCTGTGCAGCCGCAGCCGACTGAAACCCACAAACAGTCCGAGAGAGGGGGTGGTAGTGAGGGCTGTACTGTGGGGGAAGGTAGATCAAAGCTACAGAAAAGTTGCTGAGTTCAGCCTATGGGAGAATCTCCTCCCCGAGTGTTCTGATGTCTGGCCTCCTCCTCAAGCGTTCCGATGTCTGACCTCCTCCCCGAGCGTTCCCGTGTCTGACCTCCTCCCCGAGCGTTCCCGTGTCTGACCTCCTCCCTGAGCGTTCCCGTGTCTGACCTCCTCCCCGAGCGTTCTGATGTCTGGCCGTTCCAATGTCTGGCCTCCTCCTCAAGCATTCTGATGTCTGGCCTCCTCCTCAAGCGTTCCGATGTCTGACCTCCTCCCTGAGCGTTCCCGTGTCTGACCTCCTCCCCGAGCGTTCTGATGTCTGGCCGTTCCAATGTCTGGCCTCCTCCCCGAGCTTTCCGATGTCTGGCCTCCTCCTCGAGCGTTCCCATGTCTGACCTCCTCCTCAAGCGTTCCGATGTCTGGCCTCCTCCTCAAGTGTTCCCGTGTCTGACCTCCTCCTGACTGTTCCCGTGTCTGACCTCCTCCTGACCGTTCCCGTGTCTGACCTCCTCCTGACCGTTCCCGTGTCTGACCTCCTCCTGACCGTTCCCGTGTCTGACCTCCTCCTGACCGTTCCCGTGTCTGACCTCCTCCTGACCGTTCCGACGTCTGACTCCCGCCATGTATATTGGCATTCATGATGGCCACCAACCTGTCACATAAAAGAGAACCTTCTGACACATGTCTCTTCCTGGCACTTCACTCCCATTGGATGACAGCAAAGGGATGGGGGTCTCCTGGGTGTTGGTATTGACCATATATGGTAATGTCTAATGAGGTCACCTGGGAGACCCCGCCCATTTGTTTATAACAGTTGTCTTTCAGGGGTAGTGAAATGCACCCCTCCCCCTCCTGGCCTGCATGTTTGGATAAGGGTCTGGTATGGAATTTTTGGTGGGTGTTCACCTCTATAGAAGACCCTCATCTAGAATGAATGGAAGGAAGAGGCCGGGAACGCTCATTTACTGTTGGTTGGTGTAGGGGTGGGTTGTGTACAGATGGGGGGTCGGGGTCCCCCCAATGGGTTTTATATTTTTAATGTTTCACTTTAAGCTTTATTAAAATCTTGTCTCTCTGCCAACTAGAATCGAAAATGTTTTGGCATTCCTACATGATGATGTCACATTTCCCAGGAGAGGACGGAGATGTGTGATTGGTCATCATCTCATTATAAATGTATCCGTGACAATAAATACAGCAAAATGATTGGAGGAGATTCTGTGCAAATCCCAGAAATCTTCTGTCTGCTGAGCTCCTTTCCCTCCTAAACCCCAAATCTCCTCTCCCCCCCTCTCTCTCCTCTCTTCTCCCCCCTCTCTATCCTCTCTCCTCCCTTCTCTCTCTCCTCTCTTCTCCCCCCTCTCTCCCTCTCTTCTCCCCCCTCTCCTCTCTCTTCTCCCCCCCTCTCTCTCTCCTCTCCCCCCCCTCTCTCTCTCCTGTCCCCCCTCTCGCTCTCTCTTCCCCCTCTCGCTCTCCTCTTCCCCCCCTCTCTCCCCCCTCTCCTCCTCTCCCCCCCTCTCTCTCTCCTATCCTCTCCCCCCCTCCCCCACCTCTCTCGCTCTCCCCTCTCTCTCTCCTCCTCTTCTCTCCTCCTCTTCTCCCTCCTCTTCTCCCCCTCTCTCTCCTCCTCTCTCCCTCCTCTCCCTCCTCTCCTCTCTCTCTCTCCCTCTCTCTCTCTCTCTCTCTCTCTCTCTCTCTCTCTCTGCTGTCAATGTATTGTCCAATCACTGATATCACACTGTGTGGGGCTGATTGATGGTCCATCATATTGGAAGTGGCCCCTGACAGATGAGTTGCTCTCCAGTGCGCTTCACCTGAACATGTGGAAGAGGGCGGTACCAGGCGGACCCGACCCGTGTCTCTGAATGGATGGCGGAACCCGAAACTTCCACCGCTGCCCGGAATATCGTCTTCCCGATTATCTGTGCTAAACCACCCGATGAGACCCTTCCACTATTCCTGTATGTGAGAGCGCCCCCCCCTGGGGGGGTACCAGAGAGCACCCCCCGGTGTGTGTCAGAGATCGCCCCCCCGGTGTGTATCGGAGAGCGCCCCCCGGTGTGTATCGGAGAGCGCCCCCCGGTGTGTATCAGAGACCCCCCCCCCGGTGTGTATCAGAGAGCGCCCCCTTGTGTGTCTCAGAGAGCGCCCCCCCGGTGTGTATCAGAGACCCCCCCGGTGTGTCTCAGAGAGCGCCCCCTTGTGTGTCTCAGAGAGCGCCCCCCCGGTGTATATCAGAGAGCCCCCCCCCCGGTGTGTATCAGAGAGCGCCCCCCCCCGGTGTGTATCAGAGAGCCCCCCCCTGGTGTGTATCAGAGAGTGCCCCCCCGGTGTGTATCAGAGACCCCCCCCGGTGTGTATCAGAGAGTGCCCCCCCGGTGTGTATCAGAGACCCCCCCCGGTGTGTATCAGAGAGTGCCCCCCCGGTGTGTATCAGAGACCCCCCCCGGTGTGTATCAGAGAGTGCCCCCCCGGTGTGTATCAGAGACCCCCCCCGGTGTGTATCAGAGAGCGTCCCCCTTGTGTGTCTCAGAGAGATCCCCCGGTGTGTATCAGAGAGCCCCCCCCCGGTGTGTATCAGAGAGCCCCCCCCCCCGGTGTGTATCAGAGACCCCCCCGGTGTGTATCAGAGAGCGTCCCCCTTGTGTGTCTCAGAGAGATCCCCCGGTGTGTATCAGAGAGCCCCCCCCCGGTGTGTATCAGAGAGCCCCCCCCCCGGTGTGTATCAGAGAGCCCCCCCGGTGTGTATCAGAGAGCCCCCCCCCCGGTGTGTATCTGAGAGCGCCCCCCGGTGTGTATCAGAGAGCCCCCCCCCGGTGTGTATCAGAGAGCCCCCCCGGTGTGTATCAGAGAGCACCCCCGGTGTGTATCAGAGAGCGCCCCCCGGTGTGTATCAGAGACCCCCCCCCCCGGTGTGTATCAGAGAGCCCCCCGGTGTGTATCAGAGAGCCCCCCCGGTGTGTATCAGAGAGCCCCCCGGTGTGTATCAGAGAGCCCCCCCGGTGTGTATCAGAGACCCCCCCCCCCGGTGTGTATCAGAGAGCGCCCCCCGGTGTGTATCAGAGACCCCCCCCCCGGTGTGTATCAGCCACATAGAAGTGGGGGGACCTTCATTGTCTTCCTGCTGGTTATGTATCTGAACCTCCCCCATACCGCTATAGAGAAACGTCACACTGAGCTGGCCTCTCTTGTGAGGCCGGGTATAGAGAAGATATCACACTGAGCTGGCCTCTCTTGTGAGGCCGGGTATAGAGAAGATATCACACTGAGCTGGCCTCTCTTGTGAGGCCGGGTATAGAGAAGATATCACACTGAGCTGGCCTCTCTTGTGAGGCCGGGTATAGAGAAGATAACACACTGAGCTGGCCTCTCTTGTGAGGCCGGGTATAGAGAAGATATCACACTGAGCTGGCCTCTCTTGTGAGGCCGGATATAGAGAAGATGTCACACTGGGCTGGCCTCTCTTGTGAGGCCGGGTATAGAGAAGATATCACACTGAGCTGGCCTCTCTTGTGAGGCCGGGTATAGAGAAGATATCACACTGAGCTGGCCTCTCTTGTGAGGCCGAGTATAGAGAAGATATCACACTGAGCTGGCCTCTCTTGTGAGGCCGGGTATAGAGAAGATATCACACTGAGCTGGCCTCTCTTGTGAGGCCGGGTATAGAGAAGATATCACACTGAGCTGGCCTCTCTTGTGAGGCCGGGTATAGAGAAGATATCACACTGAGCTGGCCTCTCTTGTGAGGCCGGGTATAGAGAAGATAACACACTGAGCTGGCCTCTCTTGTGAGGCAAGGTATAGAGAAGATATCACACTGAGCTGGCCTCTCTTGTGAGGCCGGGTATAGAGAAGATATCACACTGAGCTGGCCTCTCTTGTGAGGCCGGGTATAGAGAAGATATCACACTGAGCTGGCCTCTCTTGTGAGGCAGGGTATAGAGAAGATATCACACTGAGCTGGCCTCTCTTGTGAGGCCGGGTATAGAGAAGATAACACACTGAGCTGGCCTCTCTTGTGAGGCCGGGTATAGAGAAGATATCACACTGAGCTGGCCTCTCTTGTGAGGCCGGGTATAGAGAAGATAACACACTGAGCTGGCCTCTCTTGTGAGGCCGGGTATAGAGAAGATATCACACTGAGCTGGCCTCTCTTGTGAGGCCGGGTATAGAGAAGATATCACACTGAGCTGGCCTCTCTTGTGAGGCCGGGTATAGAGAAGATATCACACTGAGCTGGCCTCTCTTGTGAGGCCGGGTATAGAGAAGATATCACACTGAGCTGGCCTCTCTTGTGAGGCCGGGTATAGAGAAGATATCACACTGAGCTGGCCTCTCTTGTGAGGCCGGGTATAGAGAAGATATCACACTGAGCTGGCCTCTCTTGTGAGGCCAGGTTTAGAGAAGATAACACACTGGGGTTGCCTCGCCTATGAGGCCAAATAATAAGAGTTTTATACTTCCCATACACTCCTTTTCTTGGTGTCTTGAGGGCGGTAGGAATTCAGGAACATTCAGGTTTCATAGTACCACCTACAGGAACTATAAAAGAAAAAACCTCTAAGCCCGTCCCCGAATAATTCCTGAATACACCCAGTCTGCCTCCATCTTGTGAAATGCAATAGCAGGGCAAGTAAAAGCACAGAGGGGGTTGGAACACAAGTGAGGATTGGGCGATGGAGGCTAGGAGCCGTCCACAACTTAGAACTACCTGAAGGAGCAACACCCAAATTTGAGCCAGATGAGAAGTCCTCTGCAGGGTAAGGGAGGCTGCAAATGGAGGCCACAGAGGATTAGCCTGACCAGGAGAAAAGAGAAGACTGCCAGGGGCAATGACACCACCAAAAGGAAGACTGACCATCAGGAAGCCGGAAAAACGAAACCGAATAAGGAAGAAAAAGACCAACTACATGAGATGGTCACCCGAAGGGAAGACTGGGAGGAGCTCCTCGGAGAAGGTCCACCAAAGGTAACCGAGGACAGAAAACAGGTCCACAGGAAAAGACAGCTGGTGAAGGTCCGAGCCTCGGGGGACCGGGAAGGAAGGTTCTGTGATGAGGAGATATCCGAAGAATGTGGGAATCATCACAATGTCTCATGTGGACAACCAAGTCTCCCTGAGACTGGAGGAGACCTAAGAGGATCCACCATGAAGAAGGACCTTTATAAATGTAATCAGTGTTGTGAGGTGGAATACAACCCCAGACAAGGGACAAATACACATGGATGGACAAGACCATCTAGAGCAGAGATATGTACTTAGCAGGCCTCCCGCTGTTGCAAAACTACAAGTCCCATCATGCCTCTGGGTGTCATGCTTGTGGCTGTCAGTCTTGCTATGCCTCATGGGACTTGTAGTTCTGCAGCTGGTGGTCCGCTAATTGCATATCCCTGATCTATAGCAACACCCTAAAGTGGGGTCCCTGGGGTCTGACGTAGGAACATGTAGGAGATGAGCAGCTCTCAATCACACGAGACTCTACAACTGGCAACCACCAACTAAGGCCAATGCATATGGTCTCCGAGGAAGACATTATGCTGGAGACTCCCCAACGTCATTCGGCGTAGTGACCACACCCCTTGTCCTGTCATGGGAGGGATTCCCAAACCTTCCCACAGGTGAAGGTCCTGTAACATCGAGGTCACGGCTCTCCAAACTTTCTGTCTTTACTTGTCTTTGGTAGGAATTTTGCACCAGCATTGGTGTCATTGAGCCCCATTGTTGGTGTCCTTGGGAGGAACTGTGCCCCATTGTTGTCAATGTGTGGAATTGTGCCCCATCATTGGTGACATTGTGAGGAATTGTGCTTCATTGTGGTTTTCATTGTGCCCCACTGTTGGTGTTATTGGGAGGAACTGTGCCCAATTATGGGTGTAATTGGGCCCCATGGTTGGTGTCATTGGGAGGACCTGTGCCCCATTGTTAATGTCATTGGGAGGAATTGTGCCTCATTTTGGTGCCATTGGGAGGAACTGTGCCCCATTGTTGATGTCATTGGGAGGAATTGTGCCTCATTTTGGTGTCATTGGGAGGACCTGTGCCCCATCATTGATGTCATTGGGAGGAATTGTGCCTCATTTTGGTGCCATTGGGAGGACCTGTGCCCCATTTTTAATGTCATTGGGAGGAATTGTGCCTCATTTTGGTGCCATTGGGAGGACCTGTGCCCCATCGTTGATGTCATTGGGAGGAATTGTGCCCCATTGTTTATATCTGTGACAGACCTAGCCGGGACAGAGGCTGTTGGAGGGGACTGGATGCCAGCCTCTTGCCCACCGATTATGGGCCCTGGCATTTGGGGGAACGGTGCTCTTTGTGAGCTGTATGCCTGGGGACCCCTGAGCTGGTGTTACTTGGATTCAGGTCCATGCCGCCCCCAAGACACATAGACTCTGGATATGTATTTGCCATATTAGAATATAGACTGAATGACACTGTTGGGACACAAGCTGTCAGAAGCTAATGTCATGAACTCCAGCCAGCCTGTCTGTTGTGTAAATGAGTCCAGTCTGGCTTGTAAGAGTATTCCACACATTGTTGTTTGTGCTAATTAACCCTGTGTTGATGTTTATAGTAATGTGTATTGAATAGTCAGTCAGTGAGCTAGGAGACGTAAAGTCTTACCCTGAAAAGTCTTATCTCTCAGTCAACTAGTCTGGGTCAATGATTAGATAATTAGCTCATGCTAATAAAGTTGGGTTTTAGTCATCCTGCTATATATATGTGTGTGACATCTCAAATAAAAGACTATTCCTGATGTACTCCAAGACTGGTGTTGTCTGGTTTTTGGGGGTCCCTATAGACAGATCCATTGGACTCGTGTTCCAGGACTTAGGACCCGGTATACTGACGGAAGCCCTCAAGCGGAGTGGGGGGGGGGGGGGGGATAGGTTTCGTCACAATATCATTGGGAGGAATTGTTCCTCAATTGTTGGTGTCATTGGGAAGAATTGTGCCCCTTCGTTGGTGTCAGTGAATGAATTGGTACCCCAAGGGCTGGATAGAAGGGGTGGGGCCCCTGGGTCACAGTTTGACATCCCCTAGATCAGTGGTCTCCAAACTGTTGAAGATGACCCCATACAATTGGGGGTTCTAGATTGCAGCCATAAGAGTGTATAACACACATGGAACCACTAGGGGCACCTGGACTGATCCCTGACAGTGGGACTTTCCTCTCGGTGTCTTCGTCAGGAGACGTTACTTCGGCTGTAATACAACTAAGTTACATATGAAGCCAGGCCTCGGGTACTCACAGCTGGTGCCAAGGAGTTGGGCAGAAGTGAAGGGGGTCCCTGTAGGCAGGTGGTGGGAATAGACTGGAGACCCACATGTAGCCTCAGGAGCAGGTTGATGCTTCTCCCAGTAGGTAATGTTGGTCCCTCAGCCATTACCCCCCCCCCCCCCCCCGTCCAGTAAAACCAGAGGTGGTGGGCAATTTTGAAAGGGGCCCGGCAGTGCAGACACTGAGGTGGCTCCCGGTGCTCAGCCCGATCACTCCACAGAGAGCGAGTCCACAGGGACAGGGTCACCCCTGGAGGTAGTGCCACAGCTCTGGACCCGGAAAGCTCTCTGCGGTCTGGAAGGCAATGCAAAGCCCCATGCCCAGAGGTCCAGGCTAACCTTACACATCCAGTCCAGGGGGTCCGGGCTAACCTTACACATCCAGTCCAGGGGGGTCCAGGCTAACCTTACACATCCAGTCCAGGGGGTCCAGGCTAACCTTACACATCCAGTCCAGGGGGTCCAGGCTAACCTTACACATCCAGTCCAGGGGGTCCGGGCTAACCTTACACATCCAGTCCAGGGGGTCCGGGCTAACCTTACACATCCAGTCCAGGGGGTCCAGGCTAACCTTACACATCCAGTCCAGGGGGTCCGGGCTAACCTTACACATCCAGTCCAGGGGGTCCGGGCTAACCTTACACATCCAGTCCAGGGGGTCCAGGCTAACCTTACACATCCAGTCCAGGGGGTCCAGGCTAACCTTACACATCCAGTCCAGGGGGGTCCGGGCTAACCTTACACATCCAGTCCAGGGGGTCCGGGCTAACCTTACACATCCAGTCCAGGGGGTCCGGGCTAACCTTACACATCCAGTCCAGGGGGTCCGGGCTAACCTTACACATCCAGTCCAGGGGATCCGGGCTAACCTTACACATCCAGGCCAGGGGGTCCGGGCTAACCTTACACATCCAGTCCAGGGGGTCCGGGCTAACCTTACACATCCAGGCCAGGGGGTCCAGGCTAACCTTACACATCCAGGCCAGGGGGGTCCGGGCTAACCTTACACATCCAGTCCAGGGGGTCCGGGCTAACCTTACACATCCAGTCCAGGGGGGTCCGGGCTAACCTTACACATCCAGGCCAGGGGGGTCCAGGCTACCCTTACACATCCAGTCCAGGGGGGTCCGGGCTAACCTTACACATCCAGTCCAGGGGGTCCGGGCTAACCTTACAAATCCAGTCCAGGGGTCAAGGCTAACCTTACACATCCAGTCCAGGGGGTCCAGGCTAACCTTACACATCCAGTCCAGGGGGTCCAGGCTAACCTTACACATCCAGTCCAGGGGGGTCCGGGCTAACTTTACACATCCAGGCCAGGGGGGTCCAGGCTAACCTTACACATCCAGTCCAGGGAGGTCCAGGCTAACCTTACACATCCAGGCCAGGGAGGTCCAGGCTAACCTTACACATCCAGGCCAGGGGGTCCAGGCTAACCTTACACATCCAGTCCAGGGGGTCCAGGCTAACCTTACACATCCAGTCCAGGGGGGTCCGGGCTAACCTTACACATCCAGTCCAGGGGGTCCAGGCTAACCTTACACATCCAGTCCAGGGGGTCCAGGCTAACCTTACACATCCAGTCCAGGGGTTCCAGGCTAACCTTACACATCCAGTCCAGGGGGGTCCAGGCTAACCTTACACATCCAGTCCAGGGGGGTCCAGGCTAACCTTACACATCCAGTCCAGGGGGTCCAGGCTAACCTTACACATCCAGTCCAGGGGGTCCGGGCTAACCTTACACATCCAGTCCAGGAGGTCCGGGCTAACCTTACACATCCAGTCCAGGGGGGTCCGGGCTAACCTTACACATCCAGTCCAGGGGGTCCGGGCTAACCTTACACATCCAGTCCAGAGGGGTCCGGGCTAACCTTACACATCCAGGCCAGGGGGTCCAGGCTAACCTTACACATCCAGGCCAGGGGGGTCCAGGCTAACCTTACACATCCAGGCCAAGGGGGTCCGGGCTAACCTTACACATCCAGGCCAGGGGGGACCGGGCTAACCTTACACATCCAGGCCAGGGGGTCCAGGCTAACGTTACACATCCAGGCCAGGGGGGTCCAGGCTACCCTTACACATCCAGTCCAGGGGGTCCGGGCTAACCTTACAAATCCAGTCCAGGGGTCAAGGCTAACCTTACACATCCAGTCCAGGGGGGTCCAGGCTAACCTTACACATCCAGTCCAGGGGGTCAGGGCTAACCTTACACATCCAGTCCAGGGGGTCCGGGCTAACCTTACACATCCAGTCCAGGGGGTCCAGGCTAACCTTACACATCCAGTCCAGGGGGGTCCAGGCTAACCTTACACATCCAGTCCAGGGGGGTCCAGGCTAACCTTACACATCCAGTCCAGGGGGTCCAGGCTAACCTTACACATCCAGTCCAGGGGGTCCAGGCTAACCTTACACATCCAGTCCAGGGGGTCCGGGCTAACCTTACACATCCAGTCCAGGGGGTCCGGGCTAACCTTACACATCCAGTCCAGGGGGTCCGGGCTAACCTTACACATCCAGTCCAGGGGGTCCGGGCTAACCTTACACATCCAGTCCAGAGGGGTCCAGGCTAACCTTACACATCCAGTCCAGGGGGTCCGGGCTAACCTTACACATCCAGTCCAGGGGGGTCCAGGCTAACCTTACACATCCAGTCCAGGGGGTCCGGGCTAACCTTACACATCCAGTCCAGAGGGGTCCGGGCTAACCTTACACATCCAGGCCAGGGGGTCCAGGCTAACCTTACACATCCAGGCCAGGGGGGTCCAGGCTAACCTTACACATCCAGGCCAAGGGGGTCCGGGCTAACCTTACACATCCAGGCCAAGGGGGTCCGGGCTAACCTTACACATCCAGTCCAGGGGGGTCCGGGCTAACCTTACACATCCAGTCCAGGGGGGTCCGGGCTAACCTTACACATCCAGTCCAGGGGGGTCCGGGCTAACCTTACACATCCAGTCCAGGGGGGTCCGGGCTAACCTTACACATCCAGTCCAGGGGGGTCCGGGCTAACCTTACACATCCAGTCCAGGGGGTCCGGTGTAACCTTACACATCCAGTCCAGGGGGGTCCAGGCTAACCTTACACATCCAGTCCAGGGGGGTCCGGGCTAACCTTACACATCCAGGCCAGGGGGGTCCGGGCTAACCTTACACAACCAGTCCAGGGGGTCCGGGCTAACCTTACAAATCCAGTCCAGGGGGTCAAGGCTAACCTTACACATCCAGTCCAGGGGGTCCAGGCTAACCTTACACATCCAGTCCAGGGGGTCCAGGCTAACCTTACACATCCAGTCCAGGGGGTCTTGGCTAACCTTACACATCCAGTCCAGGGGGGTCCGGGCTAACCTTACACATCCAGTCCAGGGGGGTCCGGGCTAACCTTACACATCCAGGCCAAGGGGGTCCGGGCTAACCTTACACATCCAGTCCAGGGGGGTCCGGGCTAACCTTACACATCCAGTCCAGGGGGTCCGGGCTAACCTTACACATCCAGTCCAGGGGGGTCCGGGCTAACCTTACACATCTAGTCCAGGGGGTCCGGGCTAACCTTACACATCCAGGCCAGGGGGGTCCGGGCTAACCTTACACATCCAGTCCAGGGGGTCAAGGCTAACCTTACACATCCAGTCCAGGGGGTCCAGGCTAACCTTACACATCCAGTCCAGGGGGTCCAGGCTAACCTTACACATCCAGTCCAGGGGGTCCAGGCTAACCTTACACATCCAGTCCAGGGGGTCCGGGCTAACCTTACACATCCAGGCCAGGGGGTCCAGGCTAACCTTACACATCCAGTCCAGGGGGGTCCGGGCTAACCTTACACATCCAGTCCAGGGGGGTCCAGGCTAACCTTACACATCCAGTCCAGGGGGGTCCGGGCTAACCTTACACATCTAGTCCAGGGGGTCCGGGCTAACCTTACACATCCAGTCCAGGGGGGGTCCAGGCTAACCTTACACATCCATTCTTCAGGACGTGTGCATACAGGATACCACATACAGTCCTCTATGCATTTTCTTCTACAGGTTTCGCTGTATGGCTTCTTCAGGACGTGTGCATACAGGTCACCACATACAGTCCTCTATGCATTTTCTTCTACAGGTTTCGCTGTATGGCTTCTTCAGGACATGTGCATACAGGTCACCACATACAGTCCTCTATGCATTTTCTTCTACAGGTTTCGCTGTATGGCTTCTTCAGGACGTGTGCATACAGGTCACCACATACAGTCCTCTATGCATTTTCTTCTACAGGTTTCGCTGTATGGCTTCTTCAGGATGTGTGCATACAGGTCACCACATACAGTCCTCTATGCATTTTCTTCTACAGGTTTCGCTGTATGGCTTCTTCAGGACGTGTGCATACAGGATACCACATACAGTCCTCTATGCATTTTCTTCTACAGGTTTCGCTGTATGGCTTCTTCAGGACATGTGCATACAGGATACCACATACAGTCCTCTATGCATTTTCTTCTACAGGTTTCGCTGTATGGCTTCTTCAGGAAGTGTGCATACAGGTCACCACATACAGTCCTCTATGCATTTTCTTCTACAGGTTTCGCTGTATGGCTTCTTCAGAACGTGTGCATACAGGTCACCACATACAGTCCTCTATACATTTTCTTCTACAGGTTTCGCTGTATGGCTTCTTCAGGACGTGTGCATACAGGATAACACATACAGACCATCCTCTCCACAACCAGATCCACACCAAGTAGGCATCAATGAGATGGAAGAGGCTTCACCATGAGCCAGCAAGGAGTATGGGATAGCTTGTGTGTGTGTGTATATATATATATATATTACATACACATACATACACAGTGAGTCCTTGGTTAAATTACTTTTTCTACCTTATGACACTTTGGCTCCCCCTACTGGACCGCTTCATTTATGACCTTTGATTGTGGAGTGGATGGTCTGTATGTGGTATCCTGTATGTACAATTCCTGAAGAAGCCATATGGCGAAATCTGTAGAAGAAAATGCATTGAGGCCCGTGTGAATAAATTTGCAATAATTACAGAGGATGTTGATAAAAAAAAATGTTGTGGAACTTTTCTATGGATTTTAAAAATGATTTCTAATAAATATTACAGAATTGTAATTGTTATGTTTGGTCAATTGGTATAGCACCTTTAAAGTCCCACTAATACTAACTGGCAGGATCACCACCCTGTTCCTCCATAGATACAGTGGAGGAGTGAGCGTTGTCACCTGAGGACAGGAAGTGTGTTACTGGCGGGATCACCACCCTGTTCCTCCATAGATACAGTGGAGGAGTGAGCGTTGTCACCCGAGGACAGGAAGTGTGTTACTGGCGGGATCACCACCCTGTTCCTCCATAGATACAGTGGAGGAGTGAGCGTTGTCACCCGAGGACAGGAAGTGTGTTACTGGCGGGATCACCACCCTGTTCCTCCATAGATACAGTGGAGGAGTGAGCGTTGTCACCTGAGGACAGGAAGTGTGTTACTGGCAGGATCACCACCTTGTTCCTCCATAGATACAGTGGAGGAGTGAGCGTTGTCACCTGAGGACAGGAAGTGTGTTACTGGCGGGATCACCACCCTGTTCCTCCATAGATACAGTGGAGGAGTGAGCGTTGTCACCCGAGGACAGGAAGTGTGTTAGTGGCGGGATCACCACCCTGTTCCTCCATAGATACAGTGGAGGAGTGAGCGTTGTCACCCGAGGACAGGAAGTGTGTTATTGGCGGGATCACCACCCTGTTCCTCCATAGATACAGTGGAGGAGTGAGCGTTGTCACCCGAGGACAGGAAGTGTGTTACTGGCAGGATCACCACCCTGTTCCTCCATAGATACAGTGCAGTGAGCGTTGTCACCTGAGGACAGGAAGTGTGTTACTGGCAGGATCACCACCCTGTTCCTCCATAGATACAGTGCAGTGAGTGTTGTCACCTGAGGACAGGAAGTGTATTACTGGCGGGATCACCACCCTGTTCCTCCATAGATACAGTGCAGTGAGCGTTGTCACCTGAGGACAGGAAGTGTATTACTGGCGGGATCACCACCCTGTTCCTCCATAGATACAGTGCAGTGAGTGTTGTCACCTGAGGACAGGAAGTGTATTACTGGCAGGATCACCACCCTGTTCCTCCATAGATACAGTGCAGGAGTGAGCGTTGTCACCCGAGGACAGGAAGTGTGTTACTGGCAGGATCACCACCCTGTTCCTCCATAGATACAGTGGAGGAGTGAGCGTTGTCACCTGAGGACAGGAAGTGTGTTACTGGCAGGATCACCACCCTGTTCCTCCATAGATACAGTGCAGTGAGCGTTGTCACCTGAGGACAGGAAGTGTATTACTGGCGGGATCACCACCCTGTTCCTCCAGAGATACAGTGCAGTGAGCGTTGTCACCCGAGGACAGGAAGTGTATTACTGGCAGGATCACCACCCTGTTCCTCCATAGATACAGTGCAGTGAGCGTTGTCACCTGAGGACAGGAAGTGTATTACTGGCGGGATCACCACCCGGTTCCTCCATAGATACAGTGCAGGAGTGAGCGTTGTCACCTGAGGACAGGAAGTGTATTACTGGCGGGACCACCACCCTGTTCCTCCATAGATACAGTGAGTGTGACTTGCTGAGGACAGGAAGTGTGTTACTGGCGGGATCACCACCCTGTTCCTCCATAGATACAGTGGAGGAGTGAGCGTTGTCACCTGAGGACAGGAAGTGTGTTACTGGCAGGATCACCACCCTGTTCCTCCATAGATACAGTGGAGGAGTGAGCGTTGTCACCTGAGGACAGGAAGTGTGTTACTGGCGGGATCACCACCCTGTTCCTCCATAGATACAGTGCAGTGAGTGAGCGTTGTCACCTGAGGACAGGAAGTGTGTTACTGGCGGGATCACCACCCTGTTCCTCCATAGATACAGTGGAGGAGTGAGCGTTGTCACCTGAGGACAGGAAGTGTGTTACTGGCAGGATCACCACCCTGTTCCTCCATAGATACAGTGGAGGAGTGAGCGTTGTCACCTGAGGACAGGAAGTGTGTTACTGGCGGGATCACCACCCTGTTCCTCCATAGATACAGTGGAGGAGTGAGCGTTGTCACCTGAGGACAGGAAGTGTGTTACTGGCGGGATCACCACCCTGTTCCTCCATAGATACAGTGGAGGAGTGAGCGTTGTCACCTGAGGACAGGAAGTGTATTACTGGCGGGATCACCACCCTGTTCCTCCATAGATACAGTGCAGTGAGTGTTGTCACCTGAGGACAGGAAGTGTGTTATTGGCGGGATCACCACCCTGTTCCTCCATAGATACAGTGGAGGAGTGAGCGTTGTCACCTGAGGACAGGAAGTGTGTTATTGGCGGGATCACCACCCTGTTCCTCCATAGATACAGTGGAGGAGTGAGCGATGTCACCTGAGGACAGGAAGTGTGTTATTGGCGGGATCACCACCCTGTTCCTCCATAGATACAGTGGAGGAGTGAGCGTTGTCACCTGAGGACAGGAAGTGTGTTACTGGCGGGATCACCACCCTGTTCCTCCATAGATACAGTGCAGGAGTGAGCGTTGTCACCCGAGGACAGGAAGTGTATTACTGGCGGGATCACCACCCTGTTTCTCCATAGATACAGTGCAGTGAGCATGTCACATGAGGACAGGAAGTGTGTTATTGGCGGGATCACCACCCTGTTCCTCCATAGATACAGTGGAGGAGTGAGCGTTGTCACCCGAGGACAGGAAGTGTATTACTGGCGGGATCACCACCCTGTTTCTCCATAGATACAGTGGAGGAGTGAGCGTTGTCACCTGAGGACAGGAAGTGTATTACTGGCGGGATCACCACCCTGTTCCTCCATAGATACAGTGGAGGAGTGAGCGTTGTCACCTGAGGACAGGAAGTGTGTTATTGGCGGGATCACCACCCTGTTCCTCCATAGATACAGTGGAGGAGTGAGCGTTGTCACCTGAGGACAGGAAGTGTATTACTGGCGGGATCACCACCCTGTTCCTCCATAGATACAGTGCAGTGAGCGTTGTCACCTGAGGACAGGAAGTGTTTTACTGGCGGGATCACCACCCTGTTCCTCCATAGATACAGTGGAGGAGTGAGCGTTGTCACCTGAGGACAGGAAGTGTATTACTGGCAGGATCACCACCCTGTTCCTCCATAGATACAGTGGAGGAGTGAGCGTTGTCACCTGAGGACAGGAAGTGTGTTACTGGCGGGATCACCACCCTGTTCCTCCATAGATACAGTGGAGGAGTGAGCGTTGTCACCTGAGGACAGGAAGTGTGTTACTGGCGGGATCACCACCCTGTTCCTCCATAGATACAGTGGAGGAGTGAGCGTTGTCACCCGAGGACAGGAAGTGTATTACTGGCGGGATCACCACCCTGTTCCTCCATAGATACAGTGGAGGAGTGAGCGTTGTCACCTGAGGACAGGAAGTGTGTTACTGGCGGGATCACCACCCTGTTCCTCCATAGATACAGTGGAGGAGTGAGCGTTGTCACCTGAGGACAGGAAGTGTATTACTGGCGGGATCACCACCCTGTTCCTCCATAGATACAGTGGAGGAGTGAGCGTTGTCACCTGAGGACAGGAAGTGTGTTACTGGCGGGATCACCACCCTGTTCCTCCATAGATACAGTGGAGGAGTGAGCGTTGTCACCTGAGGACAGGAAGTGTGTTACAGGCGGGATCACCACCCTGTTCCTCCATAGATACAGTGGAGGAGTGAGCGTTGTCCCCTGAGGACAGGAAGTGTGTTACTGGCGGGATCACCACCCTGTTCCTCCATAGATACAGTGGAGGAGTGAGCGTTGTCACCTGAGGACAGGAAGTGTGTTACTGGCGGGATCACCACCCTGTTCCTCCATAGATACAGTGGAGGAGTGAGCGTTGTCACCTGAGGACAGGAAGTGTGTTACTGGCGGGATCACCACCCTGTTCCTCCATAGATACAGTGGAGGAGTGAGCGTTGTCACCTGAGGACAGGAAGTGTGTTACTGGCAGGATCACCACCCTGTTCCTCCATAGATACAGTGGAGGAGTGAGCGTTGTCACCTGAGGACAGGAAGTGTATTACTGGCAGGATCACCACCCTGTTCCTCCATAGATACAGTGGAGGAGTGAGCGTTGTCACCTGAGGACAGGAAGTGTATTACTGGCGGGATCACCACCCTGTTCCTCCATAGATACAGTGGAGGAGTGAGCGTTGTCACCTGAGGACAGGAAGTGTATTACTGGCGGGATCACCACCCTGTTCCTCCATAGATACAGTGGAGGAGTGAGCGTTGTCACCTGAGGACAGGAAGTGTGTTACTGGCGGGATCACCACCCTGTTCCTCCATAGATACAGTGGAGGAGTGAGCGTTGTCACCTGAGGACAGGAAGTGTGTTACTGGCGGGATCACCACCCTGTTCCTCCATAGATACAGTGGAGGAGTGAGTGTTGTCACCTGAGGACAGGAAGTGTGTTACTGGCAGGATCACCACCCTGTTCCTCCATAGATACAGTGGAGGAGTGAGCGTTGTCACCTGAGGACAGGAAGTGTGTTACTGGCGGGATCACCACCCTGTTCCTCCATAGATACAGTGGAGGAGTGAGCGTTGTCACCTGAGGACAGGAAGTGTGTTACTGGCGGGATCACCACCCTGTTCCTCCATAGATACAGTGCAGTGAGCGTTGTCACCTGAGGACAGGAAGTGTGTTACTGGCGGGATCACCACCCTGTTCCTCCATAGATACAGTGCAGTGAGCGTTGTCACCTGAGGACAGGAAGTGTATTACTGGCGGGATCACCACCCTGTTCCTCCATAGATACAGTGGAGGAGTGAGCGTTGTCACCTGAGGACAGGAAGTGTATTACTGGCGGGATCACCACCCTGTTCCTCCATAGATACAGTGGAGGAGTGAGCGTTGTCACCTGAGGACAGGAAGTGTGTTACTGGCGGGATCACCACCCTGTTCCTCCATAGATACAGTGGAGGAGTGAGCGTTGTCACCTGAGGACAGGAAGTGTGTTACTGGCGGGATCACCACCCTGTTCCTCCATAGATACAGTGGAGGAGTGAGCGTTGTCCCCTGAGGACAGGAAGTGTGTTACTGGCGGGATCACCACCCTGTTCCTCCATAGATACAGTGGAGGAGTGAGCGTTGTCACCTGAGGACAGGAAGTGTGTTACTGGCGGGATCACCACCCTGTTCCTCCATAGATACAGTGGAGGAGTGAGCGTTGTCAACTGAGGACAGGAAGTGTGTTACTGGCGGGATCACCACCCTGTTCCTCCATAGATACAGTGGAGGAGTGAGCGTTGTCACCTGAGGACAGGAAGTGTGTTACTGGCAGGATCACCACCCTGTTCCTCCATAGATACAGTGATAGAGTGAGTGAGCGTTGTCACCTGAGGACAGGAAGTGTGTTACTGGCGGGATCACCACCCTGTTCCTCCATAGATACAGTGGAGGAGTGAGCGTTGTCACCTGAGGACAGGAAGTGTGTTACTGGCGGGATCACCACCCTGTTCCTCCATAGATACAGTGGAGGAGTGAGTGTTGTCACCTGAGGACAGGAAGTGTGTTACTGGCGGGATCACCACCCTGTTCCTCCATAGATACAGTGGAGGAGTGAGTGTTGTCACCTGAGGACAGGAAGTGTGTTACTGGCGGGATCACCACCCTGTTCCTCCATAGAAACAGTGGAGGAGTGAGCGTTGTCACCTGAGGACAGGTCGTGTGTTACTGGCGGGATCACCACCCTGTTCCTCCATAGATACAGTGGAGACAGTGGAGGAGTGAGCGTTGTCACCTGAGGACAGGAAGTGTGTTACTGGCGGGATCACCACCCTGTTCCTCCATAGATACAGTGGAGGAGTGAGCGTTGTCACCTGAGGACAGGAAGTGTGTTACTGGCGGGATCACCACCCTGTTCCTCCATAGATACAGTGGAGTGAGTGAGCGTTGTCACCTGAGGACAGGAAGTGTGTTACTGGCGGGATCACCACCCTGTTCCTCCATAGATACAGTGCAGTGAGTGTTGTCACCTGAGGACAGGAAGTGTGTTATTGGCGGGATCACCACCCTGTTCCTCCATAGATACAGTGGAGGAGTGAGCGTTGTCACCCGAGGACAGGAAGTGTATTACTGGCGGGATCACCACCCTGTTCCTCCATAGATACAGTGGAGGAGTGAGCGTTGTCACCGAGGACCTGAGGACAGGAGCGTTGTCACCTGAGGACAGGAAGTGTGTTACTGGCGGGATCACCACCCTGTTCCTCCATAGATACAGTGGAGGAGTGAGCGTTGTCACCTGAGGACAGGAAGTGTGTTACTGGCGGGATCACCACCCTGTTCCTCCATAGATACAGTGGAGGAGTGAGCGTTGTCACCTGAGGACAGGAAGTGTCCTCCATTACTGGCGGGATCACCACCCTGTTCCTCCATAGATACAGTGGAGGAGTGAGCGTTGTCACCTGAGGACAGGAAGTGTGTTACTGGCGGGATCACCACCCTGTTCCTCCATAGATACAGTGGACTGGCGGGATCACCACCCTGAGTTACAGTGAGCGTTGTCACCTGAGGACAGGAAGTGTGTTACTGGCGGGATCACCACCCTGTTCCTCCATAGATACAGTGGAGGAGTGAGCGTTGTCACCTGAGGACAGGAAGTGTGTTACTGGCGGGATCACCACCCTGTTCCTCCATAGATACAGTGGAGGAGTGAGCGTTGTCACCTGAGGACAGGAAGTGTATTACTGGCGGGATCACCACCCTGTTCCTCCATAGATACAGTGGAGGAGTGAGCGTTGTCACCTGAGGACAGGAAGTGTGTTACTGGCGGGATCCCACCCTGTTCCTCCATCGATACAGTGGAGGAGTGAGCGTTGTCACCTGAGGACAGGAAGTGTATTACTGGCGGGATCACCACCCTGTTCCTCCATAGATACAGTGGAGGAGTGAGCGTTGTCACCTGAGGACAGGAAGTGTGTTACTGGCGGGATCACCACCCTGTTCCTCCATAGATACAGTGCAGTGAGTGTTGTCACCTGAGGACAGGAAGTGTGTTACTGGCGGGATCACCACCCTGTTCCTCCATAGATACAGTGGAGGAGTGAGCGTTGTCACCTGAGGACAGGAAGTGTGTTACTGGCGGGATCACCACCCTGTTCCTCCATAGATACAGTGCAGTGAGCGTTGTCACCTGAGGACAGGAAGTGTGTTACTGGCGGGATCACCACCCTGTTCCTCCATAGATACAGTGGAGGAGTGAGCGTTGTCACCTGAGGACAGGAAGTGTGTTACTGGCGGGATCACCACCCTGTTCCTCCATAGATACAGTGAGAAGTGAGCGTTGTCACCTGAGGACAGGAAGTGTATTACTGGCGGGATCACCACCCTGTTCCTCCATAGATACAGTGGAGGAGTGAGTGTTGTCACCTGAGGACAGGAAGTGTATTACTGGCAGGATCACCACCCTGTTCCTCCATAGATACAGTGGAGGAGTGAGCGTTGTCACCCGAGGACAGGAAGTGTGTTACTGGCGGGATCACCACCCTGTTCCTCCATAGATACAGTGGAGGAGTGAGCGTTGTCACCTGAGGACAGGAAGTGTGTTACTGGCGGGATCACCACCCTGTTCCTCCATAGATACAGTGGAGGAGTGAGCGTTGTCACCTGAGGACAGGAAGTGTATTACTGGCGGGATCACCACCCTGTTCCTCCATAGATACAGTGGAGGAGTGAGCGTTGTCACCTGAGGACAGGAAGTGTATTACTGGCGGGATCACCACCCTGTTCCTCCATAGATACAGTGCAGTGAGTGTTGTCACCTGAGGACAGGAAGTGTGTTACTGGCGGGATCACCACCCTGTTCCTCCATAGATACAGTGGAGGAGTGAGCGTTGTCACCTGAGGACAGGAAGTGTATTACTGGCGGGATCACCACCCTGTTCCTCCATAGATACAGTGGAGGAGTGAGCGTTGTCACCTGAGGACAGGAAGTGTGTTACTGGCGGGATCACCACCCTGTT
This sequence comes from Lithobates sylvaticus, assembly GCA_028564925.1. Lineage (NCBI taxonomy): Eukaryota > Metazoa > Chordata > Amphibia > Anura > Ranidae > Lithobates > Lithobates sylvaticus. The sequence goes on from CM053030.1 coordinate 921,930, forward strand.
CCTCCATAGATACAGTGGAGGAGTGAGCGTTGTCACCTGAGGACAGGAAGTGTGTTACTGGCGGGATCACCACCCTGTTCCTCCATAGATACAGTGGAGGAGTGAGCGTTGTCACCCGAGGACAGGAAGTGTGTTACTGGCGGGATCACAACCCTGTTCCTCCATAGATACAGTGGAGCAGTGAGCGTTGTCACCTGAGGACAGGAAGTGTGTTACTGGCGGGATCACCACCCTGTTCCTCCATAGATACAGTGGAGGAGTGAGCGTTGTCACCTGAGGACAGGAAGTGTATTACTGGCGGGATCACCACCCTGTTCCTCCATAGATACAGTGGAGGAGTGAGCGTTGTCACCTGAGGACAGGAAGTGAGTTACTGGCGGGATCACCCCCCTGTTAGTGATAGTGTGTTAGTGGCTTGTCACCTGGACAGGAAGTGTGTTACTGGCAGGATCACCACCCTGTTCCTCCATAGATACAGGGGAGGAGTGAGCGTTGTCACCTGAGGACAGGAAGTGTGTTACTGGCGGGATCACCACCCTGTTCCTCCATAGATACAGTGGAGGAGTGAGCGTTGTCACCTGAGGACAGGAAGTGTGTTACTGGCGGGATCACCACCCTGTTCCTCCATAGATACAGTGGAGGAGTGAGCGTTGTCACCTGAGGACAGGAAGTGTGTTAGGCGTTGTCCTCCATAGATACAGTGGAGGAGTGAGCGTTGTACCTGGGACAGGAAGTGTGTTACTGGCAGGATCACCACCCTGTTCCTCCATAGATACAGTGGAGGAGTGAGCGTTGTCACCTGAGGACAGGAAGTGTGTTACTGGCAGGATCACCACCCTGTTCCTCCATAGATACAGTGGAGGAGTGAGCGTAGTCACCTGAGGACAGGAAGTGTATTACTGGCGGGATCACCACCCTGTTCCTCCATAGATACAGTGGAGGAGTGAGCGTTGTCACCTGAGGACAGGAAGTGTGTTACTGGCGGGATCACCACCCTGTTCCTCCATAGATACAGTGGAGGAGTGAGCGTTGTCACCTGAGGACAGGAAGTGTGTTACTGGCGGGATCACCACCCTGTTCCTCCATAGATACAGTGGAGGAGTGAGCGTTGTCACCTGAGGACAGGAAGTGTGTTACTGGCAGGATCACCACCCTGTTCCTCCATAGATACAGTGGAGGAGTGAGCGTTGTCACCTGAGGACAGGAAGTGTGTTACTGGCGGGATCACCACCCTGTTCCTCCATAGATACAGTGGAGGAGTGAGCGTTGTCACCTGAGGACAGGAAGTGTATTACTGGCAGGATCACCACCCTGTTCCTCCATAGATACAGTGGAGTGAGCGTTGTCACCTGAGGACAGGAAGTGTGTTACTGGCGGGATCACCACCCTGTTCCTCCATAGATACAGTGGAGGAGTGAGCGTTGTCACCTGAGGACAGGAAGTGTGTTACTGGCGGGATCACCACCCTGTTCCTCCATAGATACAGTGGAGGAGTGAGCGTTGTCACCTTGTCACTGGACAGGAAGTGTGTTACTGGCGGGATCACCACCCTGTTCCTCCATAGATACAGTGGAGGAGTGAGCGTTGTCACCTGAGGACAGGAAGTGTGTTACTGGCGGGATCACCACCATGTTCCTCCATAGATACAGTGGAGGAGTGAGTGTTGTCACCTGAGGACAGGAAGTGTGTTACTGGCGGGATCACCACCCTGTTCCTCCATAGATACAGTGGAGGAGTGAGCGTTGTCACCTGAGGACAGGAAGTGTGTTACTGGCGGGATCACCACCCTGTTCCTCCATAGATACAGTGGAGGAGTGAGCGTTGTCACCTGAGGACAGGAAGTGTGTTACTGGCGGGATCACCACCCTGTTCCTCCATTGATACAGTGGAGGATTGAGCGTTGTCACCTGAGGACAGGAAGTGTATTACTGGCGGGATCACCACCCTGTTCCTCCATAGATACAGTGGAGGAGTGAGCGTTGTCACCTGAGGACAGGAAGTGTGTTACTGGCGGGATCACCACCCTGTTCCTCCATAGATACAGTGGAGGAGTGAGCGTTGTCACCTGAGGACAGGAAGTGTGTTACTGGCGGGATCACCACCCTGTTCCTCCATAGATACAGTGGAGGAGTGAGCGTTGTCACCTGAGGACAGGAAGTGTGTTACTGGCGGGATCACCACCCTGTTCCTCCATAGATACAGTGGAGGAGTGAGCGTTGTCACCTGAGGACAGGAAGTGTGTTACTGGCGGGATCACCACCCTGTTCCTCCATAGATACAGTGGAGGAGTGAGCGTTGTCACCTGAGGACAGGAAGTGTGTTACTGGCGGGATCACCACCCTGTTCCTCCATAGATACAGTGGAGGAGTGAGCGTTGTCACCTGAGGACAGGAAGTGTGTTACTGGCGGGATCACCACCCTGTTCCTCCATAGATACAGTGGAGGAGTGAGCGTTGTCACCTGAGGACAGGAAGTGTGTTACTGGCGGGATCACCACCCTGTTCCTCCATAGATACAGTGGAGGAGTGAGCGTTGTCACCTGAGGACAGGAAGTGTGTTACTGGCGGGATCACCACCCTGTTCCTCCATAGATACAGTGGAGGAGTGAGCGTTGTCACCTGAGGACAGGAAGTGTGTTACTGGCGGGATCACCACCCTGTTACTCCATTGATACAGTGGAGGAGTGAGCGTTGTCACCTGAAGACAGGAAGTGTGTTACTGGCAGGATCACCACCCTGTTCCTCCATAGATACAGTGGAGGAGTGAGCGTTGTCACCTGAGGACAGGAAGTGTGTTACTGGCAGGATCACCACCCTGTTCCACCATAGATACAGTGGAGGAGTGAGCGTTGTCACCTGAGGACAGGAAGTGTGTTACTGGCGGGATCACCACCCTGTTCCTCCATAGATACAGTGGAGGAGTGAGCGTTGTCACCTGAGGACAGGAAGTGTGTTACTGGCGGGATCACCACCCTGTTCCTCCATAGATACAGTGGAGGAGTGAGCGTTGTCACCTGAGGACAGGAAGTGTGTTACTGGCGGGATCACCACCCTGTTCCTCCATAGATACAGTGGAGGAGTGAGAGTTGTCACCTGAGGACAGGAAGTGTGTTACTGGCGGGATCACCACCCTGTTCCTCCATAGATACAGTGGAGGAGTGAGCGTTGTCACCTGAGGACAGGAAGTGTGTTACTGGCGGGATCACCACCCTGTTCCTCCATAGATACAGTGGAGGAGTGAGCGTTGTCACCTGAGGACAGGAAGTGTGTTACTGGCGGGATCACCACCCTGTTCCTCCATAGATACAGTGGAGGAGTGAGCGTTGTCACCTGAGGACAGGAAGTGTGTTACTGGCGGGATCACCACCCTGTTCCTCCATAGATACAGTGGAGGAGTGAGCGTTGTCACCTGAGGACTGAGGATCACCACCCTGTTCCTCCATAGATAGTGCGTTGTCACCTGAGGACAGGAAGTGTGTACTGGCGGGATCACCACCCTGTTCCTCCATAGATACAGTGGAGGAGTGAGCGTTGTGGAGGAGTGAGCGTTGTTCCTCCATAGATACCTGAGGACAGGAAGTGTGTTACTGGCGGGATCACCACCCTGTTCCTCCATAGATACAGTGGAGGAGTGAGCGTTGTCACCTGAGGACAGGAAGTGTGTTACTGGCGGGATCACCACCCTGTTCCTCCATAGATACAGTGGAGGAGTGAGCGTTGTCACCTGAGGACAGGAAGTGTGTTACTGGCGGGATCACCACCCTGTTCCTCCATAGATACAGTGGAGGAGTGAGCGTTGTCACCTGAGGACAGGAAGTGTGTTACTGGCGGGATCACCACCCTGTTCCTCCATAGATACAGTGGAGGAGTGAGCGTTGTCACCTGAGGACAGGAAGTGTGTTACTGGCGGGATCACCACCCTGTTCCTCCATAGATACAGTGGAGGAGTGAGCGTTGTCACCTGAGGACAGGAAGTGTGTTACTGGCGGGATCACCACCCTGTTCCTCCATAGATACAGTGGAGGAGTGAGCGTTGTCACCTGAGGACAGGAAGTGTGTTACTGGCGGGATCACCACCCTGTTCCTCCATAGATACAGTGGAGGAGTGAGCGTTGTCACCTGAGGACAGGAAGTGTGTTACTGGCGGGATCACCACCCCTGTTCCTCCATAGATACAGTGGGAGGAGTGAGCGTTGTCACCTGAGGACAGGAAGTGTGTTACTGGCGGGATCACCACCCTGTTCCTCCATAGATACAGTGGAGGAGTGAGAGCGTTGTCACCTGAGGACAGGAAGTGTGTTACTGGCGGGATCACCACCCTGTTCCTCCATAGATACAGTGGAAGTGTTAGTGAGATACAGTGGAGGAGGTGCGTTGTCACCTGAGGACAGGAAGTGTGTCACCTGAGGACTGGCGGGATCACCACCCTGTTCCTCCATAGATACAGTGGAGGAGTGAGCGTTGTCACCTGGACAGGAAGTGTGTGTTACTGGCGGGATCACCACCTTGTTCCTCCATAGATACAGTGGAGGAGTGAGCGTTGTCACCTGAGGACAGGAAGTGTGTTACTGGAGGGATCACCACCCTGTTCCTCCATAGATACAGTGGAGGAGTGAGCGTTGTCACCTGAGGACAGGAAGTGTGTTACTGGCGGGATCACCACCCTGTTCCTCCATAGATACAGTGGAGGAGTGAGCGTTGTCACCTGAGGACAGGAAGTGTGTTACTGGCGGGATCACCACCCTGTTCCTCCATAGATACAGTGGAGGAGTGAGCGTTGTCACCTGAGGACAGGACAGTGTGTTGTCACCTGAGGACTGTGTTACGGGATCACCACCCTGTTCCTCCATAGATACAGTGGAGGAGTGAGCGTTGTCACCTGAGGACAGGAAGTGTGTTACTGGCGGGATCACCACCCTGTTCCTCCATAGATACAGTGGAGGAGTGAGCGTTGTCACCTGAGGACAGGAAGTGTATTACTGGCGGGATCACCACCCTGTTCCTCCATAGATACAGTGGAGGAGTGAGCGTTGTCACCTGAGGACAGGAAGTGTGTTACTGGCGGGATCACCACCCTGTTCCTCCATAGATACAGTGGAGGAGTGAGCGTTGTCACCACCTGAGGACAGGAAGTGCGTTGTTACTGTTACTGGCGGGATCACCACCCTGTTCCTCCATAGATACAGTGGAGGAGTGAGCGTTGTCACCTGAGGACAGGAAGGAAGTGTGTTACTGGCGGGATCACCACCCTGTTCCTCCATAGATACAGTGGAGGAGTGAGCGTTGTCACCTGAGGACAGGAAGTGTGTTACTGGCGGGATCACCACCCTGTTCCTCCATAGATACAGTGGAGGAGTGAGCGTTGTCACCCGAGGACAGGAAGTGTGTTACTGGCGGGATCACCACCCTGTTCCTCCATAGATACAGTGGAGGAGTGAGCGTTGTCACCTGAGGACAGGAAGTGTGTTACTGGCGGGATCACCACCCTGTTCCTCCATAGATACAGTGGAGGAGTGAGCTGTTGTCAGCGTTGTCACCTGAGGACAGGAAGTGTGTTACTGGCGGGATCACCACCCTGTTCCTCCATAGATACAGTGGAGGAGTGAGCGTTGTCACCTGAGGACAGGAAGTGTGTTACTGGCGGGATCACCACCCTGTTCCTCCATAGATACAGTGGAGGAGTGAGCGTTGTCACCTGAGGACAGGAAGTGTGTTACTGGCGGGATCACCACCCTGTTCCTCCATAGATACAGTGGAGGAGTGAGCGTTGTCACCTGAGGACAGGAAGTGTGTTACTGGCGGGATCACCACCCTGTTCCTCCATAGATACAGTGGAGGAGTGAGCGTTGTCACCTGAGGACAGGAAGTGTGTTACTGGCGGGATCACCACCCTGTTCCTCCATAGATACAGTGGAGGAGTGAGCGTTGTCACCTGAGGACAGGAAGTGTGTTACTGGCGGGATCACCACCCTGTTCCTCCATAGATACAGTGGAGGAGTGAGCGTTGTCACCTGAGGACAGGAAGTGTGTTACTGGCAGGATCACCACCCTGTTCCTCCATAGATACAGTGGAGGAGTGAGCGTTGTCACCTGAGGACAGGAAGTGTGTTACTGCCGGATCACCACCCTGTTCCTCCATAGATACAGTGGAGGAGTGAGCGTTGTCACCTGAGGACAGGAAGTGTGTTACTGGCGGGATCACCACCCTGTTCCTCCATAGATACAGTGGAGGAGTGAGCGTTGTCACCTGAGGACAGGAAGTGTGTTACTGGCGGGATCACCACCCTGTTCCTCCATAGATACAGTGGAGGAGTGAGCGTTGTCACCTGAGGACAGGAAGTGTGTTACTGGCGGGATCACCACCCTGTTCCTCCATAGATACAGTGGAGGAGTGAGCGTTGTCACCTGAGGACAGGAAGTGTGTTACTGGGGGATCACCACCCTGTTCCTCCATAGATACAGTGGAGGAGTGAGCGTTGTCACCTGAGGACAGGAAGTGTGTTACTGGCGGGATCACCACCCTGTTCCTCCATAGATACAGTGGAGGAGTGAGCGTTGTCACCATAGGACTGAAGGTGTTACTGTGCGGATCACCACCCTGTTCCCTCCACAGTGGTCACCTGAGGACAGGAAGTGTGTTACCTGTTCCTCCATGAGATACAGTGCAGTGAGCGTTGTCACCTGAAGGCAGGAAGGATCGGGACCACCCCTCTGTTCCTCCATAGATACAGTGGAGGAGTGAGCGTTGTCACCTGAGGACAGGAAGTGTGTTACTGGCGGGATCACCACCCTGTTCCTCCATAGATACAGTGGAGGAGTGAGCGTTGTCACCTGAGGACAGGAAGTGTGTTACTGGCAGGATCACCACCCTGTTCCTCCATAGATACAGTGGAGGAGTGAGCGTTGTCACCTGAGGACAGGAAGTGTGTTACTGGCGGGATCACCACCCTGTTCCTCCATAGATACAGTGTGGAGGAGTGAGCGTTGTGACCTGAGGACAGGAAGTGTGTTACTGGCGGGATCACCACCCTGTTCCTCCATAGATACAGTGGAGGAGTTGTTGTCACCTGAGGACAGGAAGTGTCACAACCTGAGGACAGGAAGTGTATTACTGGCGGGATCACCACCTTGTTCCTCCATAGATACAGTGGAGGAGTGAGCGTTGTCACCTGAGGACAGGAAGTGTGTTACTGGCAGGATCACCACCCTGTTCCTCCATAGATACAGTGGAGGAGTGAGCGTTGTCACCTGAGGACAGGAAGTGTGGTACTGGCAGGATCACCACCCTGTTCCACCATAGATACAGTGGAGGAGTGAGCGTTGTCACCTGAGGACAGGAAGTGTGTTACTGGCGGGATCACCACCCTGTTCCTCCATAGATACAGTGGAGGAGTGAGCGTTGTCACCTGAGGACAGGAAGTGTGTTACTGGAGGGATCACCACCCTGTTCCTCCATAGATACTGTGGAGGAGTGAGCGTTGTCCCCCGAGGACAGGAAGTGTATTACTGGCGGGATCACCACCCTGTTCCTCCATTGATACAGTGGAGGAGTGAGCGTTGTCACCCTAGAGGACAGGAAGTGTGTTACTGGCAGGATCACCTGTGGAGGAGTGAGCGTTGTCACCTGAGGACAGGAAGTGTGATACTGGCGGGATCACCACCCTGTTCCTCCATAGATACAGTGGAGGAGTGAGCGTTGTCACCTGAGGACAGGAAGTGTATTACTGGCAGGATTACCACCCTGTTCCTCCATAGATACAGTGGAGGAGTGAGAGTTGTCACCTGAGGACAGGAAGTGTGTTACTGGCGGGATCACCACCCTGTTCCTCCATAGATACAGTGGAGGAGTGAGCGTTGTCACCTGAGGACAGGAAGTGTGTTACGGGCAGGATCACCACCCTGTTCCTCCAAAGATACAGTGGAGTGAGCGTTGTCACCCGAGGACAGGAAGTGTGTTACTGGCGGGATCACCACCCTGTTCCTCCATAGATACAGTGGAGGAGTGAGCGTTGTCACCTGAGGACAGGAAGTGTGTTACTGGCGGGATCACCACCCTGTTCCTCCATAGATACAGTGGAGGAGTGAGCGTTGTCACCTGAGGACAGGAAGTGTGTTACTGGAGGGATCACCACCCTGTTCCTCCATAGATACAGTGGAGGAGTGAGCGTTGTCACCTGAGGACAGGAAGTGTGTTACTGGCGGGATCACCACCCTGTTCCTCCATAGATACAGTGGAGGAGTGAGCGTTGTCACCTGAGGACAGGAAGTGTGTTACTGGCGGGATCACCACCCTGTTCCTCCATAGATACAGTGGAGGAGTGAGCGTTGTCACCTGAGGACAGGAAGTGTGTTACTGGCGGGATCACCACCCTGTTCCTCCATAGATACAGTGGAGGAGTGAGCGTTGTCACCTGAGGACAGGAAGTGTGTTACTGGCGGGATCACCACCCTGTTCCTCCATAGATACAGTGGAGGAGTGAGCGTTGTCACCTGAGGACAGGAAGTGTATTACTGGCAGGATCACCACCCTGTTCCTCCATAGATACAGTGGAGGAGTGAGCGTTGTCACCCGAGGACAGGAAGTGTGTTACTGGCGGGATCACCACCCTGTTCCTCCATAGATACAGTGGAGGAGTGAGCGTTGTCACCTGAGGACAGGAAGTGTGTTACTGGCAGGATCACCACCCTGTTCCTCCATAGATACAGTGGAGGAGTGAGCGTTGTCACCTGAGGACAGGAAGTGTGTTACTGGCGGGATCACCACCCTGTTCCTCCATAGATACAGTGGAGGAGTGAGCGTTGTCACCTGAGGACAGGAAGTGTGTTACTGGCGGGATCACCACCCTGTTCCTCCATAGATACAGTGGAGGAGTGAGCGTTGTCACCTGAGGACAGGAAGTGTGTTACTGGCGGGATCACCACCCTGTTCCTCCATAGATACAGTGGAGGAGTGAGCGTTGTCACCTGAGGACAGGAAGTGTGTTACTGGCGGGATCACCACCCTGTTCCTCCATAGATACAGTGGAGGAGTGAGCGTTGTCACCTGAGGACAGGAAGTGTGTTACTGGCGGGATCACCACCCTGTTCCTCCATAGATACAGTGGAGGAGTGAGCGTTGTCACCTGAGGACAGGAAGTGTGTTACTGGCGGGATCACCACCCTGTTCCTCCATAGATACAGTGGAGGAGTGAGCGTTGTCACCCGAGGACAGGAAGTGTGTTACTGGCGGGATCACCACCCTGTTCCTCCATAGATACAGTGGAGGAGTGAGCGTTGTCACCTGAGGACAGGAAGTGTGTTACTGGCGGGATCACCACCCTGTTCCTCCATAGATACAGTGGAGGAGTGAGCGTTGTCACCTGAGGACAGGAAGTGTGTTACTGGCGGGATCACCACCCTGTTCCTCCATAGATACAGTGGAGGAGTGAGCGTTGTCACCTGAGGACAGGAAGTGTGTTACTGGCGGGATCACCACCCTGTTCCTCCATAGATACAGTGGAGGAGTGAGCGTTGTCACCTGAGGACAGGAAGTGTGTTACTGGCGGGATCACCACCCTGTTCCTCCATAGATACAGTGGAGGAGTGAGCGTTGTCACCTGAGGACAGGAAGTGTATTACTGGCGGGATCACCACCCTGTTCCTCCATAGATACAGTGGAGGAGTGAGCGTTGTCACCTGAGGACAGGAAGTGTGTTACTGGCGGGATCACCACCCTGTTCCTCCATAGATACAGTGGAGGAGTGAGCGTTGTCACCTGAGGACAGGAAGTGTGTTATTGGCGGGATCACCACCCTGTTCCTCCATAGATACAGTGGAGGAGTGAGCGTTGTCACCTGAGGACAGGAAGTGTGTTACTGGCGGGATCACCACCCTGTTCCTCCATAGATACAGTGGAGGAGTGAGCGTTGTCACCTGAGGACAGGAAGTGTGTTACTGGCGGGATCACCACCCTGTTCCTCCATAGATACAGTGGAGGAGTGAGCGTTGTCACCTGAGGACAGGAAGTGTGTTACTGGCGGGATCACCACCCTGTTCCTCCATAGATACAGTGGAGGAGTGAGCGTTGTCACCTGAGGACAGGAAGTGTGTTACTGGCGGGATCACCACCCTGTTCCTCCATAGATACAGTGGAGGAGTGAGCGTTGTCACCTGAGGACAGGAAGTGTGTTACTGGCGGGATCACCACCCTGTTCCTCCATAGATACAGTGGAGGAGTGAGCGTTGTCACCTGAGGACAGGAAGTGTGTTACTGGCGGGATCACCACCCTGTTCCTCCATAGATACAGTGGAGGAGTGAGCGTTGTCACCTGAGGACAGGAAGTGTGTTACTGGCGGGATCACCACCCTGTTCCTCCATAGATACAGTGGAGGAGTGAGCGTTGTCACCTGAGGACAGGAAGTGTGTTACTGGCGGGATCACCACCCTGTTCCTCCATAGATACAGTGGAGGAGTGAGCGTTGTCACCTGAGGACAGGAAGTGTGTTACTGGCGGGATCACCACCCTGTTCCTCCATAGATACAGTGGAGGAGTGAGCGTTGTCACCTGAGGACAGGAAGTGTGTTACTGGCGGGATCACCACCCTGTTCCTCCATAGATACAGTGGAGGAGTGAGCGTTGTCACCTGAGGACAGGAAGTGTGTTACTGGCGGGATCACCACCCTGTTCCTCCATAGATACAGTGGAGGAGTGAGCGTTGTCCCCGAGGACAGGAAGTGTGTTACTGGCGGGATCACCACCCTGTTCCTCCATAGATACAGTGGAGGAGTGAGCGTTGTCACCTGAGGACAGGAAGTGTATTACTGGCGGGATCACCACCCTGTTCCTCCATAGATACAGTGGAGGAGTGAGCGTTGTCACCTGAGGACAGGAAGTGTATTACTGGCGGGATCACCACCCTGTTCCTCCATAGATACAGTGGAGGAGTGAGCGTTGTCACCTGAGGACAGGAAGTGTGTTACTGGCGGGATCACCACCCTGTTCCTCCATAGATACAGTGGAGGAGTGAGCGTTGTCACCTGAGGACAGGAAGTGTGTTACTGGCGGGATCACCACCCTGTTCCTCCATAGATACAGTGGAGGAGTGAGCGTTGTCACCCCGAGGACAGGAAGTGTGTTACTGGCGGGATCACCACCCTGTTCCTCCATAGATACAGTGGAGGAGTGAGCGTTGTCACCTGAGGACAGGAAGTGTGTTACTGGCAGGATCACCACCCTGTTCCTCCATAGATACAGTGGAGGAGTGAGCGTTGTCACCTGAGGACAGGAAGTGTGTTACTGGCGGGATCACCACCCTGTTCCTCCATAGATACAGTGGAGGAGTGAGCGTTGTCACCTGAGGACAGGAAGTGTGTTACTGGCGGGATCACCACCCTGTTCCTCCATAGATACAGTGGAGGAGTGAGCGTTGTCACCTGAGGACAGGAAGTGTGTTACTGGCAGGATCACCACCCTGTTCCTCCATAGATACAGTGGAGGAGTGAGCGTTGTCACCTGAGGACAGGAAGTGTGTTACTGGCGGGATCACCACCCTGTTCCTCCATAGATACAGTGGAGGAGTGAGCGTTGTCACCTGAGGACAGGAAGTGTGTTACTGGCTGGATCACCACCCTGTTCCTCCATAGATACAGTGGAGGAGTGAGCGTTGTCACCTGAGGACAGGAAGTGTGTTACTGGCGGGATCACCACCCTGTTCCTCCATAGATACAGTGGAGGAGTGAGCGTTGTCACCTGAGGACAGGAAGTGTGTTACTGGCGGGATCACCACCCTGTTCCTCCATAGATACAGTGGAGGAGTGAGCGTTGTCACCTGAGGACAGGAAGTGTGTTACTGGCGGGATCACCACCCTGTTCCTCCATAGATACAGTGGAGGAGTGAGCGTTGTCACCTGAGGACAGGAAGTGTATTACTGGCGGGATCACCACCCTGTTCCTCCATAGATACAGTGGAGGAGTGAGCGTTGTCACCTGAGGACAGGAAGTGTGTTACTGGCGGGATCACCACCCTGTTCCTCCATAGATACAGTGGAGGAGTGAGCGTTGTCACCCGAGGACAGGAAGTGTGTTACTGGCGGGATCACCACCCTGTTCCTCCATAGATACAGTGGAGAAGTGAGCGTTGTCCCCCGAGAACAGGAAGTGTGTTACTGGCAGGATCACCACCCTGTTCCTCCATAGATACAGTGGAGGAGTGAGCGTTGTCACCCCAGGACAGGAAGTGTGTTACTGGCGGGATCACCACCCTGTTCCTCCATAGATACAGTGGAGGAGTGAGCGTTGTCACCTGAGGACAGGAAGTGTGTTACTGGCAGGATCACCACCCTGTTCCTCCATAGATACAGTGGAGGAGTGAGCGTTGTCACCTGAGGACAGGAAGTGTGTTACTGGCAGGATCACCACCCTGTTCCTCCATAGATACAGTGGAGGAGTGAGCGTTGTCACCCCAGGACAGGAAGTGTTTTACTGGCAGGATCACCACCCTGTTCCTCCATAGATACAGTGGAGGAGTGAGCGTTGTCACCTGAGGACAGGAAGTGTGTTACTGGCGGGATCACCACCCTGTTCCTCCATAGATACAGTGGAGGAGTGAGCGTTGTCACCTGAGGACAGGAAGTGTGTTACTGGTGGGATCACCACCCTGTTCCTCCATAGATACAGTGGAGGAGTGAGCGTTGTCACCTGAGGACAGGAAGTGTATTACTGGCGGGATCACCACCCTGTTCCTCCATAGATACAGTGGAGGAGTGAGCGTTGTCACCCGAGGACAGGAAGTGTGTTACTGGCGGGATCACCACCCTGATCCTCCATAGATACAGTGGAGGAGTGAGCGTTGTCACCCGAGGACAGGAAGTGTGTTACTGGCAGGATCACCACCCTGTTCCTCCATAGATACAGTGGAGGAGTGAGCGTTGTCACCCGAGGACAGGAAGTGTTTTACTGGCGGGATCACCACCCTGATCCTCCATAGATACAGTGGAGGAGTGAGCGTTGTCACCTGAGGACAGGAAGTGTGTTACTGGCGGGATCACCACCCTGTTCCTCCATAGATACAGTGGAGGAGTGAGCGTTGTCCCCCGAGGACAGGAAGTGTGTTACTGGCGGGATCACCACCCTGTTCCTCCATTGATACAGTGGAGGAGTGAGCGTTGTCCCCCGAGGACAGGAAGTGTGTTACTGGCGGGATCACCACCCTGTTCCTCCATAGATACAGTGGAGGAGTGAGCGTTGTCACCTGAGGACAGGAAGTGTGTTACTGGCGGGATCACCACCCTGTTCCTCCATAGATACAGTGGAGGAGTGAGCGTTGTCACCTGAGGACAGGAAGTGTGTTACTGGCGGGATCACCACCCTGTTCCTCCATAGATACAGTGGAGGAGTGAGCGTTGTCACCTGAGGACAGGAAGTGTATTACTGGCGGGATCACCACCCTGTTCCTCCATAGATACAGTGGAGGAGTGAGCGTTGTCACCTGAGGACAGGAAGTGTGTTACTGGCGGAATCACCACCCTGTTCCTCCATAGATACAGTGGAGGAGTGAGCGTTGTCCCCCGAGGACAGGAAGTGTGTTACTGGCGGGATCACCACCCTGTTCCTCCATAGATACAGTGGAGGAGTGAGCGTTGTCACCTGAGGACAGGAAGTGTGTTACTGGCGGGATCACCACCCTGTTCCTCCATAGATACAGTGGAGGAGTGAGCGTTGTCACCTGAGGACAGGAAGTGTGTTACTGGCGGGATCACCACCCTGTTCCTCCATAGATACAGTGGAGGAGTGAGCGTTGTCACCTGAGGACAGGAAGTGTGTTACTGGCGGGATCACCACCCTGTTCCTCCATAGATACAGTGGAGGAGTGAGCGTTGTCCCCCGAGGACAGGAAGTGTGTTACTGGCGGGATCACCACCCTGTTCCTCCATAGATACAGTGGAGGAGTGAGCGTTGTCCCCCGAGGACAGGAAGTGTGTTACTGGCGGGATCACCACCCTGTTCCTCCATAGATACAGTGGAGGAGTGAGCGTTGTCACCTGAGGACAGGAAGTGTGTTATTGGCGGGATCACCACCCTGTTCCTCCATAGATACAGTGGAGGAGTGAGCGTTGTCACCTGAGGACAGGAAGAGTGTTATTGGCGGGATCACCACCCTGTTCCTCCATAGATACAGTGGAGGAGTGAGCGTTGTCCCCCGAGGACAGGAAGTGTGTTACTGGCAGGATCACCACCCTGTTCCTCAATAGATACAGTGGAGGAGTGAGCGTTGTCCCCCGAGGACAGGAAGTGTGTTACTGGCGGGATCACCACCCTGTTCCTCCATAGATACAGTGGAGGAGTGAGCGTTGTCACCTGAGGACAGGAAGTGTGTTACTGGCAGGATCACCACCCTGTTCCTCCATAGATACAGTGGAGGAGTGAGCGTTGTCACCCGAGGACAGGAAGTGTGTTACTGGCAGGATCACCACCCTGTTCCTCCATAGATACAGTGGAGGAGTGAGCGTTGTCACCTGAGGACAGGAAGTGTGTTACTGGCGGGATCACCACCCTGTTCCTCCATAGATACAGTGGAGGAGTGAGCGTTGTCACCTGAGGACAGGAAGTGTGTTACTGGCAGGATCACCACCCTGTTCCTCCATAGATACAGTGGAGGAGTGAGCGTTGTCACCCCAGGACAGGAAGTGTGTTACTGGCAGGATCACCACCCTGTTCCTCCATAGATACAGTGGAGGAGTGAGCGTTGTCACCCCAGGACAGGAAGTGTGTTACTGGCAGGATCACCACCCTGTTCCTCCATAGATACAGTGGAGGAGTGAGCGTTGTCACCTGAGGACAGGAAGTGTGTTACTGGCGGGATCACCACCCTGTTCCTCCATAGATACAGTGGAGGAGTGAGCGTTGTCACCTGAGGACAGGAAGTGTGTTACTGGCGGGATCACCACCCTGTTCCTCCATAGATACAGTGGAGGAGTGAGCGTTGTCACCTGAGGACAGGAAGTGTGTTACTGGCAGGATCACCACCCTGTTCCTCCATAGATACAGTGGAGGAGTGAGCGTTGTCACCTGAGGACAGGAAGTGTGTTACTGGCAGGATCACCACCCTGTTCCTCCATAGATACAGTGGAGGAGTGAGCGTTGTCACCCGAGGACAGGAAGTGTGTTACTGGCGGGATCACCACCCTGTTCCTCCATAGATACAGTGGAGGAGTGAGCGTTGTCACCTGAGGACAGGAAGTGTGTTACTGGTGGGATCACCACCCTGATCCTCCATAGATACAGTGGAGGAGTGAGCGTTGTCACCTGAGGACAGGAAGTGTATTACTGGCGGGATCACCACCCTGTTCCTCCATAGATACAGTGGAGGAGTGAGCGTTGTCACCTGAGGACAGGAAGTGTGTTATTGGCAGGATCACCACCCTGTTCCTCCATAGCTACAGTGGAGGAGTGAGCGTTGTCACCCGAGGACAGGAAGTGTTTTACTGGCGGGATCACCACCCTGATCCTCCATAGATACAGTGGAGGAGTGAGCGTTGTCACCTGAGGACAGGAAGTGTGTTATTGGCGGGATCACCACCCTGTTCCTCCATAGATACAGTGGAGGAGTGAGCGTGTCCCCCGAGGACAGGAAGTGTGTTACTGGCGGGATCACCACCCTGTTCCTCCATAGATACAGTGGAGGAGTGAGCGTTGTCCCCCGAGGACAGGAAGTGTGTTACTGGCAGGATGACCACCCTGTTCCTCCATAGATACAGTGGAGGAGTGAGCGTTGTCACCTGAGGACAGGAAGTGTGTTACTGGCAGGATCACCACCTTGTTCCTCCATAGATACAGTGGAGGAGTGAGCGCTGTCACCTGAGGACAGGAAGTGTGTTACTGGCAGGATGACCACCCTGTTCCTCCATAGATACAGTGCAGTGAGCGTTGTCACCTGAGGACAGGAAGTGTGTTACTGGCGGGATCACCACCCTGTTCCTCCATTGATACAGTGGAGGAGTGAGCGTTGTCCCCCGAGGACAGGAAGTGTGTTACTGGCGGGATCACCACCCTGTTCCTCAATAGATACAGTGGAGGAGTGAGCGTTGTCACCTGAGGACAGGAAGTGTGTTACTGGCGGGATCACCACCCTGTTCCTCCATAGATACAGTGGAGGAGTGAGCGTTGTCACCTGAGGACAGGAAGTGTGTTACTGGCAGGATGACCACCCTGTTCCTCCATAGATACAGTGCAGTGAGCGTTGTCACCTGAGGACAGGAAGTGTGTTACTGGCGGAATCACCACCCTGTTCCTCCATTGATACAGTGGAGGAGTGAGCGTTGTCCCCCGAGGACAGGAAGTGTGTTATTGGCGGGATCACCACCCTGTTCCTCAATAGATACAGTGGAGGAGTGAGCGTTGTCACCTGAGGACAGGAAGTGTGTTACTGGCGGGATCACCACCCTGTTCCTCCATTGATACAGTGGAGGAGTGAGCGTTGTCACCTGAGGAAAGGAAGTGTGTTACTGGCGGGATCACCACCCTGTTCCTCCATAGATACAGTGGAGGAGTGAGCGTGTCCCCCAAGGACAGGAAGTGTGTTACTGGCGGGATCACCACCCTGTTCCTCCATAGATACAGTGGAGGAGTGAGCGTTGTCACCTGAGGTCAGGAAGTGTGTTACTGGTGGGATCACCACCCTGTTCCTCCATAGATACAGTGGAGGAGTGAGCGTTGTCACCTGAGGACAGGAAGTGTGTTATTGGCGGGATCACCACCCTGATCCTCCATAGATACAGTGGAGGAGTGAGTGTTGTCACCTGAGGACAGGAAGTGTGTTACTGGCAGGATGACCACCCTGTTCCTCCATAGATACAGTGCAGTGAGCGTTGTCACCTGAGGACAGGAAGTGTGTTACTGGTGGGATCACCACCCTGTTCCTCCATTGATACAGTGGAGGAGTGAGCGTTGTCCCCCGAGGACAGGAAGTGTGTTATTGGCGGGATCACCACCCTGTTCCTCAATAGATACAGTGGAGGAGTGAGCGTTGTCACCTGAGGACAGGAAGTGTGTTACTGGCGGGATCACCACCCTGTTCCTTCATTGATACAGTGGAGGAGTGAGCGTTGTCACCTGAGGAAAGGAAGTGTGTTACTGGCGGGATCACCACCCTGTTCCTCCATAGATACAGTGGAGGAGTGAGCGTTGTCACCAAGGACAGGAAGTGTGTTACTGACGGGATCACCACCCTGTTCCTCCATAGATACAGTGGAGGAGTGAGCGTTGTCCCCCAAGGACAGGAAGTGTGTTACTGGCGGGATCACCACCCTGTTCCTCCATAGATACAGTGCAGTGAGCGTTGTCACCTGAGGACAGGAAGTGTATTACTGTCGGGATCACCACCCTGTTCCTCCATAGATACAGTGGAGGAGTGAGTGTTGTCATCTGAGGACAGGAAGTGTGTTACTGGCAGGATCACCACCCTGTTCCTCCATAGATACAGTGCAGTGAGCGTTGTCACCCGAGGACAGGAAGTGTGTTACTGGCAGGATCACCAACAAATCCATCCCCCACATCTGAGGTCGGGTTTCCTGCCCTCCGGGGGGCAGTATATAAGGTTTGGGAGTAACATGGATAATGATCACACTGATACTTCTACTCATTGATATATTAACACTATTACACATAATACATGATCTGACCAATAATAACACTCTCTATAAATATACTGCTGGCCCCAGTGATTGTCGGTCCTCCGTCTGGGTAGATTTCGGCTGCCCCGGGGGAGGGGGTTGGGCTTGTCTTAGGATTTGGCACGGCTATCATGATTGTAATCTGCACCTCGGGAGCAGCTGCAGATATTGTCTGTCCTTCATCTATAATGAGCCCTAGGAAGTCCCACCCCTGACCAGCAAAGCCCCACCCCTGAGCAGTGCGCTCTGCCTCTTCTACAGCAGCTTCTATGCGAGATTGCGGGGGAAGGGTATTGTGGGTTCAGGGTTGGTGTGAGGATCACAGGGAATCTCATGGGTCTCCAGAAGTTCTGCCCAAGGCACAAGGAAGGATTTGGTATTACACCGGCATCGGCATTTCATTGTATTCATCGACACCCTCCTGTTCATCGAAGACCGGCTGCACCTCGTCCGCGTCCAACTGGAGGGAGACAAAGAAGAGTGATGGGTCACTGGGGTCATAAAGAGGTGATGGGTCACAGCCTTACTGGGGTCATATAGAAGAGATGGTGACTTTCACCAATGAGGGTCACTGAGAAGACTTGGACCTGCGAGATTCTCCTGAATGTTGGGATTACTCCTATGCCGCGTATGTCCAGTCTATATGGCGCTCACTGTATCATTAACATATCATTGGACTCCCATGTCGCTCCATACCGGGAGAGTAATGGAAGCTCGCCATTGGCTGTTGGTCACATGACAGAACCTGAACTCTCCGTCTCAGTTCAATAGTAAGTCTCGGTTAAAGACACATGGGAAGAAGCCTGGCAGAATAAAGGGGTGGAGCCATAGCGGTGGGTGGAGCCACATAGGGTGGAAGACGCCATAGAGATGGATAGAGCCACATAGGGTGGAGGAAGCCATAGAGATGGGTGGAGGAAGCCATAGAGATGGGTGGAGTCACATAGGGTGGAGGAAGCCATAAAGATGGGTGGAGGAAGCCATAGAGATGGGTGGAGGAAGCCATAGAGATGGGTGAAGGAAGCCATAGAGATGGGTGAAGGAAGCCATAGAGATGGGTGGAGGAAGCCATAGAGATGGGTGGAGGAAGCCATAGAGATGGGTGGAGGAAGCCATAGAGATGGGTGAAGGAAGCCATAGAGATGGATGCAGTCACCTATGGTGGAGGAAGCCATAGAGATGGGTGAAGGAAGCCATAGAGATGGGTGGAGGAAGCCATAAAGATGGGTGGAGGAAGCCATAGAGATGGGTGGAGGAAGCCATAGAGATGGGTGGAGGAAGCCATAGAGATGGGTGACCCGGGGTCACCGGTCAACCCGGGGTGAGCAGCCACTTATAGCTCCTGATTGTGTCAATTCTCCTCTTTTCCATACATAACCGGGTGGTTAAACACCCTCTCTCCCGCCCTTGACACCCTCGAGCTAAAAACACAAGCCTAACCAAATATATATGTTTTTGACTGTATGAATTTATGTACTCTTGATTTGCTTTTGAATAATAGTGCTACATACGCGAATTGAAGTGTTCAATATGAGTAATTTTCAGGGCAATGAATGGATTAACCTTATGACAAGTTATGAAAGTGACTTTGAGAAAAAAGATCAAATTGAAACCCAAATTTCTTCCCTAATGGACAAACTCAATAAAACCTTAGAGAAGAAATCTGCCCTCTTTTGGCATGTAAAGTCCTTTAACCGCTATAGTAAGGAGCAAATAAACCCATTGGGCCTACGTGTACAGATCTTTCCAAATCTAGACCTAATCAGTAGTGAATGCAAGAAAGAATGGGAAGACAATCTAAATCATTGCTCACAACAAATGATGACCATATTAACAAACGAATATAATAGACAGATTTCCCTGCTAGACATTGAAATTAACTCATTAGAAAATCTACTCAAACCCTTCGCACAGCACACCCTATATGTGGAATCTCTGTCCAAACTCTGTGAGGACCTGAGTACCTACAATAAGGGTATCCTACACAAAAAGGAAACCAAATTCTGGAGGGATAAAATGTCCTTCTCTGAGGGACGGGCCTATAAATGGAACACCAATCCCCAAAATAAAAGATACTCAGTCCCCAAATCACAGATACAAAACAATCCCAATATGACAAAGAATAAAAATACTCCCAATCCGGGTCCAAATACCAACATCCCCCCAAAGGGAAGGGGGAAATATAAAAGGAATAGGAACAACAAAGGGTCCCCTGAACAAGAAAAGAAAAAACGAACCATTGACTTAGAAACAAAAAGAAGTCAGGACGCCATAGATCTAGATAGTAGACACACGACAAACATCAAGGACGTATCCTCGAGCATAGATGCAGACAATTCTGACTCTGCATCTTCCAACGGCTCGAGTAATACTAAACAAATAACCCCTACCTTGGAACGTCTAAAGCAGGCTTCTGGAGCTACTTTAAACCTGACACGGGGACTACTCTCTCCCCAGTCAAACAAGGGAGTGGGAAACCTAGACGCGTACATCATCCGGACACAATCAAGTCCCTTAGCGTAATTAACCTTTCTTCCCACCCTCTGTCTTTAGCTGAGACCAAGATCCTCTCACGAGGTCTAACCTTCTGCCCTGAACAGAGTTGTGATATTTTCGGTGTTATCGTTGACCTGCAACTCTTCGCACGCAGGCTCCTCCTCAAGAGCCTGCATGCGAAGACTACCAGTGTCGACGATACTGATTGGTCAACATTTAGCATGAAAGAATTCAAGGCCCTACGGGACCTGACCCTCCTATACCAGGAAAACAACACAGTAGATCTCATTGATCAAATTGACCTAGAAGCACTCTTAGAAGAGGCTGAGAGACCACAAAAAACTCAAACTACTACTTTTAAAAAACCATCTTCGAAATTTCCACCTTTAAACTTGAACCCCAATATCGAAACATTTGTAAATCAGGTACTCCGGGATTTGAATAAAATCACCTTAAAAAAGGCCCCCCCCAAAAATCTGGGACGAGATGAAATTGATGCGATGAGAGAACTCTGTATGAATACAGACATCACAATTAAGCCTTCAGACAAAGGCGGTAATGTGGTCTTAATGGACAACCATGACTACATAGATATGTGCCAGTCTATTCTTAACAACGACGAGTGGTACAAGAAAGTACCAATGGCCGCAATACATGCCTCCCATGACCACTTCTATGATTTGATATATAATTCCTTCCTAAGAGGAACTATATCCAAAGACCAATATGAATATATTAGAGTGAGGTATCCCCGCATAGCGACTTTTTACAGTCTACCTAAGATACACAAAGAAAAAACCAAACCTCCCGGCCGACCAATAGTTTCCGGCAACGGTAATATTTCTGAAAACCTTAGCAAACTAATCGACTCCTTTTTACAACCCTTGGTGACTTGTCTACCCTCCTTCCTCAAAGATACCATCCATCTACTTGAGATGGTTTCCAACATGCCACTCTCCACAGAATCCCGCTTAGTGGCTATAGACGTGGAGGCCCTGTACAGTTCGATCCCCCATACTAAGGGGATCGAGACTGTACAGCATGCTCTAACACAAAGTCAAAGATACAACCATGATCTAAATGCATTCATTATAGAAGGTTTGGAGTACATCCTCACTCAGAATTACTTTATGTTCAACAACTCCCACTACCTCCAGGTGCTAGGCGTAGCCATGGGCACTTGCTGCGCTCCGGCTTATGCCAATTTGTACCTGGGGGAGTGGGAGAAAACCCTCCTAGATGACGAGGACCTCCTCGTGTATACCAGCCACATCAAACTGTGGCTGCGATACATCGATGACGTCCTCGTCGTCTGGGAGGGACCAGAGGCACTACTGCAGGAGTTCTTCACTCGCATCAACGTGAATTCCTTAAATTTGAAATTCACAATGACTCACGACCCAGACACTATTACTTTCCTTGATGTACAGCTGCTGCGCAATACCAAAAACGAAATCTCTACCACACTATTCAGGAAAAGCACAGCGGGCAATACGATCCTTCACGCCTCCAGCTTCCACCCCGACATCTTAAAAGATTCCATACCATATGGACAGTACTTGCGACTACGTCGCAACTGCTCCGAGGACTCTTCTTTCAAAATTGAGGCAGGGCATTTACAGGAGAGACTTTTGGCACGAGGCTATAGCCGTTCATGTCTACGGAAGGCCTATAATAGAACCATTCTAGAAACACGTTCTAACCTACTGTCTAAAAACTCCAAAAAGACGAATGAAGTAAACAATACCAAAAACGATCACATTCGAATGATACTCCGTTTTTCCCATCAGCACAAGCATATTCGGAACATTATAAAAAAACATTGGAGCATCCTCTTGGATGACCCCAAAGTAAACACCTTTCTGTCCGACCAACCAGCAATCACCTTTAAAAGGGCCACTTCCCTTAGGGACAAACTTGTACAAAGTGAGTATAAAAACGAACAAAACCGTCGTAAACATTGCACCACACTTGGGTCTTTCCCTTGTGGGCATTGCTCCTTCTGCCAATATATCAGACGGGATAAGACTTTCATTTTACCTAATGGGACTACTTTTAAACCTTCTCATTATGCCAATTGTCAAACTAGAGGCATTGTCTACATGATGTCGTGTGAATGTGGGGCTTTTTATGTGGGGAAGACGAAGCAGGAGTTCTATCGCAGGATGTCTAAACATATATATTCCATGCAAATTGGCAATCACTACCTAGCCTTGGGTAGGCATGTTGTTGTACAACACAACTACAAAATGCCCTGTATTTCCTTCACCGCCCTCGACCGGGTACACATTCCCGGTCGAGGCGGTGATTGGAATAAGACACTCTTGCAGCACGAACAAAGATGGATTCACAGGCTGCAGGCTAATGTGCCTCCAGGACTCAATGAATCCGTCTCATATGCTCCCTTCCTTAAGGGTTTCGTGTCGGGCAAGACCCAATAAAGTCATTATTACAATCCTGCGATCATTCCTGCTTCGTCTTCCCCCCCTCCCCCTCCCCCCCCTCCCCCCCTCTATCGACACCATAAGGGACTATGATCCAATAATAATAAAAACAAGGAAATTCCTCTTCTTTCCTTTTTCCTTGTATATTTGTGGTTAACCTTTTTTCACCATTCACCCTATCAAGAGAATTACTTAACATGCGGACCATTTTTATGTATATTTGGCGCTTGTGTATCCCTCTCATTGCTATTCCTTTGTTCTCCGTTTATTCCTATTTTTTTAAAAAAGGATAGGAAAATTTATCAGAAAATAAAGGACTATTAAACATAAAGTGCTTTCATTGCACTATGTGTAAAATATGGACATCACAGTATAATGTATTCGGACTGTCCAAAAAGATATAGACCAAATTTCCAACCATATCTACTTCATTGTTTAAATATGTTTGTTTCCAATTGTTTTTTGTATTTGACCATTACTTCCTTGTTCCCCCTCTAGGTGGCATCACCCACTCCCCCCTGGTAATGACGGGACTCTGGACGTCCGGATCCGATGTATCTTCACAGCAAAGGTGAGGGAGTGGACTTTTAACTTTGTCCCTCCCTCTATCCTCCCCCCACAAGACGTCCAGGCTGGTCCTGGGCGTCTCGGGGGGTTGGTCCTCTGCTGGCGGCGTCCTCCGACACTTCCGGACGTTGCGCGCGCGTGCGGGGCCCCGCACGCGCGCGCACGTCGATGACGTCACGCATTTGCGACGGAAGTGACGCAGATGCGGGGCCTCGGCCTTCGGAGAACGCCGGGGGATTACACACATGGCGGACAGTTTTGTCCGCCATTACTGGCCCTGGAGGCCTCGATGGGACTCCGTTCGGTCGCGGTGAATTCCGGGAGGGGAAGGGGCGGGACCCGTTCGGCCATCCACCATTATCCTGAACCAATCAGGACAGGGCACAGACACTTATAAGCAAGGCATGTCTGGGTATGGCACCTCATTCCTGCAGGAGGCCCAGCACATCTTTGATGCACTTGAGCCCTCAGTAAGTACACCTTACCCCTTAGGGGAACTTTCTCTTGTTCCCTATATACAATTTTTAAAGAAAAGGACCTCCAATGGAAAACCTTTCCTTTTTTTTTTCTCCCCTCCTCCTTCTCCCTCTTCCTATCTTATTTATAGATTCTATCAGAGACCTTTTTGCCTGATCTCCTCAAAATTGGTGCACCGCTGTGGAGAATCAGGTGCATTACTAGTCTGTGGCCTAAACGATTCAACATCATATCGCAGGTAATGACAATCACCAACATAGAGCACATGTCCTCTCTTTCCTCCTTTTTCCTCCGGCTTTCCCAAAAACCCCCCCGTCTTTCCCTGCCCCACCCCCTCCCCCCCCCCCCTCCCCCCCCCCCACTTCCATCCACTCACATGCCACCCCCTATTCCATCCCCAATCCTCCCTTCCCTTCCTTGCCTCACACCACCACCTTCCTCTCCTTTTCTCCCCCCTTTTCCTCACTCCATTCCCTCCACATCCCCTTTCCCCTCATCAGCCCCCCACTCTCACCCTCCCTCCAGTTAACAAGATCCCAGCACACATATTTCACTCACCACATCTACACTGTCACTACTCACTTCACATGTACCCTACTCACCAGTTTCCCTTGTTTTGATTTGACCCCCCTTTTCATTTACTTCACTCTTCCCCCCCCTTTCCCCTTCTATCCCTTCCCCCCTTTCCCCTCACCATCACCCCACACATCAATACCCATCATCCCTTCCATAGTTCCTTTTCCCTAAGGGCTTGGTCCCCTTCTCCTCCACACTCCCCCCCCCCCATCCCACCACTCCTCTGTCCCCCCTTCCTCGCCCCCTTTCCCTCCCCTTATCCCCTGTTCACTTGCCCGAAACTGTTCACCTCTTTTTTCCCCATCCTACACGTCCCCCCCACTCCCATACTATTATCCACACTCCCGATTCCACTTCTGGTTTAGCTCACTACCCAACCCTCCCTCCCCCCCCCTCATTTTCCCCCTTTTTTCCCCCCCCCCCCGTCGGGCTGCCTTCCCCCAGCTCTTCTTTTTCTACCAGGCTGTGTGCATGAAGCGCGCCATACACACATGCCTCCCACATGTCCCCCCCTCCTCCCCCCCCCCCCCCCAGTCGCCCTCCCCTTTTTCTCCCCTTCCTCTTTTCCTATCTGCACCCCCCTTTTCCTATTATTCATTTTTTATTTTTTTTTTTTTTTTTTTTTTTTTTCACCATTAGACATATCTCTATCTCATTACCTAATTCGCCTTTGACCACACTCTAATCTCTATAAATATCTACTTTTCTATTAAATAAGACATACTCTAACCATGACCTCGAGGAGGCTGAGGCCAACCCTCTGAGCCACACACCTAACAGCTGGAAAGGTGCCACTCCCAACCATGCCCGAGTGACTCTCTCTTACAAAGAGTACTTTCTCTCCTTTGTGCCCTTATTACATATAGATATGTGCCATAATGACTTTTTGGTATATTCCAGGAGTCTGTTACCTGGGGACGCCCTACCGCCTGGTCCTCCCCCTACCCCTTCTTGGGGCCCCCCCTCTCGGCTCCCCGTGACCCCGGGGTCTCATCTAGGGGTCTCCTCCATGAGGCAAGTTGAAATGTGTGACTCCTCGTAAGATACATACGGTTTGGACGATCCCTTGTACCCGGACTTATCGGTAGGAAGTGGGAATTGGTAGCCACCAGGAACAACGACGGGACCCCCCTACAAATACCCATGCAGAAGACTATCCTACACACTACACCCATACCGGTAACTATATCGATAGTAATATATAAAAATATATATAGACATGAGTATAAATGTACAGAAACACATAACTGAGAAGTTGTTGTTACAATGTCCTTTTATTTCCAGCTGACAAAAACACTCTGAGGAAGACCAATACAGACAACAGGTCGAAACGCGTCAGTCTTTTGTCACACCTTACAATCACCACCCCCAATTCCATTGGTAGTGGTGTTAGGGGATTCTTTGCTGGTTTTTTATTTTGTGTACTGTGTTTGTATTTTTTATTCTGTATGGGCTTGTGTTTTTACACTCCTTTTTATGTGTCATTTCATCTTTTAAAATACTTTTGAATAAACATTATAAATTGATTTGGATGGATTCTGGTCTATCTTTTCATATAATCGTCTGACCACGTCTATCAGACGACTATCTGCTGCCTAAAAACCCCACCACCCAGGGAGAACCTTTTCCTTTCTTTTCATTCAACCCGGGGTGAGCAGCCACTTATAGCTCCTGATTGTGTCAATTCTCCTCTTTTCTAGAGATGGGTGAAGGAAGCCATAGAGATGGATGCAGTCACCTATGGTGGAGGAAGCCATAGAGATGGGTGAAGGAAGCCATAGAGATGGGTGGAGGAAGCCATAGAGATGGGTGGAGGAAGCCATAGAGATGGGTGGAGGAAGCCATAGAGATGGGTGAAGGAAGCCATAGAGATGGATGCAGTCACCTATGGTGGAGGAAGCCATAGAGATGGGTGAAGGAAGCCATAGAGATGGATGCAGTCACCTATGGTGGAGGAAGCCATAGAGATGGGTGAAGGAAGCCATAGAGATGGGTGGAGGAAGCCATAGAGATAGGTGGAGGAAGCCACAGAGATGGGTGAAGGAAGCCATAGAGATGGATGCAGTCACCTATGGTGGAGGAAGCCATAGAGATGGGTGGAGGAAGCCATAGAGATGGGTGGAGGAAGCCATAGAGATGGGTGAAGGAAGCCATAGAGATGGGTGAAGGAAGCCATAGAGATGGGTGGAGGAAGCCATAGAGGTGGATGGAGCCAGAGTGATGGGCAGGGCCATATAGGGTGGGTGAAGCCAAAAAAAACGAGTGTGAAAAGAGAAGCAGAAGGTGGAGGAACTTACGCATTTCAGCTCTCGCTCGGTGAATATCCTCCGCAGAATGAAGATGCGCAGCGGGACGGTCAGGATCAGGACGAAGGGAAAGGCCAGAGACGCCGCCGTGGACATGACGACCCAGAGCACCGCCAGACAGATGAGCTGCAGCACGGTGAAGAGATGCATCCGGAGGCTGCGCACCTGGGAGGAGGAGGAGGACAACCATGACAACCAACACAGGAAAATCCCCAACCTCTCCCCACCCCCATCCCCAAACCCACATCCCCTTAAAGAACCACTTCATAAGACGTGGATTAGAACTACCAACAACGTCACAAAACATCAATACAACGCTCTAAATAATAACTGATATTCTAATCAATATCTTCCCATAATGGGATCATTTACAGAACTCATAATTCATCCCTGAAATATTTACAGGTGCAAAAACCCATATATATAAAATGATCAATACAGAAGTAAAAACCCCTTATAGATAAAAACATAATCAAAATAGAGCTAAAAAATCTATATAGATAATAAACTGATTACAATATCTATACAGATAATAAAGTGATCAATATAGACTGATCAGCCAAGAAAAAAGGGCGGAGGATAATGAACTTTCCACCAATGGAATGCCTCGGCTCCGTACACATTGAAGTGGTGTGATTGGGTTGAAGGAACACCTTCTCCATGTTATAACTCCCGGGATTGGGTGCCCACCTACCTACAATCTATGGGAATGATGGACCTCTATAGTAAGGTGATCATGGAGTTCTACAACCAGGAGGACGCCATGACTGAGCTCCTTCAGAAAATGCCAAGTACCTGGCTGAGTTCTAAAGCTTTGTATTGGCTCCATGTTTGTCCGGCCTCAGAAATCATGAAGCCAAAGACAGCCAGGCAATAGGATTGTCAGAAGTAGAAGCTCCCCCCCCCCCCGTGTGGTGGGATAGGTGCACTGTAATCTGCACAGATGTGTTTGTGTAGTTCCTCCTTCCATATCACAGGGCGGCGCTCTCTCACATGAAGCGGGCCATAGCGAGATGGTAAGATGAACGGCCCTCGTATGATGTCATTGTTCTGTACCTACCTTCTTCACATAAATGACGTCTGGATGATGCTTTGGGGGCTTCAGTAGCATCTTTACTCGCTCATAGAACTGGATTCCATTCAGAGAGGTCACCCCCATGTACAGGAAGATTCCAAACAGCACGGCCAGCGGGATCTGACGGAGAACATCACTGATAACGATCGACAGACCTGTGAGGAACCACAAACCCACATTGAGTAGAATTTACCACCGGGAGGTATCTCTAGGATATAGACACCCCGTCCCGATCCCAGAGGAGGTATCTGTAGGATATAGACACCCCGTCCTGATCCCAGAGGAGGTATCTGTAGGATATAGACACCCCGTCCTGATCCCAGAGGAGGTATCTGTAGGATATAGACGCCCCGAGTTCTAATCCCAATCCGTCTTTACATGTTTCTCACGATGAAATCAAATATTTAATTCTAGTCTCTTGTGCGGCTTCATCTCCCTGGGAAAAGAGAATAATGGAAGCCTTCTTTGGAAGGAACCGAGGACCTTCTACTGCTAGGAAGAGTGTTTGGTAATAGAAGCCTTCTTTGTAAGGAACTGAAGACCTTCTACTGCTAGGAAGAGTGTCTGGTAATGGTAGCTCTTTTTAGATGGAATCGGGAACCTTCTACTGCTAGGAAGACTGTCTAGTAATGGAAGCCTTCTTTGGAATGAAAAGCCTTCTTTGGAAGGAATCAGGGACCTTCTACTGCTAGGAAGTGTCTAGTAATGGAAGCCTTCTTTCCTGGGAAGGAACGAGGGACCTTCTACTGCTAGAAAGAGTGTCTGGTAATGGAAGCTTTCCTTGGAAGGAACCGGGAACCCTCTACTGCTAGGACGAGTGTCTAGTCATGGAGACCTTGCTTGGAAGGAACCGAGAACCTTCTACTGCTAGGACGAGCGTCTAGTCATGGAAACCTTCCTTGGAAGGAACCAGGGACCTTCTACTGCTAGGAAGACTGTCTGGTAATGGAAGTCTTATTTGGAAGGAACTGAGGCCCTTCTACTGCTAGGAAGAGTGTTTGGTAATGGAAGCCTTCTTTTGAGGGAACCAGGGACCTTCTACTGCTAGAAAATGTCTGGTAATGGTAGCCATCTTTGGAAGGAATCGGGAACCTTCTACTGCTAGGAAGAGTGTCTGATAATAGAAGCCTTCTTTGTAAGTTACTGAAGACCTTCTACTGCTAGGAAGAGTGTTTGGTAATGGTAGACTTTTTAGTTCTTTTTAGAGGGAATCAGGGACCTTCTACTGCTAGGAAAACTGTCTAGTAATGGAAGCCTTCTTTGGAATGAAAACAGGGACCTTACTACTGCAGGGAAGAGTTTCTGGTAATGGAAGCCTTCTTTGGAAGAAACTGGGAACCTTTTACTGCTAGGGCAAGTGTCTGATAATGGAAGCCTTCTTTCCTTGGAAGGAACTGGGGACCTTCTACTGCTAGGAAGAGTGTCTGATAATGGAAGTCTTCTTTCCTTGGAAGGAACCGAGAAACTTCTACTGCTAGGAAGACTACCTGGTAATGGAAGCCTTTTTTGGAAGGAACCGGGGACCGTCCTGATCCCAGAGGAGGTATCTGTAGGATATAGACACCCCGTCCTGATCCCAGAGGAGGTATCTGTAGGATATAGACACCCCGTCCTGATCCCAGAGGAGGTATCTGTAGGATATAGACACCCCGTCCTGATCCCAGAGGAGGTATCTGTAGGATATAGACACCCTGTCCCGATCCCAGAGGAGGTATCTGTAGGATATAGACACCCCGTCCTGATCCCAGAGGAGGTATCTGTAGGATATAGACACCCCGTCCTGATCCCAGAGGAGGTATCTGTAGGATATAGACACCCCGTCCTGATCCCAGAGGAGGTATCTGTAGGATATAGACGCCCTGTCCTGATCCCAGAGGAGGTATCTGTAGGATATAGACACCCTGTCCTGATCCCAGAGGAGGTATCTGTAGGATATAGACACCCTGTCCCGATCCCAGAGGAGGTATCTGTAGGATATAGACACCCCGTCCCGATCCCAGAGGAGGTATCTGTAGGATATAGACACCCCGTCCTGATCCCAGAGGAGGTATCTGTAGGATATAGACACCCTGTCCCGATCCCAGAGGAGGTATCTGTAGGATATAGACACCCCAGGGGATTATTTACTCCCGCTGATGCTGGGACATTTTGTACTCCCAATGGCCACAGTCCGGCCCCCCTACACTCTGAAGGACAGTAAACTGGCCCCCAATCCCCCAGATGTGATATGTGAATATGTGACATGTGTGTGATCCTTCCTTCAATAAATGACTGAATACGACCCAGGGTAAGAGAAGTGGTACTCACCAACCATTATGGCAACCAGCAGGCCAGTGACTCTCTGCTCCTTCACCTCTTGGATTTTCGGTTTATCTCCTGGGGCCACGGCTTTACTCATAACGGTTAATGCGTTGGCATGTGTGACTGAGCGGACAGTTGTTGCAGCCATCCATGGCAACCCAAAAAGGGCGCAAATCCCACCCATGGTGACAATCAGCAGCAAGTCCAGGTGAAATCCGGAGCCCTTCACCAGCATCCTCTCCTTTTTACTAATGATTAACCTGTCAGAAGATACAAGTTACAGAACCTATCCAGTGAAATCTCTTCATGGCAAGAATAAGAGAAACAAATTGGAAATATTCCATTACTGTAGAAACTCTTCACCATCCCGACACCAGAATATTGGGCGGGATCGTTGTGTGACATCTCACTGGACTTACGTGGTGATCTGTGTCTCCATGAAGATTAAAATATAGACTAGAATGGCAGGAAGGACGCTCGCAAACATCATCCAAACCGGAAAAGGCTCCACGGAGCCCAGAGGGTTCATCACCCAACCTCGCTTGTCCGGAGAGGTCACCTTGAACCCACTGGGGACACTGAGTTTCTGCAGGTAGAGAAATGCGGAGCGGGTGAGATAAGGAGATCTGATCCATCAGGAAGGACGTCACGTGAAAACCTTTCATGGCCAAATCTCTCACCTGAGTGTAAGTGTCAGTGATACTGAAGTCCATAAGCACCATGATAAGAATGGCAATAGGAACCCCAAAATCTCCAATGATACGACGCACCTAAGACAAGGAAATCATCAGAGAATAGTCAGACATCTAAGAATCAGACATGAAGAGGGTGGATAGGAAGAGGTGTGAATGTATGGAGAAGAGTTAGAGAGTAGAGCATTGGATCAGAAGCAGTGAAACCATACAGAGAAGGGTTGAGGAGTAGAGGGATGAGCAGGAATGGGCAATCATAGGGTGAAGGGTTGGAGAGTACTGAGGTGGACTGGAAAAAGTGGGGATATATGGAGAAGAGCGCAATGGATAGGAAGAGGTGAAATCATACAGAGGAACATTGGAGAGTAGAGCGAGGACAAAAAGGTATGAACTCATATGGAGAAGAGTCAAAGAGTAGAGTAATGGACAGAAAAGAGATGGAGAGTACATGAATGGACAGAAAGGGGATGGAGACACGGAGAAGAGCTAAAGAGTAGAGGAATGGACATGAAGATGTCAAATCATACAGAGAAGAGATGGAAAGTAGAGGGGAAAATGGGAAGAGGTGGAGGTCATACAGAGAAGACTAAAATAATGAACAGGAAGTGGTAAAGACATACAGTACAAAGAAGAGTTGGAGAGTAGAGGGATGGACAGGAAGGGGTGGGGTCATACAGAGAAAAGTTGGAGAGTAGAGGGATGGATAGGAAGAGGTGGGGTCATACAGAGAAGAGTTGGAGAGTAGAGGGATGGATAGAAAGAGGTGGGGTCATACGGAGAAGAGTTGGAGAGTAGAGGGATGGATAGGAAGAGGTGGGGTCATACGGAGAAGAGTTGGAGAGTAGAGGGATGGATAGGAAGAGGTGGGGTCATACGGAGAAGAGTTGGAGAGTAGAGGGATGGATAGGAAGAGGTGGGGTCATACGGAGAGAAGAGTTGGAGAGTAGAGGGATGGATAGGAAGAGGTGGGGTCATACGGAGAAGAGTTGGAGAGTAGAGGGATGGATAGGAAGAGGTGGGGTCATACGGAGAAGAGTTGGAGAGTAGAGGGATGGATAGGAAGAGGTGGGGTCATACGGAGAAGAGTTGGAGAGTAGAGGGATGGATAGGAAGAGGTGGGGTCATACAGAGAAGAGTTGGAGAGTAGAGGGATGGATAGGAAGAGGTGGGGTCATACAGAGAAGAGTTGGAGAGTAGAGGGATGGATAGGAAGAGGTGGGGTCATACAGAGAAGAGTTGGAGAGTAGAGGGATGGATAGGAAGAGGTGGGGTCATACGGAGAAGAGTTGGAGAGTAGAGGGATGGATAGGAAGAGGTGGGGTCATACAGAGAAGAGTTGGAGAGTAGAGGGATGGATAGGAAGAGGTGGGGTCATACAAAGAGTTGGAGAGTAGAGGGATGGATAGGAAGAGGTGGAGTCATACAGAGAAGAGTTGGAGAGTAGAGGGATGGATAGGAAGAGGTGGGGTCATACGGAGAAGAGTTGGAGAGTAGAGGGATGGATAGGTAGAGGTGGGGTCATACAGAGAAGAGTTGGAGAGTAGAGGGATGGATAGGAAGAGGTGGGGGTCATACGGAGAAGAGTTGGAGAGTAGAGGGATGGATAGGAAGAGGTGGGGTCATACGGAGAAGAGTTGGAGAGTAGAGGGATGGATAGGAAGAGGTGGGGTCATACGGAGAAGAGTTGGAGAGTAGAGGGATGGATAGGAAGAGGTGGGGTCATACAGAGAAGAGTTGGAGAGTAGAGGGATGTATAGGAAGAGGTGGGGTCATACAGAGAAGAGTTGGAGAGTAGAGGGATGGCTAGGAAGAGGTGGGGTCATACAGAGAAGAGTTGGAGAGTAGAGGGATGGATAGGAAGAGTTGGGGTCATAGAGAGAGATGGAGAGTAGAGGGATGGATAGGTAGAGGTGGGGTCATACTGAGAAGAGTTGGAGAGTAGAGGGATGGATAGGTAGAGGTGGGGTCATACTGAGAAGAGTTGGAGAGTAGAGGGATGGATAGGTAGAGGTGGGGTCATACAGAGAAGAGTTGGAGAGTAGAGGGATGGATAGGTAGAGGTGGGGGGGGTCATACTGAGAAGAGTTGGAGAGTAGAGGGATGGATAGGAAGAGGTGGGGTCATACAGAGAAGAGTTGGAGAGTAGAGGGATGGATAGGAAGAGGAGAAGAGAGAAGAGATGAGTTGGAGAGTAGAGGGATGGATAGGAAGAGGTGGGGTCATACGGAGAAGAGTTGGAGAGAGGGATATACAGAGAAGAGTTGGAGAGTAGAGGGATGGATAGGAAGAGGTGGGGTCATACAGAGAAGAGTTGGAGAGTAGAGGGATGGATAGGAAGAGGTGGGGTCATACAGAGAAGAGTTGGAGAGTAGAGGGATGGATAGGAAGAGGTGGGGTCATACAGAGAAGAGTTGGAGAGTAGAGGGATGGATAGGAAGAGGTGGGGTCATACAGAGAAGAGTTGGAGAGTAGAGGGATGGATAGGAAGAGGTGGGGTCATACGGAGAAGAGTTTGAGAGTAGAGGGATGCATAGGAAGAGGTGGGGTCATACAGAGAAGAGTTGGAGAGTAGAGGGATGGATAGGAAGTGGTGGGGTCATACGGAGAAGAGTTGGAGAGTAGAGGGATGGATAGGAAGAGGTGGGGTCATACAGAGAAGAGTTGGAGAGTAGAGGGATGGATAGGAAGAGGTGGGGTCATACAGAGAAGAGGTGGAGAGTAGAGGGAGATAGGAAGAGGTGGGGTCATACAGAGAAGAGTTGGAGAGTAGAGGGATGGATAGGAAGAGTTGGGGTCATACAGAGAAGAGTTGGAGAGTAGAGGGATGGATAGGAAGAGGTGGGGTCATACTGATAGGAGTTGGAGAGTAGAGGGATGGATAGGAAGAGGTGGGGTCATACAGAGAAGAGTTGGAGAGTAGAGGGATGGATAGGAAGAGGTGGGGTCATACAGAGAAGAGTTGGAGAGTAGAGGGATGGATAGGAAGAGGTGGGGTCATACAGAGAAGAGTTGGAGAGTAGAGGGATGGATAGGAAGAGGTGGGGTCATACAGAGAAGAGTTGGAGAGTAGAGGGATGGATAGGAAGAGGTGGGGTCATACAGAGAAGAGTTGGAGAGTAGAGGGATGGATAGGAAGAGGTGGGGTCATACAGAGAAGAGTTGGAGAGTAGAGGGATGGAGAGGTAGAGGTGGGGTCATACAGAGAAGAGTTGGAGAGTATAGAGGGATGGATAGGAAGAGGTGGGGTCATACAGAGAAGAGTTTGGAGAGTAGAGGGATGGATAGGTAGAGGTGGGGTCATACAAGAAGAGAAGGAGAGTAGAGGGATGGATAGGAAGAGGTGGGGTCATACGGAGAAGAGTTGGAGAGTAGAGGGATGGATAGGAAGAGGTGGGGTCATACAGAGAGAGTTGGAGAGTAGAGGGATGGAGGAAGAGGTGGGGTCATACAGAGAAGAGTTGGAGAGTAGAGGGATGGATAGGAAGAGGTGGGGTCATACAGAGAAGAGTTGGAGAGTAGAGGGATGGATAGGAAGAGGTGGGGTCATACAGAGAAGAGTTGGAGAGTAGAGGGATGGATAGGAAGAGGTGGGGTCATACAGAGAAGAGTTGGAGAGTAGAGGGATGGATAGAGAGGTGGGGTCATACAGAGAAGAGTTGGAGAGTAGAGGGATGGTTAGGAAGAGGTGGGGTCATACAGAGAAGAGTTGGAGAGTAGAGGGATGGATAGGAAGAGGTGGGGTCATACGGAGAAGAGTTGGAGAGTAGAGGGATGGATAGGAAGAGGTGGGGTCATACAGAGAAGAGTTGGAGAGTAGAGGGATGGATAGGAAGAGGTGGGGTCATACAGAGAAGAGTTGGAGAGTAGAGGGATGGATAGGAAGAGGTGGGGTCATACAGAGAAGAGTTGGAGAGTAGAGGGATGGATAGGAAGAGGTGGGGTCATACGGAGAAGAGTTGGAGAGTAGAGGGATGGATAGGAAGAGGTGGGGTCATACAGAGAAGAGTTGGAGAGTAGAGGGATGGATAGGAAGAGGTGGGGTCATACAGAGAAGAGTTGGAGAGTAGAGGGATGGATAGGAAGAGGTGGGGTCATACAGAGAAGAGTTGGAGAGTAGAGGGATGGATAGGAAGAGGTGGGGTCATACAGAGAAGAGTTGGAGAGTAGAGGGATGGATAGGAAGAGGTGGGGTCATACAGAGAAGAGTTGGAGAGTAGAGGGATGGATAGGAAGAGGTGGGGTCATACAGAGAAGAGTTGGAGAGTAGAGGGATGGATAGGAAGAGGTGGGGTCATACAGAGAAGAGTTGGAGAGTAGAGGGATGGATAGGTAGAGGTGGGGTCATACAGAGAAGAGTTGGAGAGTAGAGGGATGGATAGGAAGAGGTGGGGTCATACAGAGAAGAGTTGGAGAGTAGAGGGATGGATAGGAAGAGGTGGGGTCATACAGAGAAGAGTTGGAGAGTAGAGGGATGGATAGGAAGAGGTGGGGTCATACAGAGAAGAGTTGGAGAGTAGAGGGATGGATAGGAAGAGGTGGGGTCATACAGAGAAGAGTTGGAGAGTAGAGGGATGGATAGGAAGAGGTGGGGTCATACGGAGAAGAGTTGGAGAGTAGAGGGATGGATAGGAAGAGGTGGGGTCATACGGAGAAGAGTTGGAGAGTAGAGGGATGGATAGGAAGAGGTGGGGTCATACAGAGAAGAGTTGGAGAGTAGAGGGATGGATAGGAAGAGGTGGGGTCATACAGAGAAGAGTTGGAGAGTAGAGGGATGGATAGGAAGAGTGGGGTCATACGGAGAAGAGTTGGAGAGTAGAGGGATGGATAGGAAGAGGTGGGGTCATACAGAGAAGAGTTGGAGAGTAGAGGGATGGATAGGAA
This sequence comes from Lithobates sylvaticus, assembly GCA_028564925.1. Classification (NCBI taxonomy): domain Eukaryota; kingdom Metazoa; phylum Chordata; class Amphibia; order Anura; family Ranidae; genus Lithobates; species Lithobates sylvaticus. The sequence continues at coordinate 957,394 of CM053030.1, forward strand.
GAGGTGGGGTCATACAGAGAAGAGTTGGAGAGTAGAGGGATGGATAGGAAGAGGTGGGGTCATACAGAGAAGAGTTGGAGAGTAGAGGGAAGGATAGGTAGAGGTGAGGTCATACAGAGAGGAGTTGGAGAGTAGAGGGATGGATAGGAAGAGGTGGGGTCATACAGAAAGGAGTTGGAGAGTAGAGGGATGGATAGGAAGAGTGGGGGGGACAGAGAAGAGTTGGAGAGTAGAGGGATGGATAGGAAGAGGTGGGGTCATACGGAGAAGAGTTGGGGAGAGAAGAGTTGGATAGATGGGAAGAGGTGGGGTCATACAGAGATGAGTTGGAGAGTAGAGGGATGGAGAGGAAGAGGTGGGGTCATACAGAGAAGAGTTGGAGAGTAGAGGGATGGATAGGAAGAGGTGGGTCATACAGAGAAGAGTTGGAGAGTTGAGGGATGGATAGGTAGAGGTGGGGGTCATACAGAGAAGAGTTGGAGAGTAGAGGGATGGATAGGAAGAGGTGGGGTCATACGGAGAAGAGTTGGAGAGTAGAGGGATGGATAGGAAGAGGTGGGGTCATACAGAGAAGAGTTGGAGAGTAGAGGGATGGATAGGAAGAGGTGGGGTCATACGGAGAAGAGTTGGAGAGTAGAGGGATGGATAGGAAGAGGTGGGGGTCATACAGAGAAGAGTTGGAGAGTAGAGGGATGGATAGGAAGAGGTGGGGTCATACAGAGAAGAGTTGGAGAGTAGAGGGATGGATAGGAAGAGGTGGGGTCATACCGAGAAGAGTTGGAGAGTAGAGGGATGGATAGGAAGAGGTGGGGTCATACAGAGAAGAGTTGGAGAGTAGAGGGATGGATAGGTAGAGGTGGGGTCATACAGAGAAGAGTTGGAGAGTAGAGGGATGGATAGGAAGAGGTGGGGTCATACAGAGAAGAGTTGGAGAGTAGAGGGATGGATAGGAAGAGGTGGGGTCATACAGAGAAGAGTTGGAGAGTAGAGGGATGGATAGGAAGAGGTGGGGTCATACGGAGAAGAGTTGGAGAGTTCAGGGATGGACAGGAAAGGGTTGAATCATACAGAAAAGAGTGAGAGTAGAATTCATCATTCTACTCTCACTCTTCCGTAATTTAATTTCTTCACCATTATTTACCACTTCTCGTTCATCACGAGAAGTGGTAAATAATGGTGAAGAAATTAAATTACGGAAAAAATGAAATGGTCATAAAACGACTCTTCGATGTTATGAGGCTGAGAAGTAATTTGAAGGAAAAAGATGTGGACTATGGAGATCTGTGGGGACAGAGGAAGCCACTGTGCTCTGGAAAAGGACTGAGGTTTAGGTTTGTAGGTGTTGAGGTTTAGGATTGTAGGTGTTGAGGTTTAGGATTGTAGGTGTTGAGGTTTAGGTTTGTAGGTGTTGAGGTTTAGGATTGTAGGTGTTGAGGTTTAGGATTGTAGGTGTTGAGGTTTAGGTTTGTAGGTGTTGAGGTTTAGGATTGTAGGTGTTGAGGTTTAGGATTGTAGGTGTTGAGGTTTAGGATTGTAGGTGTTGAGGTTTAGGTTTGTAGGTGTTGAGGTTTAGCATTGTAGGTGTTGAGGTTTAGGATTGTAGGTGTTGAGGTTTAGGTTGGGTAAGTGGGATTGAGCCAATACCAAGGTTAGGGTGACACTTTTCAGACACTGATGATATTAATGCTGCACTGTTCCCCAATATGAATGAGCACAGCCATTCAGTAGCCACTCACCCTTCCAGGGAAAAAGTTACTATTCTTCAGTTTACGCAAAAAGAAAGCTATAAAGAAAGTTCCGGCCATGAGTACTAGAGAGAGGAGCGCGGTGTTGGGCTGTCCCAGGATGCGGGGGGGCACTGCAGTGCTGTTCTGTAGTGAAATGCTGGTCATGTTCACATCCTCAGGCTCTGTCAGGTTTTTGCTATTGCAGTTGGTAAGAGGATGCTCCTGAAAAACCTGAAACAGAAAAGACATAAATCTGCGTGTAAAAAACGATGGAAAGTTCCAGTTCTGTGCCGGGTGAGAGAAGAAATACAAGTACAGCCAGGTCAGGCCACAGGCGAGGAGCAGATAGTGGGGGAGATGGATTGTGGGACTTCTAGTTTGGAATCGTCTGTTGTTAGAAAATAATTGACTTGCTTATATGCATAATCATATATTCTAGATATGGATAAAGTGAAATTAATATATATATATAGGATTTCTATATATATATGTAGAAATTGGTCTGAAACTTTTAAAAACTTCCCACATATGGTTGTAATGTGGAGTGAATTGAACATACACCATCCCCCATTGTAAGAGATAAGGTTACATGCTCATTTAAAGACACAGAGCTTCAATATGTTATCTTAAAGACAAAAGTTATTTCTTTATATTACAATATTTCTTGAATAAGTACATTACAAGTACATTTTAAACGTATATAATCTATCTACTAATATTTTTATATCTTACATTTAGAAGATAGGAAAATTGTATTGTATAAAGTTAAAATGTTTAAAACAAGGCAGTTTTGCCAGCAATGGAATGTTTTGATTAGAGGTGGTTTTGTATTTCAACATCTTGTTGGACTGAGTGACCCCCACCTTTTTAGAAGGTGGGAGGGGAATTGTGCATTCAAAGTTCCCGGTCTTTCTGTAGTACCATATAGCTCAGATGAACCTTAAGCCAGCCTTTTTAGGAAGGTGGGGCTGTTTCATGGGCTGATTTTAGGAAAAAGCTTGTACTACAGTTTTTGGAAGGAGAGACGCTCCGGCTGCTGACACGAGAAGGGAGACTGATATATTTTTCACACACACGCACACACACAAAGATACATTCATACAATTTTTATTTCAAGAATAAGAAGCTTATCGATGCTACCTTTATATTCTTCATTCTGTTTTTGTAATATTTCGCTATTTTTATTATTAAATACATTTTGGACATTTTTACAGATTTTCTTGAAATTTCCCTCATCGATATGAATTATGAAATATAGTTATTAATACAGTAATAACTCATATTTTTACATCTGTCGTGGCTTTAGGAAAAAGATGGAAGAGATTGAAAGTCGTACCTTGAACAGCTTGTAGAAGGTCTCATAGATGAAGATGAGGGAAATAAGGATGGAGAAGATTTCCTGCGTAAAACGAGAGACAAAGCGGACCAGGAAGCTTCCTTCGAAGGCCACAGTGGCCACCACGATGATAATTAGCCAAACGCCGATCCACACACGGCCAACCAAGTATTCCAGACCATTTGCAGAGCAGAACTGTTCATGAAAGAGGATTGTTCATTAGGATGTCCACCAAATGACAAAATCCACATAACAAGTCCCCGTCTCTTTCTCCCTTTTGCTTTTTCGATAACATTGTAAAGATGATCCAAATTCAGCACAAAATCAACCACCAAATTCCAGAATCACCCTACGGCACACTAACAGGTCCCCCTTATCAATTATCCTCATCACTCGGCTTCTATCTTTTTTCTGGACTCCGAACCACACAGGTCCTGGTGTCTACTATGCATTGACCAAGGTGTTGATGTTCTTCCTTCGCCTATTCTTCCCCAATTCCTCTTCCCCAATTCCTCTTCCCCAATTCCTCTTCACCAATGCCTCTTCCCCAATTCCTCTTCCCCTCGTCCCCAATTCCTCTTCCCCAATTCCTCTTCCCCAATGCCTCTTCCCCAATTCCTCTTCCCCAATTCCTCTTCCCCAATGCCTCTTCCCCAATGCCTCTTCCCCAATGCCTCTTCCCCAATTCCTCTTCCCCAATTCCTCTTCCCCAATTCCTTTTCCCCAATGCCTCTTCCCCAATTCCTCTTCCCCAATTCCTCTTCCCCAATGCCTCTTCCCCAATGCCTCTTCCCCAATTCCTCTTCCCCAATTCCTCTTCCCCAATTCCTCTTCCCCAATGCCTCTTCCCCAATTCCTCTTCCCCAATTCCCAATGCCTCTTCCCCAATTCCTCTTCCCCAATTCCTCTTCCCCAATGCCTCTTCCCCAATGCCTCTTCCCCAATTCCTCTTCCCCAATGCCTCTTCCCCAATTCCTCTTCCCCAATGCCTCTTCCTCAATGCCTCTTCCCCAATGCCTCTTCCCCAATTCCTCTTCCCCAATGCCTCTTCCCCAATTCCTCTTCCCCAATGCCTCTTCCCCAATGCCTCTTCCCCAATGCCTCTTCCCCAATGCCTCTTCCCCAATTCCTCTTCCCCAATGCCTCTCCCCCAATTCCTCTTCCCCAATGCCTCTTCCCCAATTCGTCTTCCCCAATGCCTCTTCCCCAATTCCTCTTCCCCAATGCCTCTTCCCCAATTCCTCTTCCCCAATGCCTCTTCCCCAATTCCTCTTCCCCAATTCCTCTTCCCCAATGCCTCTTCCCCAATGCCTCTTCCCCAATTCCTCTTCCCCAATGCCTCTTCCCCAATGCCTCTTCCCCAATTCCTCTTCCCCAATGCTTCTTCCCCAATGCCTCTTCCCCAATGCCTCTTCCCCAATTAATCTTCCCCAATGCCTCTTCCCCAATTCCTCTTCCCCAATGCCTCTTCCCCAATTCCTCTTCCCCAATGCCTCTTCCCCAATGCCTCTTCCCCAATTCCTCTTCCCCAATGCCTCTTCCCCAATTCCTCTCCCCCAATTCCTCTCCCCAATTCCTCTTCCCCAATGCCTCTTCCCCAATTCCTCTTCCCCAATGCCTCTTCCCCAATGCCTCTTCCCCAATTCCTCTTCCCCAATTCCTCTTCCCCAATTCCTCTCCCCCAATTCCTCTTCCCCAATGCCTCTTCCCCAATTCCTCTTCCCCAATGCCTCTTCCCCAATTCCTCTTCCCCAATTCCTCTTCCCCAATGCCTCTTCCCCAATTCCTCTTCCCCAATTCCTCTTCCCCAATGCCTCTTCCCCAATGCCTCTTCCCCAATTCCTCTTCCCCAATTCCTCTTCCCCAATTCCTCTTCCCCAATGCCTCTTCCCCAATTCCTCTTCCCCAATACCTCTTCCCCAATTCCTCTTCCCTAATTCCTCTTCCCCAATTCCTCTTCCCTAATTCCTCTTCCCCAATTCCTCTTCCCCAATTCCTCTTCCCCAATGCCTCTTTTCCAATTCCTCTTCCCCAATTCCTATTCCCCAATGCCTCTTCCCCAATTCCTCTTCCCCAATGCCTTTTCTCCAATTCCTCTTCCCCAATGCCTCTTCCCCAATTCCTCTTCCCCAATTCCTCTTCCCCAATGCCTCTTCCCCAATGCCTCTTCCCCAATGCCTCTTCCCCAATTCCTCTTCCCCAATTCCTCTTCCCCAATTCCTCTTCCCCAATGCCTCTTCCCCAATTCCTCTTCCCCAATTCCTCTTCCCCAAGGCTTCCTGCTCTCCTTACCTAATCAGCATTTGCTTGGATTACCCTTTATTCAAACCTCACCGTGTAAAAAGCTTCTTCAAACACCAATAAGGGTCCCGAAAATCCAACGACAAGTAGCGGCTGGGCCCCCAGGAGGCAGAATATTACTCCCTGTAGGCAGGTTCCGATGATAAGTTCTGATACCCCAAGCAAACCTTTTGTCTTCTCACCTGAGGAGGAAACATGGGCATGGGAAAAAGTGTAGTAAAAAAAATAAAACCTGATAAAATCAAATAAGATGGCTAAATGAAATGCAGCTCCCACCAAAAAGTGTTCCCAACACTTAAAAAGATATAGTAAAATATGATGCAACATGTCGGGAGGAGGAGCCTAAAGTGAGGCGGTGTAAAGCCCCATACACACGGTCGGATTTTTTCATAGATTCTGTCCGATCGGACAATGTTGTTGAAAAATCAGACCGTGTGTATGCACCATCGGACAGTGTACGTCGGATTGTCCGACGGACAAAGTCTTATCTCCTGCTGGATAGATTTGCCGACAACACGGTCCGATCACACCAAATCCGATCGTGTGTACGGTTGTCCGACCGGACAAAGTGCTACGCATGCTCAGATCACATTACAAGACCAAAGCTATTGGCTACTAGCCTCTACGTAGTCCCGTCGTAGGCAACAAACGTCACCACGTTCAGAATGATCGGATTTTCCGACAACTTTGTCCGACCGTGTGTACGCAAAACCAACATCAGACAAAGTATGACGGACCTGGTCCTCGGATAATCCGCGCGTGTGTATGGGGCTTAAGACACGGATCTCAGCTAGGAGGAGAAGGGCGGACAGCCCCAGCTAAGAAGCCTGACCATTGAATACAGTTACCCGCGATCTGATTTCTTGGGTACACGTGAGTGCAACAACACACACAGGCACTTCATGTTTTATTCAGTTCAGGGAGGCTGCGCAATGGTTTTTTGTATTTTCCTTTTTTTTCAGCACTTGAAAAATAATCCTTTTTTCAGAAGAACATACCCACAACAAAAATCAGGAAAAGAAAGGGAAGTTTTACCGGTTTCCTTTTTATTTATCCCTATTTAGATGTATAGCAGCAATTTAACATTCCCCACTGCTTGCATTAACTGCATACATGATACATAGTAACATTGTGGGAATTAATGTGATACATATAATTGTTTTTGTTACTAAGTGTATGTTTAGCTGATTGTCTGCAGACTACACATCAGCTGTTTTTACTCACTCATTGTTTTAAGGAAGTAACAGTGCCTTTTGTTACCAATCACATTGGTGGAACACACACCAGCTGCTCTTCATTCACGGAGCACACACACACACATCCAATCCTTTATCGTTTAAAGGAAGTAACCAATATTGATTGATCAATTTATTTATTATTGTATCAAACATTTTAACCGCTTCCCGACCGCCCACTGCATATATATACGTCAGCAGAATGGCACGGGCAGGCAAAAGCACGTACCTGTACGTGGTCGTGCATTTGCCTGCCTGTGGGTCGCGCGCGCGCGCCGCCAGCGGCGCGCTCGCGACACGGTCGGGAACTCCGTGACCCCGGCCGCGGGACCAGCGGACCCGATCGCCGCTGGTGTCCCGCGATCGGGTTACGGAGCTGAAGAACAGGGTGGGGGGGGGGGGTCTGTGTAAACAAACCTCTCCCCGCGCTTCCTACTCTGCCTGTCATTGATTGGCTGTTCCCGGTCATCGGGAAAGCCGATCAATGACGTCAGACGTCAGCCCCGCCCCCTAATGTAAAAAAAAAAAACACACACGTCACAGCCCATAACCCCTCCCCTCCCCCTAGTGGTTAACCCCTTCACTACAACTGTCATTTATACAGGAAACAATGCATTTAAATAGCATTGATTTGCTGTATAAATGACAATGGTCCCAAAATGTGTCAAAAATGTCCGATGTGTCCGCCATAATGTCGCAGTCACAATAAAAATCGCTGATCGCCGCCATTACTAGTAAAAAAAAAAATATTAATAAAAATGCTATAAAACTATCCCCTATTTTGTAAACGCTATAACTTTTGCGCAAACCAATCAATAATCGCTAACTGCGATTTTGTTTTACCAAAAATATGTAGAAGAATACGTATCAGCCTAAACTGAGGAAAAAAAATGTTTTTTTATATATTTTTTGGGGATATTTATTATAGCAAAAAGCAAAAAATATTGCATTGTTTTCAAAATTGTCGATCTATTTTTGTTTATAGCGCCAAAAATAAAAACCGCAGAGGCGATCAAATACCACCAAAAGAAAGCTCTATTTGTGGAAAAAAAAGGACGCCAATTTTGTTTGGGAGCCACGTCGCACGACCCGCGCAATTGTCAGTTAAAGCAACGCAGTGCCGAATCGCAAAAAGGGGCCTGGTCCTTTGGCTGCAAATTGGTCCGGGCTGAAGTGGTTAATACTGATTTGTTCACCTTTGAGCACATCTTTTCACCACACATATTAATGACATTAAGCTGCCTAGTGTCTTTTTTTGGAGTATTTTCTATCTGCACGTTTGATATCTTTTATTTATTTATTCACCGTTTTTATACGCATATTTTATTCATCAGTCACTTGGATCACTTATCCACTTAGACTTTATATATTTTCTTCATATATTATTGACCACTTTGGACCTGCTGGCAATAGTGTGTATGCACAGTATGCATTGGATGCATTAACATCGTCATACTTATAATTTCGATCTATTACATCAATAAGGTTGATTTTGCGCACCATCTATACAAACTTTGTATATTTTACCATGGGAAAGTGTAGGGTCCAGCAGACACAGCGTGGAGGTGGAGCAAATGATGGATAGATATGTGACATGGGGGTGATGGAGAGACACGAAATGTTTGATGGAGAGGAGTATGAAAAGACATTTAGGTGAACAGATTTAGATCATCGCATAGAACAAGTGACTCACCCAGAAGTCCCCCAAAAGTAATTGCAGGGGACAGTGCCGCAAAATAAATGAAGATGACAGCCGCCATGCATTGTGGACTGAGTGCATCACGGAAATCACTCAGATATTTGGGGTAACGTCTTTGGATATCTCTTATGAGGCCCCCAAATGGTCTGCCAGTCCTCCGTAGGGGGTCATCGTCCCCTTCGCCTGACACAGCATCTTTCGTGAGGAGATCTGAAGGAAAACAAGGAGCTGAGAACATGCTGGAAGGTACATTTCCTCCCATATGGTATAAAAGAGCCTTTATCATGATGTCCACATCCCAGGTATGAAGCTTAGGCTTGGCCCACAAGTCATGACGGCCTTCCTTCACAATGACTAGTGCTGGGAAATCTGGATCTCCTTGGATCATAGCACTCCATTTCACAATAGGATCCCTAGTATATGATGCCCACAGCTGAGAGACCCCCTCCCCCAATTACCGCTTTACTTTAGACAGCATATCCTGAGGCTTGCCCCTGAAAAGTCTTATTGGGAAAGCTAACCAGTGTGACTAACTCATCCCAAGCAGTAGTTCAACCTTCCTTTCGTGCTTTCACCGCTTCAACCCCCCTGACTTATAAAGGCCGACCTGCGTCCCCGTGTATGGTGTAGGAGCGGGTAAGGCTGACTCACCTTTATCTTTGGTAGTGCTGACTTCTTCTGCCACCTTCTTCTCTTGGCCGTGCCGTCTTCGGAGCATCTCTCTCTGGAAGAGGGCCACTGATCGCAGAAGCTCCTCGCCCATCACCTCAGAGGGTGGCAGCACCACACTGCAGTCCAAAAACTCGTTTATGGCAGTCAGAAGATCCTGGCGATCATCAGCGAGGTAGGCGGCCTCGTGGAATGACTAGGGGGGGATATACATGGGGAGGGTCACGAAGGTGCACAGCAAGGAGAGGATAGACTTGGAAAATTAGGACAACTCAGAGGCCTAAAGGGAAGAGGAGTAAGGATGGGCACAGGAAAAAGAGAGCGGTGGAGACGGAGCAAAGGCGGGTACACAGTTAAAAGAAATACTGAAGTGAGTAACAGCTATTGAAATGAATTAAAAGGCAGTACAAATAGAGTATATACAGTATATATTACAATGCCGCAATGAGAAAACTGATTTCCTTTCATTGTGTGATCTCAGGTACACATGGATCCTAAGATGGAGCTTTATGTATAGTAGACACATGTAAATGCAGGAGAAGGTTGCCCCCATGCAAGTTTGGCCATATGGCACTTCATAAAAGTAGGACCTAAATGTAAAGAGCAACAAGGCTGGGAGCTCTAATCCCCATCCGTCTTTACATGTTTCTTACGATGAAATCAAATATTTAATTCTAGTCTCTTGTGCGGCTTCATCTCCCTGGGAAAAGAGAATGGAAGCCTTCTTTGGAAGGAACTGAGGACCTTCTACTGCTAGGAAGAGTGTTTGGTAATAGAAGCTTTCTTTTGAGGGAACCAGGGACTTTCTACTGCTAGAAAGAGTGTCTGGTAATGGTAGCCTTCTTTGGAAGGAATCGGGAACCTTCTACTGCTAGCCATCTTTGGAAGGAATCGGGAACCTTCTACTGCTAGGAAGAGTGTCTGGTAATGGAAGTCTTCTTTGTAAGGAACTAGGGACCTTCCAGTGCTAGGAAGAGTGTCTGGTAATGGAAGTCTTCTTTGCAAGTTACTGAAGACCTTCTACTGCTAGGAAGAGTGTTTGGTAATGGTAGACTTCTTTGGAAGGAATCAGGGACCTTCTACTGCTAGGAAGAGTATCTGATAATAGAAGCCTTCTTTGTAAGTTACCGAAGACCTTCTACTGCTAGGAAAAGTGTCTGGTAATGATAGCTCTTTTTAGATGGAATCGGGGACCTTCTACTGCTAGGAAGACTGTTTAGTAATGGAAGCCTTCTTTGGAATGAAAAGCCTTCTTTGGAAGGAATCAGGGACCTTCTACTGCTAGGAAGTGTCTAGTAATGGAAGCCTTCTTCCCTGGGAAGGAACCAGGGACCTTCTACTGCTAGGAAGAGTGTCTGGTAATGGAAGCTTTCCTTGGAAGGAACCGGGAACCTTCTACTGCTAGGACGAGCGTCTAGTCATGGAAACCTTCCTTGGAAGGAACCAGGGACCTTCTACTGCTAGGAAGACTGTCTGGTAATGGTAGCCATCTTTGGAAGGAATCGGGAACCTTCTACTGCTAGGAAGAGTGTCTGGTAATGGTAGCCTTCTTTGGAAGGAACCAGGGACCCTCTACTGCTCGGAAGAGTGTTTGGTAATGGTAGACTTTTTAGTTATTTTTAGAGGGAATCAGGGACCTTCTACTGCTAGGAAAACGGTCTAGTAATGGAAGCCTTCTTTGGAATGAAAACAGGGACCTTACTACTGTAGGGAAGAGTTTCTGGTAATGGAAGCCTTCTTTGGAAGGAACTGGGAACCTTTTACTGCTAGGGCAAGTGTCTGATAATGGAAGCCTTCTTTCCTTGGAAGGAACTGGGGACCTTCTACTGCTAGGAAGACTACCTGGTAATGGAAGCCTTTTTTGGAAGGAACCGGGGACATTCTACTGCTGGGAAGTGTGCCTGAACTCACCTTATCTGACATGAGGGTGGAGATGGACCTTCCAATTTCATGATAGTCCATATTGACTGTGCTGGGTCCCAGAAGAACAAAAAGAAAACGCACTGGGATAGAAACTTCCAACACAGAGTCCAGCTCCACCGCCTCCTGGAGCCGCACGAATGCCATGGTAGGCTGATCAAGGAACTCCACACAGCCTGGTGGGACACAGCAAATAAAATGTCACTCGTTACTGGGCCAGCTTGGCCAACTTTACAGAATCCATGTACCATGTATTTAAAGCTGTATTTAGGGAGCTGATATTTGATGATATACTGTATAATCTGAAACCTCCCCAGCAGTGACTTATTAGATGGAAATCAGAACAAAATCCAGCATTCCATTTACTCTTTCTGAACTTAACCCAACATCTACTGGGAATGAGTATGGATCAGTTACATACAGAACTTCAACAATATGACCCAACAGCCGCTAAGAAAAACACAAATGTGCCCATTAATGAGAAGATGAGTCCATAAGTGAATAAATCCCAACACCAAAACGGAATCCTCTGAGATAAAACTTCTAGATCTTCCACCACGAGTGCTCAGTATGAAGATGGCCACTCACCAGAGATGTTTGACCCCTTTTTACAGGACGGTCAAGAAACACTTTGGGGACACCAGATTGGTTCCACTAATGGCATGAATCCACTCCAATGGCCACTCAGGAAGGAGCTAGAATGTAAAAAATGACTCCACAGGAGACGCCCGTAGTTCCCATCACCCCAAGTGGGTGAGAGCAATTCCAAAGGGTCAATTCCTGAGAATCAGAAGGAATTGTGCGGTTGAGGAAGATTTTATGGCCCAAACCAATATGCTGATTGATAGATTCATAGAAAAAGGGTACAATAAAAGAAAATTGGAGATTACGAGAGAACAAGTTAGGCAAATCGATCACCTTACCCTTTTGAGACCAAAAGCCAGGGACTCAGCAGGGGACCGATTCAAGCTGGCTTTTGTTTCAGGTTCTAATCTCCAATATAAAGAGGTGGAAAGGATAATTAAAACCTACTGGCCAATATTACAAAAAGACCAAACCCTTAGAAAGATCCTTCCCCACAAACCCAAGTTTATTCATAGAAGAGCCCCAGGGTTACGCAATATGTTGGCCAAAAATGTCATCCGGCCCCCTAAGAAACCCCCCACTTTATTTGGACCGGGTTCTATGAATGTAAGAGATGCAAAGCATGCAGAATTACTAGGGACATGACTAGGAAAGCCACTAGCTTTCCATCAGTGGTCACAGGTGGGGACTATCACATTAGGCAGTTCATTACCTGTACAAAAATCCTAAAACATATGAGATCTAGGTAGTGAAAAAGGTGGGTGATGTAAATGACACAATGACGTGTGACTAGTGCCAAATATGTGCACAAAAACATGAAATACACACAAAATAAAAATGACTGAATATTGTGACATAAAATAAAATTGTGCAGGGAAATGTTAAATAGCTCATATGAAAATGTCACCATCATATACACAAACGTACATCAATGTATACTGTGTCTCATTAGAAACAAAGAGGTTTGTGAATAAATGATACGGTGTGGAAAGAAAAAAATCAATCCACCAAATGAAGACAAAAGACCAAATAGTTCATGTAGATAGGACACCAAGATGGAACCTCAATGTAGTCTCCAACGGAATGATAATGCTTCATTCCGATGTATAACAATCAGAGCAATGCAGCAGTTTAAACGACACCCAGGGGTTGTGCCTCCACCATCTGGGGATAGGGGGGGTTCGGGACTCTTACCATGAGTAGTGGATCCAATCGTCAGTGCCGGTGAATCGTACAAGTGTACGGTTTGCATGGATCAGACTCCAGGGGGAGACATGTGGTTACCACACTTGTTAAGCTGTACCTACTGTGCATTTTTATCTGTTTCTAGGATTATTACCTTTTTATAGTACCCATCTATCATGATGTTGTACGTTTAATTAAATAAACTCCATCATTTTTGATCGATGCCATGTGGAGGCCCTTTTTCTCTTTTTTATCCTAAAACAACCGTTGCCCGCATTATTGCCTGGAGAAGTGTGGCTGGTGATTACTTGGAGTCCCAATCTTTACATCTACTGGCCTTCAGAGACGGAGTCGGAGTGTCTCCCCCCTGGATCCATGCAAACCGTGCTACGCTTGTGCGATTCACCGCCGCTGGTGTGTGGATCCACTACTCATGGTAAGAGTCCCAAACCCCCCTATCCCCAGATGGTGGAGGCACAACCCTGGGTGTTATTTAAACTGCTGGATTGTTCTGATTATTATACATCGGAATGAAGCATTATCATTCCGTTTGAGACTACATTGAGGTTTCATCTTGGGGTCCTATCTACATGAACTTATTGGTCTTTTGTCTTCATTTGGTGGATTTATTTTACAATAACAAGTTCAAAACACGGCCAACTGAGCCTCTAACTAGGTGACTTCTGCAATGGCGGTGCAGGTGAAGCTCCGCCCCAGTAAAGTCGGCCTATGGTAAAGCGGGAGTATAATAACTGAGGATCATTAAGCATCTCCGTGTGAGGGAGGAAGGGTGGGTGTGGGGGGAGGGGTCCAATCGGGGTAATGTTATGTACCAATCAAAGCCACCCTTGAACCCATTCACCCCTAAAGGGTTCTTGAGTTTTTTCTTTCCACACTGTATCATTTATTCACAAACATCTTTGTTTCTAATGAGACACAGTATACATTGATGTACGATTGTGTATATGATGGGGACATTTTCATGTGGGCTATTTAACATTTCCCTGCACAATTTTATTTTATGTCACAATATTCAGTCATTTTTATTTAGTGTTTCATGTTTTTGTGCACATATTTGTGTCATTTATGAATGAATGAATGACTCGTATAGCGCAACCTATGCGAACTGAATCGCCTCAGGGCGCTTTTTTGCCACTGGTGTCCATCTGTGGTATAGTGCGGTCCTTGCACTGTGGGGTCCCGACACGCTTACAAACACATACAACATACACATATTTGGCCAATTTTATCGACAGGATCTAATTAACCTACCAGCATGTTTTTGGAGTGTAGGAGGAAACCGGAGTACCCGGAGGAAACCCACGCAAGCACAGGGAGAACATGCAAACTCCAGGCAGAAGGTGTCGTGGTCGGGATTTGAACCAGTGACCCTATTACTGCTAGGTGAAAGTGCTAACCACTACACCACTGTGCTGCCCACTAGATCACCCACCCTTTTCACTACATAGTTCTCACATGTTTTCGGTATATATTCACATGTATTTGGCACTAGTCACACATCACGGTGTTTCTAGATTGTTGACTTTTCCACACTGACCCGTATTTTTGTACCCCCCTCTTGTGGTTCTTTGATGGTTTAATCACCTGCCTGCTATTATTTCCAGGTTGTCACGACAAATATTTCCAGCGCTACACATTTATCCCCATTCTTCTTTACCATTAGTCTTATTGTTGGGTTGGCAGCTCATTCTTTGGGTCGGCGCAGTCATTTTACTTTTATATGTAGTTCATCGCCTGCGACGCGAGATATTGTCACCTACCAGCTCGTGTGTCCATGCCGTTTCCAATATGTTGGCAGGACCACTAGAACCATGGCCAACAGACTGGGAGAACATATAGATAAAATAAAAAACGGGCTCAAACACTGCAGTGTATCTAACCAGTCCAGGTTGGGGCACAACAAGGACCCCTCCTTACTTCTGGGGCACTGATGGGGTTCACCAGTATTGGAGAGGAACTGACATCAGATGGAAACGCAGTGGATTTACAGACTTCAATCTCTCCAACCTTTAGGATTAAACATCGATATTCATTTAAAAATGTTTTGTAACTGATTATTGATTGCAATAATATATCTGTTTTTAACGAGATTGTTTTTTTTTAAGATTAGAGCCCTGGTTTCTCAGGGTTTCTATCTTAATACCTATTTTTTTAGTTTACTGAATTTTCAGAAGTTTTTTATTGTTATTATATAAAACAGTTTTTGAGTATAATATTAATTATTTAAAAAAACTTTTTTTTGTTAGTATAGGCATGGTTGTAGTAGCAATTTCGGCCATTTGGATTTTCACCAATAGATGGTGCTGTATTAATTGTTTCCTTCATATAGAAGATTAGAGGCATGGTTGTATTGGTTATTTCGGTCATATGGATTTTCACCAATAGATGGTGCTGTCATAATTATTTTCTTCTAGCCGCAATACACCCATCTGACCTCATTCAGCTCTAAATTGCATTCATGCACCTGTAACGACATATTCAGCGACCCATCGCAGTTTGCTACGGAAGTGACGTTCTGTCGCCGCCATCTTGCTACACCCCGCACTCGTCCACAGTAAGGATACACTAAGGAGGGGGAAAGCGGACATCTTGGTACACCCACTGCAGTTTTGCATTTTACACTTTTTTATAACAGTAAAGTGAGTTTCTATAGTGAAACACAGGACTTTGAACTCCGTCTGAATGGTTAGATGTTGAATTTTAAAAGCAGCGGCATCCCTCCTCATCTCACAGGTTTGCTAATCTGACAGAAGTTCGCTGCTTTTAAAATTCAACATCTAACCAGTCAGACGGAGTTCCAAGTCCTGTATTTTACTATATAAACTCACTTTACTGTTCTAAATACGTCTAAAATGCAAAACTCTGGTGGGTGTAACAACATGTCCACTTTCCCCCTTCTTAGTATATCCTTACTTTGGACGAGTGTGGGGTGTAGCAAGATGGCGGCGAATGGAACGTCACTTCCGTAGCAAACTGCGATGGGACGCTGAATATGTCGTTACACCCCCAAATAATTAATTTATCACTGTTTAGGTGATGGTTGATTACAAATACATTTTATGTATTAGTTTATTCATTGATCTCTTTGTAAGGTTGCCTATTTATGTGCAGTGTGTGCGCGTCGGCGCTCCCTAGAGGCAGATTCTGTATTACATTTTTGTCTTCTCCTCCATTATGGAGAAGCCCCACCAATAGCAGCCTTCCTATTCAAATAAAAGCAAGCAGGAAGTGGCGTGACATCACTTCCTGAAGAGCCATTCATGGCGAAACATGTCGGAGCGGAGGATGTGTCACTTCCGGGTCCATTTTTGATACCCCACACCAGGCTTTGCACCTTCGGAGTGAGACGTGGAACGCACGCCACCCCCAGGGATCAGCTGGCTCGCCGTTTACACCTAGTGCCAGGCCAGGCGCTATCACATGTGAGTGTATCTGCTATCATTGCTGCTGGTTTTACTTTCATCCGTGTCTCCTGTGGAGTCATTTTATACATTCTAGCTCCTTCCTGAGTGGCCATTGGAGTGGATTCATGCCATTAGTGGAACCAATCTGGTGTCCCCAAAGTGTTTCTTGACCGTCCTGGAAAAAGGGGTCAAACATCTCTGGTGAGTGGCCATCTTCATACTGAGCGCTCTTGGTGGAAGATCTAGAAGTTTTATCTCCGAGGATTCCGTTTTGGTGTTGGGATTTATTCGCTTATGGACTCATCTTCTCATTAATGGGCACATTTGTGTTTGATGCAATGTTTTTCTTTGTGACAGTTTTTTTTATATGAACATTTATAGCGCCTTATTCTTTATTTTATCATTTCGCACCGTTCCAGTGATTCCTTCACGTTAAAGTGGGCAGCTGTTGGTTTATATGTTCTCATCCCCACAAGGCGCCATTTTTTTTTGGTACTGCTCTGACCATCCATATTCTCTGATTAGATGTTCCTGTTGTGGCAAATAACCCAACAATCCACTTCCTTCTCAGCGCCGGCCTGGTCTGTGGGTAACACTGGCCTGATGAAGGGGAATCATTTCCTGAACCTGAGATTCATTGATACCTTCATATTTTTCCACCACATCCATACCGGAAATTTCCAAAGACACTCACCAACAAGCACCACACTGGCCTCGGCATTCTCAGGAATCTTTTCCAAAAGTTTTAGTTCATGTTTGGACTTGGAGCGTTGGATTGAGGGTAGAGATGGAAGGGATTCTCTCTGAGGAAACATGTTGCTCAGGTTACAATGACAGCCAGGCATTGCCCACCCTCCCCCGTTCCCTATCCCCTTGTACACATCTCACCTCCCGTTCTATATCAATTTTTGTCTCCTGATCTGATGGATCTCCACCCATTAAAGGGTCCGTTAGGTTGGGTTCACTGTTCTGAGAGATGTGATTGGTGCTGTGATGTCCAAGCAGAGAACCCAGACTGGCAGTCGAAATATTCCGAGAAAATGAGTCCTTCTCATCGCTTGGGTGACTGAAATACATGAAATGCCCATCAGTAAGAAAATCACCCACAGCCAGTCCCTGCTTGTATAGGTGTACCCAACCCATAGAGAGCCCCGCTTAACGTGTTCACACAGGTGCCTTCACCTGCTTGTACATACATCTGACCCCTTTTTACATGTATACAGCTTTCTATACATATACTGTATGTAATATAATGCATGTATGTCCATCTACCTGTGTTTTAGGAGTAAAGCTCTCAGTACGTTCGCTCGATCCTCCACTCTTATCTGGTCACTAATGATCATCTGCTCCACCACTTGATGAGCAATTCCAGGGAGAGTTCTCTGATCCAGGTCTAGAAGAACAGCACCTGGCAGGAAACATCATACACCGTGTCCAATATCAACTGTCAGGCATCCTTCTCTTCCCATACCTCCATATCTCTTTCACCCAAACACTCCCTACAGCTCCCACCATAACTCTGGCCACCCGCCTCCTACACTCTCTACACCTTTCAACATAACCCATAACCCCAACCTCCTCCTCCTATCCTACATCTCCAACCATGACTCGTCCTACCCCTCTCAACATTACCCCAACCTCTGCCTCCTATACACTCTACACATCCCACCACAACATCAACTTCCCACCTCCTACACCTCTCAACAAAACTCCAACATCTGCCTCTTTTACACCCTACACCTCCCACCATAACTCCAACCTCCCGCCACCTACACCTTTCAACATAACCCCATGCTCCTCCTCCTATCCTACACCTCCCACCATAACTCTGACCCCCCACCTCTTAACATAATCCCAACCTCCTCCTCCTATATTCCCTACACCTCCCACCATAACTCTGACCTTCCGCCTCTTACACTCCCTACACCTTTCAACATAACCCATAACCCCAACCTCCTCCTCCTATCCTACATCTCCAACCATAACTCTGATCTCCCTCATCCTACTCCTCTACACATAACCAAACCTCTGCCTTCTATACTCCCTACACCCCCCCCACCAAAACTCTGACCTCCCGCCTCTTACACTCCTTACACCTTTCAACATAACACCAACCTCCTCCTCCTATCCTACATCTCCAACCATGACTCCGACACCCCCCCCCTTCCCTCGTCCTACCCCTCCCAACATTACCCCAACCTCTGCCTCCTATACACCTCCCAGCATAACTCCAACCTCCCGCCACCTACACCTTTCAACATAACCCCATGCTCCTCCTATCCTACACCTCCCACCATAACTCTGGCCACCCGCCTCCTACACTCTCTACACCTTTCAACATAACCCATAACCCCAACCTCCTCCTCCTATCCTACATCTCCAACCATGACTCGTCCTACCCCTCTCAACATTACCCCAACCTCTGCCTCCTATACACTCTACACATCCCACCACAACATCAACTTCCCACCTCCTACACCTCTCAACAAAACTCCAACATCTGCCTCTTTTACACCCTACACCTTCCACCATAACTCCAACCTCCCACCACCTACACCTTTCAACATAACCCCATGCTCCTCCTCCTATCCTACACCTCCCACCATAACTCTGACCCCCCACCTCTTAACATAATCCCAATCTCCTCCTATATTCCCTACACCTCCCACCATAACTCTGACCTTCCGCCTCTTACACTCCCTACACCTTTCAACATAACCCATAACCCCAACCTCCTCCTCCTATCCTACATCTCCCACCATAACTCTGACCCCCCCCATCGCCCTACACCTCTCAACAAAACTCCAACATCTGCCTCCTTTACACCCTACACTTCCCACCATAACTCCAACCCCCCGCCTCCTACACCTTTCAACATAACCCCATGCTCCTCCTCCTATCCTACACCTCCAACCATAACTCTGATCCCCCACCTCTTACCCCTCTCAACATAATCCCAACCTCCTCCTCCTATATTCCCTTCACCTCCCACCATAACTCTGATCTCCCTCATCCTACTCCTCTACACATAACCAAACCTCTGCCTTCTATACTCCCTACACCCCCCCACCAAAACTCTGACCTCCCGACTCTTACACTCCTTACACCTTTCAACATAACCCATAACTCCAACCTCCTTTTCCTATCCTACATCTCCCACCATGACTCTGAACCCCCCCCCCCCCATCCTCGTCCTATCCCTCTCAACATTACCCCAACCTCCTCCTCGTATCCTACATCTCCCACCATAACTCTGACCCCCCCCCCTCGTCCTACCCCTCTCAACATTACCCCAACCTCCTCCTCGTATCCTACATCTCCCACCATAACTCTGACCCCCCCCCCTCGTCCTACCCCTCTCAACATTACCCCAACCTCCTCCTGTATTCCCTACATCTCTTACCTTAACTCTGACCCCCCTCCCCTTGTCCTACCCCTCTCAACATAACCCGAACCTCTGCCTCCTATACACTCTACACATCCCACTACAACGTCAACTTCCCACCTCCTACACCTCTCAACAAGTCTCCAACATCTGCCTCCTTTACACCCTACACCTCCCACCATAACTCCAACCTCCCGCTCCTACACCTTTCAACATAACCCCAACCTCCTCCTCCTATCCTACACCTCCCACCATGACTCTGATCTCCCTCGAATTACCTCTCTCAACAAAACTCTTACCTCCCATCTCCTACACTCCCTACAACTTTCAACATAACCTATAACCCCAACCCTCTTATATTCCCTACACCTCCCACCATGACTCCGACCCCCCACCTTCTACACCTACCTTCATAAATCCAACTTTCTCCTACATTCCTTACACCTCCAACTATAACTCTGACCCCCCACCAAAAAACCTCTCCCTTAACTCCAACACCCCCCTTCTATACTCCATACACCTTCCACCATAAGACCAACACCCACCTCCTTCACTCCCTACTTCTACCTCCATACCTCTAACACCCCCTTTCTAAGGTTACAGATTATCCATGCACCCAGTCTCACACAAATATCCCATGATATTTAGACTTTTAGAGGTTCCTCCATTGTCTAGCCATCCAACTCACAGGATCCCTACATCTTAAGCAGATCTAGTTACCATGTGCCAGCGTTCGTCTTAGTTCCAGCAGACTGCGGAAACTGAGAGAAGCCACGTGTGGTTTTCCCCATTGGTCTGTCTCTGCTTCAACGTCCTCCTCAAACTTTATCCAGCGAGCCGTCTCCTTCCATTGTAATTCCTGGTGCTTGTCTAAAACCAGCTCGTTCAGCTCCACAAACACCTGGTGGGTTTTATTAACCATTGAGGGTCATCCATCGTATCATTAAACAATATGTTGTGTGTTTCATGAGACAGATACAATATATGTGGCCCCAGTACACAAGCTGTACTCACCTCGTGGGGTTGGAGGGTGACACTTTTCCTGTGTGGTTGTCTCTCTTTGTGGTCTTTGTTGATATGAATCACTTGCCCTTTGCTCTTACGTACAAGATGTCTACGCACAGCAGGTAGGTCCTCAAATCTGTGACCTAAGAAATGGAGAGCAGTTAAGGACTACCTGAGGAAAAGTCCCACTTCACTGTAGCAGAATCTGATCTTCTCATGTTTCTGCCCCTGAGGTCTCTAGACAGAAGAGGAAGAGCTTCACTGGATGGATAACAACCTTCTGAAGAATGGTATGTTCGGAGTTTGGAAAAACCATGGAGGGGGTTTTATGGTCAATTGGTACAGCTCCAGAGAGCCAATCAGAAGGGAGCATGAGATCCAGAAAGACATTTGGGGTATTAGTAGTCCACAGAGGTAGTGGATGGGGTATAAACAGTCTGAAGGCACTAGCAAGGTCAGGGTTAGTCTATAGTAGATAGAGCTTTAAGTATGAGAAGATATAACGACACACATTGGAGGTCTTCTGCTGGTCTCGGGGTTCTGGTTACCATTTGGGGTTCCAGTATTTGTACATTCGGATGGAACATGGAACGGGGTCAGATTAATGGGGCACTTTTCTTTCTGGGCCTGGATCCCATTCTGTGATTTCTATCCAGTCCAATAGTCTTGGTGGAAGAACCCCCCCCCCCCCCACTGTGACATCACTTACTTTTCATGTAGTCAAGGTCAGCTGATGCTAGAGTCTGAGCTTCAGTCTCATCGGTGGGCACAAGGTAATAGTGTGCATTCTCGGGGTGGGTCATACTACCAATTCTCCGACGTTCTGTAAGGCTGTAGCTACGATGAGGAGGTTGTCGATGAGGGAGGCGTGAGGCGCTAGCTACCTCGGCCGCTGGAGAGCTGCATGTTTTCTTGTCTTCCCTGTGAACACACACAAGTACAGTACAATGTGTATGGACTACGAGTCACGGAGTGTATGGGGACAGCTCATGGAGTGTACAGGTCATGGAGAGTACGAGTCATGGAGAGTATAGGTCATGGAGAGTACAGGTCATGGAGTGTACGGGTCATGGAGAGTACGGGGACAGGTCATGGAGTGTACGGGGACAGGTCATGGAGTGTACGGGTCATGGAGAGTACGGGGACAGGTCATGGAGTGTACGGGTCATGGAGTGTACGGGGACAGGTCATGGAGTGTACGGGTGATGGAGTGTACGGGGACAGGTCATGGAGTGTACGGGGACAGGTTATGGAGTGTACGGGGACAGGTCATGGAGTGTATGGGTCATGGAGTGTACGGGGACAGGTCATGGAGTGTATGGGTCATGGAGTGTATGGGTCATGGAGTGTACGGGGACAGGTCATGGAGTGTACGGGGACAGGTCATGGAGTGTACGGGTCATGGAGTGTATGGGTCATGGAGTGTACGGGGACAGGTCATGGAGTGTACGGGTCATGGAGTGTATGGGTCATGGAGTGTACGGGGACAGGTCATGGAGTGTATGGGTCATGGAGTGTACGGGGACAGGTCATGGAGTGTATGGGTCATGGAGTGTATGGTTCATGGAGTGTACGGGGACAGGTCATGGAGTGTACGGGGACAGGTCATGGAGTGTACGGGGACAGGTCATGGAGTGTACGGGTCATGGAGTGTACGGGGACAGGTCATGGAGTGTACGGGGACAGGTCATGGAGTGTACGGGTCATGGAGTGTACGGGGACAGGTCATGGAGTGTACGGGTCATGGAGTGTACGGGGACAGGTCATGGAGTGTACGGGGACAGGTCATGGAGTGTACGGGGACAGGTCATGGAGTGTACGGGTCATGGAGTGTACGGGGACAGGTCATGGAGTGTACGGGGACAGGTCATGGAGTGTACGGGTCATGGAGTGTACGGGACAGGTCATGGAGTGTACGGGTCATGGAGTGTACGGGGACAGGTCATGGAGTGTACGGGGACAGGTCATGGAGTGTACGGGACAGGTCATGGAGTGTACGGGTCATGGAGTGTACGGGTCATGGAGTGTACGGGTCATGGAGTGTACGGGTCATGGAGTGTACGGGACAGGTCATGGAGTGTACGGGTCATGGAGTGTACGGGTCATGGAGTGTACGGGTCATGGAGTGTACGGGTCATGGAGTGTACGGGACAGGTCATGGAGTGTACGGGTCATGGAGTGTACGGAGACAGGTCATGGAGTGTACGGGACAGGTCATGGAGTGTACGGGTCATGGAGTGTACGGGTCATGGAGTGTACGGGACAGGTCATGGAGTGTACGGGTCATGGAGTGTACGGGTCATGGAGTGTACGGAGACAGGTCATGGAGTGTACGGGACAGGTCATGGAGTGTACGGGTCATGGAGTGTACGGGGACAGGTCATGGAGTGTACGGGGACAGGTCATGGAGTGTACGGGTCATGGAGTGTACGGGGACAGGTCATGGAGTGTACGGGGACAGGTCATGGAGTGTACGGGTCATGGAGTGTACGGGTCATGGAGTGTACGGGTCATGGAGTGTATGGGTCATGGAGTGTACGGAGACAGGTCATGGAGTGTACGGGACAGGTCATGGAGTGTACGGGTCATGGAGTGTACGGAGACAGGTCATGGAGTGTACGGGGACAGGTCATGGAGTGTACGGGACAGGTCATGGAGTGTACGGGTCATGGAGTGTACGGGTCATGGAGTGTACGGGACAGGTCATGGAGTGTACGGGTCATGGAGTGTACGGGTCATGGAGTGTACGGGACAGGTCATGGAGTGTACGGGTCATGGAGTGTACGGGTCATGGAGTGTACGGGTCATGGAGTGTACGGGACAGGTCATGGAGTGTACGGGTCATGGAGTGTACGGAGACAGGTCATGGAGTGTACGGGACAGGTCATGGAGTGTACGGGTCATGGAGTGTACGGGTCATGGAGTGTACGGGACAGGTCATGGAGTGTACGGGTCATGGAGTGTACGGGTCATGGAGTGTACGGAGACAGGTCATGGAGTGTACGGGACAGGTCATGGAGTGTACGGGTCATGGAGTGTACGGGGACAGGTCATGGAGTGTACGGGGACAGGTCATGGAGTGTACGGGGACAGGTCATGGAGTGTACGGGTCATGGAGTGTACGGGACAGGTCATGGAGTGTACGGGGACAGGTCATGGAGTGTACGGGTCATGGAGTGTACGGGTCATGGAGTGTACGGGTCATGGAGTGTACGGGTCATGGAGTGTACGGAGACAGGTCATGGAGTGTACGGGACAGGTCATGGAGTGTACGGGTCATGGAGTGTACGGAGACAGGTCATGGAGTGTACGGGGACAGGTCATGGAGTGTACGGGACAGGTCATGGAGTGTACGGGGACAGGTCATGGAGGGTACGGGGACAGGTCATGGAGTGTACGGGTCATGGAGTGTACGGGGACAGGTCATGGAGTGTACGGGGACAGGTCATGGAGTGTACGGGGACAGGTCATGGAGTGTACGGGGACAGGTCATGGAGTGTACGGGGACAGGTCATGGAGTGTACGGGACATGGAGTGTACGGGTCATGGCTCTGTATGTTTTCTATCCATTGGTAAAATAAGGAGCAGAGGTGCCTCAGTACAGAAGTAACTCATATAAAGACTCAGCTTTACCATCTACTTACCCTGAGGGCTCTGACTTCTGCTCCCTGACCCCAGAGTCTGCAGATGAAGCCAGGACCAACCCAGAGCTTCTCTGAGAGATGTCATCCTCCACCGGGAAGAACTGGAAAAAAGGAGAAGAAGGAAGCCATGTGATGGGCAGTTTCCTTGCATAGAATGAAGTATGGAGTATAGCGCCATCCCAGAACGCACCTGTAAGTCAGATGATTCCGTCCCTTCATCAGGAGTCTTCTCTCCATCGGTTTCCTCTTCCTCCTCCTCTTCCCTTTCCTGGATGGTCCCCGGGGTGTCTCCAGGGACTGAGGCCCGCCTTCTCTTTTTTTTCTTCTTTTTGTGCTTGCGAGGATCCCGGTTGGAGTCAGGAGGGAGGTGAGAGGAAAGGGGGTGGTGGATGTTATGAGACGACTGACGATGGTCTAAAACATAAGTGACAACTCTGAGTCCAAGCTACAGTCCCAGATCAGCTACAGTCCCAGACCAGCTACAGTCCCAGACCAGCTACAGTCCCAGACCAGCTACAGTCCCAGACCAGCTACAGTCCAAGACCAGCTACAGTCCCAGACCAGCTACAGTCCCAGACCAGCTACAGTCCCAGACCAGCTACAGTCCCAGACCAGCTACAGTCCCAGACCAGCTACAGTCCCAGACCAGCTACAGTCCAAGACCAGCTACAGTCCCATATCAGCTACAGTCCCATATCAGCTACAGTCCCAGACCAGCTACTGTCCAAGACCAGCTACAGTCCCAGACCCGCTACAGTCCCAGACCAGCTACAGTCCAAGACCAGCTACAGTCCCAGACCAGCTACAGTCCAAGACCAGCTACAGACCACTCACCAGTCTACTCATGGTCCAAGTACTCACCACCTCCCATCACCACCATGGCTACAGTACTCACCACCTCCCAGATACATGCTCACACCTCCCATCACACACGGTACCCACCACCCTCCCACCTCCCACACATGGTACCCACCACCCCCCCATCACACACGGTACCATCACACACCACCTCCCATCACACACGGTCACACACGGTACTCACCATCACACCTCACCACCCCATCACACACGGTACCCACCACCTCCCATCACACACGGTACTCAACCACACACGGTACCCACCACCTCCCATCCAAACACGGTACTCACCACCCCATCACACGGTACCACCCCCACCACCATCACACACGGTACCACCACCCCCATCACACACCACCCCCCATCACACACACTCACCACCCCCCATCACACACGGTACCCACCACCTCCCATCACACCCCACACACGGTACCCACCACCTCCCATCACACACGGTCACCACCCCCCATCACCACGGTACTACCCCCCCACACACCACCCCCATCACACACGGTACTACACCTCCCCACCACCCCATCCACACGGTACTCACCCCCCCATCACACACGGTACTCACACACCATCCCATCACACACGGTACTCACCACCCCCATCACACCACCCCCATCACCCCCACACACGGTACTCCCACCCACCACTCACCACCCCCCCCACGGTACTCACCACCCCCCCACACACGGTACCACCCCCCACACCGGTACCCCCACCACCTCCCATCACACACGTACTCACCATCACCTCCCCCCCATCACACATGGTACTCACCACCTACCCCATCACACACACCCACCACCCCCCCCTCAACACACGTACCCACACCTCCACGGTACTCACCACCCCCCCATCACCATGGTACTCACCACCTCCCATCACACACGGTACTCACCACCTCCCATCACACACGGTACCCACCACCCCCCATCACACACGGTACTCACCACCCCCCCATCACACACGGTACTCACTACCCCCACCACACCCATCACACACGGTACTCACCACCCCCCATCAACACACCACCCCCCATCACACACTCACCCCCCCCATCACACACGGTACTCGGCACCCCCCACCTTCCCCACCTCCCATCACACACGGTACTCACCACCTCCCATCACACACGTACTCACCACCCCCCATCACACATGTACCCACCACCTCCCATCACACACGGTACCCACCACCACCCATCACACACGGTACTCACCACCCCCCATCACACACACCCACCACCACCCATCACACACGGTACTCACCACCTCCCATCACCCACGGTACTCACCACCTCCCATCACACACACACGGTCACCCACCACCCCCCCATCACACATGGTACTCACCACCCCCCATCACACACGGTACCCACCCCCACCTCCCCACCTCCCATCACACACGGTACCCACCACCTCGCCACCACCTCCCATCACACACGGTACCCACCACCCCCATCACACACGGTACTCACCACCCCCCATCACACACGGTACTCACCACCCCCCATCACACACGGTACTCACCACCCCCCATCACACACGGTACTCACCACCTCCCATCCACACACACCACCACCCCCATCACACACGGTACTCACCACCCCCATCCCCACCCCCCACCACACGGTACCACCACCCCCACCTCCCATCACACACGGTACTCACCACCCCCCATCACACACGGTACTCACCACCTCCCATCACACACGGTACTCACCACCCCCCATCACACACGGTACCCACCACCTCACACATCACCTCCATCACACACGGTACTCACCACCCCCCATCACACACGGTACCACCACCTCCCATCACACACACCCCCCCATCACACACGGTACACCCCCCACCACCTACCCATCACACACGGTACTCACCACCACGGTACTCCCACCCCATCACACACACGGTACCCACCACCTCCCATCACCCCCCCCATCACACACGGTACTCACCACCCCCATCACACAACGGTACCCACCACACGGTACCCACCACACGGTACCCACCCACCTCACCACCTCCCATCACACACGGTACTCACCACCCCCCACACACGGTACTCACCACCCCCATCACACACGGTATCATCACCATCACACACGGTACCCACCACCTCCCATCACACACGGTACACGTACCACCCCACCACCTCCCATCACACACGGTACCCCCCATCACACCACCCCCCATCACACACGGACACCACCCCCCATCACACACCACCTCCCATCACACACGGTCACCACCCCCATCACACACGGTACCACCACCTCCCATCACACACGGTACTCACCACCTCCCATCACACACGGTACTCACCACCTCCCATCACACACGGTACCCACCACCTCCCATCACACACGGTACTCACCACCTCCCATCACACACGGTACTCACCACCTCCCATCACACATGGTACCCACCACCTCCCATCACACACAGTACCCACCACCTCCCATAACACATGGTACTAATCAGTAATAATCTAACATCACTCCCTGGACTCGGGGGTTTCCCATCACCCACACTCTCTATCTATGGAAGGGCCCTCTTACACTGGAAGTCCTCCTCGCTGTAGCTCTTCCCCAGCTCGGTTGGACTTCGAGGATGAGCATCTTGCAGGATATCTTCAAATCTCTCCACAACAAGGGCCTGGATCACGTCTCCTTCCTCTTCATATTGGAGGGACGCCTGAGGGGAGAGTTCAGGAGGCGGCTGGAGACAGAGCAGACAGAAATGTTGGGATTATATTAGGTGACAATTATACACCAATCTCCAGATATTGGATCATTAGTGGTGGAAGAACCTCCTGGTCTGATAACTTTCCTGCAGTGTGAGTCTTAGTTCTGTTGATAAAGTCAACGTCCAATCATTGGTATTACTGCTACAAGGGAAATTCATGTCCAAGCCTTGCAGGTGATCTACACAAAAGATCCCCCAACTTTCCTTCAGATCCCTACTTAGAGGGCTTCGAGGGAGGGTCTGCTCTTAGTCTGGAATCTCTTGGTCATTCTCTATATTGTAATAAGGAAGGCCTCATCTTTAGAGGTCCATCTCATATCTCACACAAGATGAAACGCTCAGTGCAGGTAACACAGGGGGCCACTTCCATGCAAATGTAGACTTCTAGAGGAGCGGGGGGGGGGGGGAGGGCTAGGAAAGACCATCTACAACCTCAGTATGGTTGCTATGGTTGCAAGAATGAGAAATTTGACTTTGTTGGCCAAGTATGCAAAGTTGTTGCTCTCCGGAGTGTAAGCTTCCAGGGCGAGAAGCACCACAAGAGGTGGCCAGGCAAGGGCAGGCCCTTCACATGAATATGCTGCTTTACACCACAGCAACCGGCCACAGGACTAATTAAACTGAACTGTTGCTACAGGCGATGGCATTGCTCTTTGCACGCCGTTATCTTGGCCTTCCTTCTGACCAATGAAATGGCTGATAACTAATAATATCTCTACCTGCCTGCAATAGGTGACAGCAGAGGCCACACAGGGTCAGATGAGGGCAACCATTCATCTGAGATTGGAAGCAACGATAGAAGGATGGAACCAGGACAGCGAGAGGCGCTAGAGGCAGAAAATTCCTCCTGAGCAGTGGCTGGTTGGGTAGAGCCATTGGTGGATCACTTACCTTCTCCATGTCCAGCAGTGAGGCTCAGGTACCAGCGGAGAGAAGAGAACGACCTGAAGTGAGACTGGAAGGAGGACATATGGAGGTAGGGCTGACATTGTGGGGACAATACCTCCCCTTCTAGCTTATCAGTGTACAGCGTGAGATTGTAGAGCGCCACAAGGGCAACGGGGACATTAATATCTGAATTTCTTCCACATCAAATATTGACAATCTCAACAATGTCACTTGTAGTGCAGAGAATAATTCATGTGGAGATCATGAACTTCCGTCCACTAGAGTTCCAGGAACCCAACTGTATGGACAGACCTCAATCCCAACTGTCTGTGTGCAGAACATCCCATACCTCATATGGTGTACATTCCACGGGGTGCAGAACATCCCATACCTCATATGGTGTACATTCCACGGGGTGCAGAACATCCCATACCTCATATGGTGTACATTCCACGGGGTGCAGAACATCCCATACCTCATATGGTGTACATTCCACGGGGTGCAGAACATCCCATACCTCATATGGTGTACATTCCACGGGGTGCAGAACATCCCATACCTCATATGGTGTACATTCCACGGGGTGCAGAACATCCCATACCTCATATGGTGTACATTCCACGGGGTGCAGAACATCCCATACCTCATATGGTGTACATTCCACGGGGTGCAGAACATCCCATACCTCAAATAGTGTACAGTCTACAGGGTGCAGAATAGGGATGAGCCGAACACCCCCCCCGTTCGGCTCGCACCAGAACCCGCGAACGGACCTAAAGTCTGTGCGAGCTTTAGAACCCTATTAGTTATAATGGATGCGAACGTTCGAAATTAAAAGTGCTAATTTTAAAGGCTAATATGCATGTTAATGTCATAAAAAGTGTTTTGGGGACCCGGGTCCTGCCCCAGGGGACATGTATCAATGCAATTTTTTTTTTTTAAAACGGACGTTTTTTCAGGAGCAGTGATTTTAATAATGCTTAAATTGAAACAATAAAAGTGTAATATTCCTTTAAATTTCGTACCTGGGGGGTGTCTATAGTATGCCTGTGAAGGGGCGCATGTTTCCCGTGTTTAGAACTGTCCCTGCAAAAAGTGTAATTTTTGCAAGTAAAAAAAGCTATTTAAAATCACTCGCGGCTAATGTGAATTGACGGCTCCCGTAACACAGAGAACAGTCATTCATTGAAACTGAAAGTCATTCATGAAAAAAAAGTCATTGATAAAAAATAAAAAAAATGTAAAAAAAAAATAAAGCGTGGGGGTCCCCCCAAATTCAATAACCATGCCCTTCAGGTCTGGGATGGATATTAAGGGGAACCCCAGCCAAAAAAAAAAAAAAATGGTGTAGGGTCCCCCTCAAAATCCATACCAGACCCTTGAGGTCTGGGATGGATTTTAAGGGGAACCCTAGCCAAAAAAAATGGCGTGAGGTCCCCCTCAAAAACCATACCAGACCCTTATCCGAGCACGCAACCTGGCAGGCCGCAGGAAAAGGGGGGGGGCAAGAGCGGCCCCCCCTCCCGCCTGAACCGTACCAGGCCACATGCCCTCAACATTGGGAGGATGCTTTGGGGTCCCCCCAAAGCACCTTGTCCCCATGTTGATGAGGACAAGGGCCTCTTCCCCACAACCCTGGCCATTGGTTGTGGGGGTCTGCGGGCGGGGGGCTTTAACAAGGGGACCCCCAGATCCTGCCCCCCCCCCTGTGTGAAATGGTAAGGGGGTACCATTTCACCAAAAAAGTGTCAAAAATGGTAAAAATGACAAGAGACGGTCTTTGACAATTCCTTTATTAAAATCCTCTTTCTTCCTTTCTTCATCCTTCGGCTTCTTCATCTTCTCCTTCCTCCATCTTCTTCCATCTTCTTCTTCCATTTTCTTCTTCCTCCGATCCGCTTCTTCTTGCGCTGGTCTTCTCGTCCTTCTCGTCCGGCATCTTCTTCCATGGCGTCGGCATCTGTTCTTCTGTCGGGCCACTCCTTGCAATGGGAGGCTCCCGCTGTGTGAGGCTCCGCTCCGTCTGACAGGTCTTTTATAATGGAGGGCACCTGGTGACCCCGCCCCCCCTCTGACGTCATGGGGAAAGCCATAGGGAATTCCCCATGACGTTCCCGTGCGTCAGAGGGGGGCGGGGTCACCAGGTGCCCTCCATTATAAAAGACCTGTCAGCCGGAGCGAAGCCTCACACAGTGGGAGCCTCCCATTGCGAGGATCGGCCCAAGAAGAGACACCGACACCGACGCCGACGGAAGAAGATGCCGGACGAGAAAGACGAGAAGACCAGCGCAAGAAGAAGCGGATCGGAGGAAGAAGATGCCGGAAGGAGAAGATGAAGAAACCGAAGGATGAAGAAAGAAGAAGAAGATTTTAATAAAGGAATTGTCAAAGACTGAATTTTTACCATTTTTGACACTTTTTTGGTGAAATGGTAGGGGTACTTTTGTACCCCCTTACCATTTCACACAGGCGGGGGGGCCGGGATCTGGGGGTCCCCTTGTTAAAAAGGGGGCTTCCAGATTCCGATAAGCCCCCCGCCCGCAGACCCCCACAACCAATGGCCAGGTTGTGGGGAAGAGGCCCTTGTCCTCATCAACATGGGGACAAGGTGCTTTGGGGGGACCCCAAAGCACCCTCCCAATGATGAGGGCATGTGGCCTGGTACGGTTCAGGCGGGAGGGGGGGCGCTCTCGTCCCCATCAATTCATTTTCCTGCAAAAATGACACTTTTTTGCAGGGAAAGTTCTAAGCACAGGAAACCTGCCCCCCTTCACAGGCCACCTATAGACACCCCCCAGATGTGATACTGCAATGCTGTACTAACAGCACGCACACACAAATCCCTAGAAATAGAGCATATCTTGTCAGCAGCACACTGACACGCTGACACTGTGACTGAAACATAATATGCGAGGCCGCCGCCGCCGCGGCCTCTTATACCGTGGGGCGTGTACTAAAGCCCCTGAGCTATAATTGGCTACAGGCATCCTGCCTGTAGCCAATTATGGCTCTCCTCGCTGCCGGCGCTGTGATTGGCCAAGCATGCGGGGTCACAGTGCATGCTTGGCCAATCATCAGCCAGCATTGCACTGCGACTAGCGCAATGCATTGCAGGCCGCTCGCATCACACGAATGTAATGCGAGCGGCCCAAATAGTTCTGGGCTCGCCGAGCGGGCGAACGCCCGATGTTTGATTCGAACATGGGGGTTCGAATCGAACACCGGGCCCATCCCTAGTGCAGAACATCCCATACCTCATATGGTGTACATTCCACGGGGTGGAGAACATCCCATACCTCATATGGTGTACAATCCACGGGGTGCAGAACATCCCATACCTCATATGGTGTACATTCCACGGGGTGGAGAACATCCCATACCTCATATGGTGTACAATCCACGGGGTGCAGAACATCCCATACCTCATATGGAGTACATTCCACGGGGTGCAGAACATCCCATACCTCATATGGTGTACATTCCACGGGGTGCAGAACATCCCATACCTCATATAGTGTACAGTCCACGGGGTACATCCCATACCTCATATGGTGTACAGTCCACGGGGTGCAGAACATCCCATACCTCATATGGTGTACAGTCCACAGGGTGCAGAACATCCCATACCTCATATGGTGTACAGTCCATGGGGTGCAGAACATCCCATACCTCATATGGTGTACAGTCCACGGGGTACATCCCATACCTCATATGGTGTACAGTCCACGGGGTGCAGAACATCCCATACCTCATATGGTGTACAGTCCACAGGGTGCAGAACATCCCATACCTCATATGGTGTACAGTCCATGGGGTGCAGAACATCCCATACCTCATATGGTGTACAGTCCACGGGGTACATCCCATACCTCATATGGTGTACAGTCCACGGGGTGCAGAACATCCCATACCACATATGGTGTACAGTCCACGGGGTGCAGAACATCCCATACCTCATATGGTGTACAGTCCACGGGGTGCAGAACATCCCATACCTCATATGGTGTACATTCCACGGGGTGCAGAACATCCCATACCTCATATGGTGTACATTCCACAGGGTGCAGAACATCCCATACCTCATATGGTGTACAGTCCACGGGGTGCAGAACATCCCATACCTCATATGGTGTACAGTCCACGGGGTGCAGAACATCCCATACCTCATATGGTGTACAGTCCCCGGGGTGCAGAACATCCCATATCTCATATGGTGTACAGTCCACAGGGTACATCCCATACCTCATATGGTGTACAGTCCACGGGGTGCACAACATCCCATACCTCATATGGTGTACAGTCCACCGGGTACATCCCATACCTCATATGGTGTACAGTCCACGGGGTGCAGAACATCCCATACCTCATATGGTGTACAAAACATCCCATACCTCATATAGTGTACAGTCCACAGGGTGCAGAACATCCCATACCTCATATGGTGTACAGTCCACGGGGTGCAGAACATCCCATACCTCCATACCTCATATGGTGTACAGTCCACGGGGTGCAGAACATCCCATACCTCATATGGTGTACAGTCCACGGGGTACATCCCATACCTCATATAGTGTACAGTCCACAGGGTGCAGAACATCCCATACCTCATATGGTGTACAGTCCACAGGGTGCAGAACATCCCATACCTCATATGGTGTACAGTCCACGGGGTGCAGAACATCCCATACCTCATATGGTGTACAGTCCACGGGGTGCAGAACATCCCATACCTCATATGGTGTACAGTCCACGGGGGTACATCCCATACCTCATATGGTGTACAGTCCACAGGGTGCAGAACATCCCATACCTCATATGGTGTACAGTCCACAGGGTGCAGAACATCCCATACCTCATATGGTGTACATTCCACGGGGTGCAGAACATCCCATACCTCATATGGTGTACATTCCACGGGGTGCAGAACATCCCATACCTCATATGGTGTACATTCCACAGGGTGCAGAACATCCCATACCTCATATGGTGTACAGTCCATGGGGTGCAGAACATCCCATACCTCATATAGTGTACATTCCACAGGGTGCAGAACATCCCATATCTCATATGGTGTACAGTCCATGGGGTGCAGAACATCCCATACCTCATATAGTGTACATTCCATGGGGTACATCCCATACCTCATATGGTGTACATTCCACGGGGTGGAGAACATCCCATACCTCATATAGTGTACATTCCATGGGGTACATCCCATACCTCATATGGTGTACATTCCACGGGGTGCAGAACATCCCATACCTCATATGGTGTACAGTCCACGGGGTGCAGAACATCCCATACCTCATATGGTGTACAGTCCATGGGGTACATCCCATACCTCATATGGTGTACAGTCCATGGGGTACATCCCATACCTCATATGGTATACAGTCCACAGGTGCAGAACATCCCATACCTCATATAGTGTACAGTCCACGGGGTGCAGAACATTCCATACCTCATATGGTGTACAGTCCACGGGGTACATCCCATACCTCATATGGTGTACAGTCCACGGGGTGCAGAACATTCCATACCGCATATGGTGTACAGTCCACAGGGTACATCCCATACCTCATATGGTGTACAGTCCATGGGGTGCAGAACATCCCATACCTCATATGGTGTACAGTCCACGGGGTGCAGAACATCCCATACCTCATATGGTGTACAGTCCACAGGGTACATTCCATACCTCATATGATGTACAGTCCACGGGGTGCAGAACACCCCATACCTCATATGGTGTACAGTCCACGGGGTGCAGAACATCCCATACCTCATATGGTGTACAGTCCACAGGGTGCAGAACATCCCATACCTCATATAGTGTACAGTCCATGGGGTACATCCCATACCTCATATGGTGTACAGTCCACTGGGTGCAGAACATCCCATACCTCATATGGTGTACAGTCCACAGGGTACATCCCATACCTCATATGGTGTACAGTCCATGGGGTGCAGAACATCCCATACCTCATATGGTGTACAGTCCACGGGGTACATCCCATACCTCATATGGTGTACAGTCCACGGGGTGCAGAACATCCCATACCTCATATGGTGTACATTCCACGGGGTGCCGAACATCCCATACCTCATATGGTGTACATTCCACGGGGTGCAGAACATCCAATACCTCATATGGTGTACAGTCCACGGGGTGCAGAACATCCCATACCTCATATGGTGTACAATCCACGGGGTGCAGAACATCCCATACCTCATATGGTGTACATTCCACAGGGTGCAGAACATCCCATACCTCATATAGTGTACAGTCCACGGGGTACATCCCATACCTCATATGGTGTACAGTCCATGGGGTGCAGAACATCCCATACCTCATATAGTGTACAGTCCACGGGGTACATCCCATACCTCATATGGTGTACAGTCCACGGGGTGCAGAACATCCCATACCTCATATGGTGTACAGTCCACAGGGTGCAGAACATCCCATACCTCATATGGTGTACAGTCCACGGGGTGCAGAACATCCCATACCTCATATGGTGTACAGTCCACAGGGTGCAGAACATCCCATATCTCATATGGTGTACAGTCCACGGGGTGCAGAACATCCCATACCTCATATGGTGTACAGTCCACGGGGTACATCCCATACCTCATATGGTGTACAGTCCACGGGGTGCAGAACATCCCATACCTCATATGGTGTACAGTCCACAGGGTGCAGAACATCCCATACCTCATATGGTGTACAGTCCATGGGGTGCAGAACATCCCATACCTCATATGGTGTACAGTCCACGGGGTACATCCCATACCTCATATGGTGTACAGTTCACGGGGTGCAGAACATCCCATACCTCATATGGTGTACAGTCCACGGGGTGCAGAACATCCCATACCTCATATGGTGTACAGTCCACGGGGTGCAGAACATCCCATACCTCATATGGTGTACATTCCACGGGGTGCAGAACATCCCATACCTCATATGGTGTACAGTCCACGGGGTGCAGAGCATCCCATACCTCATATGGTGTACAGTCCCCGGGGTGCAGAACATCCCATACCTCATATGGTGTACAGTCCCCGGGGTGCAGAACATCCCATACCTCATATAGTGTACAGTCCACAGGGTGCAGAACATCCCATACCTCATATGGTGTACATTCCACGGGGTGGAGAACATCCCATACCTCATATGGTGTACAATCCACGGGGTGCAGAACATCCCATACCTCATATGGTGTACATTCCACGGGGTGCAGAACATCCCATACCTCATATGGTGTACATTCCACGGGGTGCAGAACATCCCATACCTCATATAGTGTACAGTCCACGGGGTACATCCCATACCTCATATGGTGTACAGTCCACGGGGTGCAGAACATCCCATACCTCATATGGTGTACAGTCCACAGGGTGCAGAACATCCCATACCTCATATGGTGTACAGTCCATGGGGTGCAGAACATCCCATACCTCATATGGTGTACAGTCCACGGGGTACATCCCATACCTCATATGGTGTACAGTCCACGGGGTGCAGAACATCCCATACCTCATATGGTGTACAGTCCACAGGGTGCAGAACATCCCATACCTCATATGGTGTACAGTCCATGGGGTGCAGAACATCCCATACCTCATATGGTGTACAGTCCACGGGGTACATCCCATACCTCATATGGTGTACAGTCCACGGGGTGCAGAACATCCCATACCACATATGGTGTACAGTCCACGGGGTGCAGAACATCCCATACCTCATATGGTGTACAGTCCACGGGGTGCAGAACATCCCATACCTCATATGGTGTACATTCCACGGGGTGCAGAACATCCCATACCTCATATGGTGTACATTCCACAGGGTGCAGAACATCCCATACCTCATATGGTGTACAGTCCACGGGGTGCAGAACATCCCATACCTCATATGGTGTACAGTCCACGGGGTGCAGAACATCCCATACCTCATATGGTGTACAGTCCACGGGGTGCACAACATCCCATACCTCATATGGTGTACAGTCCACCGGGTACATCCCATACCTCATATGGTGTACAGTCCACGGGGTGCAGAACATCCCATACCTCATATGGTGTACAAAACATCCCATACCTCATATAGTGTACAGTCCACAGGGTGCAGAACATCCCATACCTCATATGGTGTACAGTCCACGGGGTGCAGAACATCCCATACCTCCATACCTCATATGGTGTACAGTCCACGGGGTGCAGAACATCCCATACCTCATATGGTGTACAGTCCACGGGGTACATCCCATACCTCATATGGTGTACAGTCCACAGGGTGCAGAACATCCCATACCTCATATGGTGTACAGTCCACAGGGTGCAGAACATCCCATACCTCATATGGTGTACAGTCCACGGGGTGCAGAACATCCCATACCTCATATGGTGTACAGTCCACGGGGTGCAGAACATCCCATACCTCATATGGTGTACAGTCCACGGGGTACATCCCATACCTCATATGGTGTACAGTCCACAGGGTGCAGAACATCCCATACCTCATATGGTGTACAGTCCACAGGGTGCAGAACATCCCATACCTCATATGGTGTACAGTCCATGGGGTGCAGAACATCCCATACCTCATATAGTGTACATTCCACAGGGTGCAGAACATCCCATACCTCATATGGTGTACAGTCCATGGGGTGCAGAACATCCCATACCTCATATAGTGTACATTCCACAGGGTGCAGAACATCCCATATCTCATATGGTGTACAGTCCATGGGGTGCAGAACAACCCATACCTCATATAGTGTACATTCCATGGGGTACATCCCATACCTCATATGGTGTACAGTCCACGGGGTGGAGAACATCCCATACCTCATATAGTGTACATTCCAAGGGGTACATCCCATACCTCATATGGTGTACAGTCCACAGGGTGCAGAACATCCCATACCTCATATGGTGTACATTCCACGGGGTGCAGAACATCCCATACCTCATATGGTGTACAGTCCACGGGGTGCAGAACATCCCATACCTCATATGGTGTACAGTCCATGGGGTACATCCCATACCTCATATGGTGTACAGTCCATGGGGTACATCCCATACCTCATATGGTATACAGTCCACAGGTGCAGAACATCCCATACCTCATATAGTGTACAGTCCACGGGGTGCAGAACATTCCATACCTCATATGGTGTACAGTCCACGGGGTACATCCCATACCTCATATGGTGTACAGTCCACGGGGTGCAGAACATTCCATACCTCATATGGTGTACAGTCCACAGGGTACATCCCATACCTCATATGGTGTACAGTCCATGGGGTGCAGAACATCCCATACCTCATATGATGTACAGTCCACGGGGTGCAGAACACCCCATACCTCATATGGTGTACAGTCCACGGGGTGCAGAACATCCCATACCTCATATGGTGTACAGTCCACAGGGTGCAGAACATCCCATACCTCATATAGTGTACAGTCCATGGGGTACATCCCATACCTCATATGGTGTACAGTCCACTGGGTGCAGAACATCCCATACCTCATATGGTGTACAGTCCACAGGGTACATCTCATACCTCATATGGTGTACAGTCCATGGGGTGCAGAACATCCCATACCTCATATGGTGTACAGTCCACGGGGTACATCCCATACCTCATATGGTGTACAGTCCACGGGGTGCAGAACATCCCATACCTCATATGGTGTACATTCCACGGGGTGCCGAACATCCCATACCTCATATGGTGTACATTCCACGGGGTGCAGAACATCCAATACCTCATATGGTGTACAGTCCACGGGGTGCAGAACATCCCATACCTCATATGGTGTACAATCCACGGGGTGCAGAACATCCCATACCTCATATGGTGTACATTCCACAGGGTGCAGAACATCCCATACCTCATATAGTGTACAGTCCACGGGGTACATCCCATACCTCATATGGTGTACAGTCCATGGGGTGCAGAACATCCCATACCTCATATAGTGTACAGTCCACGGGGTACATCCCATACCTCATATGGTGTACAGTCCACGGGGTGCAGAACATCCCATACCTCATATGGTGTACAGTCCACAGGGTGCAGAACATCCCATACCTCATATGGTGTACAGTCCACAGGGTGCAGAACATCCCATATCTCATATGGTGTACAGTCCACGGGGTGCAGAACATCCCATACCTCATATGGTGTACAGTCCACGGGGTACATCCCATACCTCATATGGTGTACAGTCCACGGGGTGCAGAACATCCCATACCTCATATGGTGTACAGTCCACAGGGTGCAGAACATCCCATACCTCATATGGTGTACAGTCCATGGGGTGCAGAACATCCCATACCTCATATGGTGTACAGTCCACGGGGTACATCCCATACCTCATATGGTGTACAGTTCACGGGGTGCAGAACATCCCATACCTCATATGGTGTACAGTCCACGGGGTGCAGAACATCCCATACCTCATATGGTGTACAGTCCACGGGGTGCAGAACATCCCATACCTCATATGGTGTACATTCCACGGGGTGCAGAACATCCCATACCTCATATGGTGTACAGTCCACGGGGTGCAGAGCATCCCATACCTCATATGGTGTACAGTCCCCGGGGTGCAGAACATCCCATACCTCATATGGTGTACAGTCCCCGGGGTGCAGAACATCCCATACCTCATATAGTGTACAGTCCACAGGGTGCAGAACATCCCATACCTCATATGGTGTACAGTCCACGGGGTGCAGAACATCCCATACCTCATATGGTGTACAGTCCACGGGGTGCAGAACATCCCATACCTCATATGGTGTACAGTCCACGGGGTGCAGAACATCCCATACCTCATATGGTGTACAGTCCACGGGGTACATCCCATACCTCATATGGTGTACAGTCCACGGGGTGCAGAACATCCCATACCTCATATGGTGTACAGTCCACAGGGTGCAGAACATCCCATACCTCATATGGTGTACATTCCACGGGGTGGAGAACATCCCATACCTCATATGGTGTACAGTCCACAGGGTACATCCCATACCTCATATGGTGTACAGTCCACGGGGTGCAGAACATCCCATACCTCATATGGTGTACATTCCACGGGGTGCAGAACATCCCATACCTCATATGGTGTACAGTCCACGGGGTGCAGAACATCCCATACCTCATATGGTGTACAGTCCACAGGGTGCAGAACATCCCATACCTCATATGGTGTACAGTCCACGGGGTGCAGAACATCCCATACCTCATATGGTGTACAGTCCATGGGGTACATCCCATACCTCATATGGTGTACAGTCCACGGGGTACATCCCATACCTCATATGGTATACAGTCCACGGGGTACAGAACATCCCATACCTTATATAGTGTACAGTCCACGGGGTGCAGAACATTCCATACCTCATATGGTGTACAGTCCACGGGGTGCAGAACATCCCATACCTCATATGGTGTACAGTCCACGGGGTACATCCCATACCTCATATGGTGTACAGTCCACGGGGTGCAGAACATCCCATACCTCATATGGTGTACAGTCCACGGGGTACATCCCATACCTCATATGGTGTACAGTCCCCGGGGTGCAGAACATCCCATACCTCATATGGTGTACAGTCCATGGGGTACATCCCATACCTCATATGGTGTACAGTCCATGGGGTACATCCCATACCTCATATGGTATACAGTCCACAGGTGCAGAACATCCCATACCTCATATAGTGTACAGTCCACGGGGTGCAGAACATTCCATACCTCATATGGTGTACAGACCACGGGGTACATCCCATACCTCATATGGTGTACAGTCCACGGGGTGCAGAACATTCCATACCGCATATGGTGTACAGTCCACAGGGTACATCCCATACCTCATATGGTGTACAGTCCACGGGGTGCAGAACATCCCATACCTCAAATGGTGTACAGTCCATGGGGTGCAGAACATCCCATACCTCATATAGTGTACAGTCCACGGGGTACATCCCATACCTCATATGGTGTACAGTCCACGGGGTGCAGAACATCCCATACCTCATATGGTGTACAGTCCACGGGGTACATCCCATACCTCATATGGTGTACAGTCCACAGGGTGCAGAACATCCCATACCTCATATGGTGTACAGTCCACAGGGTACATCCCATACCTCATATGGTGTACAGTCCACAGGGTACATCCCATACCTCATATGGTGTACAGTCCACGGGGTGCAGAACACCCCATACCTCATATGGTGTACAGTCCACGGGGTACATCCCATACCTCATATGGTGTACAGTCCACGGGGTGTAGAACATCCCATACCTCATATGGTGTACAGTCCACGGGGTGCAGAACATCCCATACCTCATATGGTGTACAGTCCACGAGGTGCAGAACATCCCATACCTCATAGTGTATAGCACACGGGGTGCAGAACATCCCATACCTCATAGTGTATAGCACACGGGGTGCAGAGCATCCCATACCTCATATAGTATACAGTCCACGGGGTACATCACATACCTCATATAGTATACAGTCCACAGGGGGTAAACAATCTGTGATGGAACCTATCCCTTCACTCCGCTTGAGGGCTTCTGTCAGTATACCGCTTCCTAAGTCCTGGAACACGAGTCCAATGGATCTGGCTATAGAGATCCCCAAAAACCAGACAACACCAGTCTTGAAGTACATCAGGAATAGCCTTTTATTTGAAATCTCCCATAAATATATACAGCAGGATGACTAAAACCCAACTTTATTAGCATGAGGTTATTATCTAATCATTGACCCAGACTAGTTGACTGAGAGATAAGACTTTTCAGGGTAAGACTTTACGTCTCCTAGCTCACTGACTGACTATTCAATACACAATACTATAAACATCAACACAGGTTTAAGTAGCACAAACAACAATGTGTGGAATACTCTTACAAGCCAGACTAGACTCATTTACACAACAGACAGGTGGTTGGAGTTCATGACATTAGCTTCTGACAGTTTGTGTCCCAACAGTGTGATTCAGTCTATTGCTAATATGGCAAATACATATCCAGAGTCTGTGTGTCTTGGGGGGGGGGGCATGGACCTGAATCCAAGTAACACCAGCTCAAGGGTCCCCAGGCATACAGCTCACAAAGAGCACCGTTCCCCCAAATACCAGGGCCCATAATCACAAGGCAAGAGGCTGGCATTCCGTCCCCTCCAACAGCCTCTGTCCCGGCTAGGTCTGTCACACATTCCATACCTCATATGGTGTACAGTTCACGGGGTGCAGTCCATGGTCCACTGATAATATTCCAACAGCCCATTGGCTTAAGAGCATAACCCAGTCTTACAGCCCAGGGCATACAGAGTCTATGGTGTGCAAAACATTGTCCACTGGGTACAGCTAGTACAGGGGTCACTGAAACCGGTTTTAGGAGTTCATCATCTCACGAAGGCATCTCACCTGGTTCAGAAGGAAGTCCATAGAAGGTGTCAGTCAGAGGGGTCATGACACAAGCAGTAGAGGCCTGGGCACCAGGATCCAGAATACAATGTCAGGAAAGAGTCAGATGCAGAATACAATGTCAGGGAACAGTCAGATCCAGAATACAATGTCAGAGAACAGTCAGATCCAGAATACAATGTCAGGGAACAGTCAGATCCAGAATACAATGTCAGAGAACAGTCAGATCCAGAATACAATGTCAGGGAATAGTCAGATCCAGAATACAATGTCAGAGAACAGTCAGATCCAGAATACAATGTCAGGGAACAGTCAGATCCAGAATACAATGTCAGAGAACAGTCAGATCCAGAATACAATGTCAGAGAACAGAATACAATGTCAGGGAACAGTCAGATCCCGAATACAATGTCAGGGAACAGTCAGATCCAGAATACAATGTCAGGGAACAGTCGGATCCAGAATAAATTGTCAGAGAACAGTCAGATCCAGAATACAATGTCCGAGAACAGTCAGATCCAGAATACAATGTCAGGGAACAGTCAGATCCAGAATACAATGTCAGAGAACAGTCAGATCCAGAATACAATGTCAGGGAACAGTCAGATCCAGAATACAATGTCAGGGAACAGAATACAATGTCAGGGAACAGTCAGATCCAGAAAACAATGTCAGGGAACAGTCAGATCCAGAATACAATGTCAGGGAACAGAATACAATGTCAGGGAACAGTCAGATCCAGAATACAATGTCAGGGAACAGTCAGATCCAGAATACAATGTCAGAGAACAGTCAGATCCAGAATACAATGTCAGAGAACAGTCAGATCCAGAATACAATGTCAGAGAACAGTCAGATCCAGAATACAATGTCAGGGAACAGTCAGATTCAGAATACAATGTCAGAGAATAGTCAGATCCAGAATACAATGTCAGAGAACAGAATACAATGTCAGGGAACAGTCAGATCCAGAATACAATGTCAGGGAACAGTCAGATCCAGAATACAATGTCAGGGAACAGTCAGATCCGGAATACAATGTCAGAGAACAGTCAGAGAACAGAATACAATGTCAGGGAACAGTCAGATCCAGAATACAATGTCAGGGAACAGTCGGATCCAGAATACAATGTCAGAGAACAGTCAGATCCAGAATACAATGTCAGGGAACAGTCGGATCCAGAATACAATGTCAGAGAACAGTCGGATCAAGAATACAATGTCAGGGAACAGTCAGATCCAGAATACAATGTCAGAGAACAGTCAGATCCAGAATACAATGTCAGGGAACGGTCAGATCCAGAATACAATGTCAGGGAACAGAATACAATGTCAGGGAACAGTCAGATCCAGAAAGCAATGTCAGGGAACAGTCAGATCCAGAATACAATGTCAGGGAACAGAATACAATGTCAGGGAACAGTCAGATCCAGAATACAATGTCAGAGAACAGTCAGATACAGAATACAATGTCAGAGAACAGTCAGATCCAGAATACAATGTCAGGGAACAGTCAGATCCAGAATACAATTGTCAGAGAACAGTCAGATCCAGAATACAATGTCAGGGAACAGTCAGATCCAGAATACAATGTCAGAGAACAGTCAGATACAGAATACAATGTCAGGGAACAGTCAGATCCAGAATACAATGTCAGAGAACAGTCAGATCCAGAATACAATGTCAGGTAACAGTCAGATCCAGAATACAATGTCAGAGAACAGTCAGATCCAGAATACAATGTCAGGGAACAGTCAGATCCCGAATACAATGTCAGGGAACAGTCAGATCCAGAATACAATGTCAGAGAACAGAATACAATGTCAGAGAACAGTCAGATCCAGAATACAATGTCAGGGAACAGTCAGATCCAGAATACAATGTCAGAGAACAGTCAGATCCAGAATACAATGTCAGGGAACAGTCAGATCCAGAATACAATGTCAGAGAACAGTCAGATCCAGAATACAATGTCAGGGAACAGTCAGATCCAGAATACAATGTCAGGGAACAGTCAGATCCAGAATACAATTTTAGGGAACAGAATACAATGTCAGGGAACAGTCAGATCCAGAATACAATGTCAGGGAACAGTCAGATCCAGAATACAATGTCAGGGAACAGTCAGATCCAGAATACAATGTCAGAGAACAGTCAGATCCAGAATACAATTGTCAGGGAAGAGTCAGATCCAGAATACAATGTCAGAGAACATTCGGATCCAGAATACAATGCCAGAGAACAGTCAGATCCAGAATACAATGTCAGGAAACAGTCAGATCCAGAATACAATGTCAGGGAAGAGTCAGATCCAGAATACAATGTCAGAGAACAGTCAGATCCAGAATA
Source organism: Lithobates sylvaticus (assembly GCA_028564925.1). Taxonomy (NCBI): domain Eukaryota; kingdom Metazoa; phylum Chordata; class Amphibia; order Anura; family Ranidae; genus Lithobates; species Lithobates sylvaticus. The sequence goes on from CM053030.1 coordinate 1,001,827, forward strand.
CAATGTCAGGAAACAGTCAGATCCAGAATACAATGTTAGAGAACAGTCAGATCCAGAATACAATGTCAGGGAAGAGTCAGATCCAGAATACAATGTCAGAGAACATTCGGATCCAGAATACAATGTCAGAGAACATTCGGATCCAGAATACAATGTCAGAGAACAGTCAGATCCAGAATACAATTGTCAGAGAACAGTCAGATCCAGAATACAATGTCAGGGAATAGTCAGATCCAGAATACAATTGTCAGAGAACAGAATACAATGTCAGGGAACAGTCAGATCCAGAATACAATGTCAGGGAACAGTCAGATCCAGAATACAATGTCAGGGAACAGTCAGATCCAGAATACAATGTCAGGGAACAGTCAGATGCAGAATACAATGTCAGGGAACAGTCAGATCCAGAACACAATGTAACTGTGACTGTTTCCTATCAATTGTATTCCTGATATCTATCTATTTTCTGACAATATTAAGGAACAGTCAGACACAGAATACAATGTCAGGGAACAGTCAGATCCAGAATACAATGTCAGGGAACAGTCAGATCCAGAATACAATGTCAGGGAACAGTCAGATCCAGAATACAATGTCAGAGAACAGTCAGATCCAGAATACAATGTCAGGGCATAGTCAGATCCAGAATACAATGTCAGGGAACAGTCAGATCCAGAATACAATGTCAGGGAACAGTCAGATCCAGAATACAATGTCAGAGAACAGAATACAATGTCAGGGAACAGTCAGATCCAGAATACAATGTCAGAGAACAATCAGATCCAGAATACAATGTCAGATACCAGAATACAATGTCAGTGAACAGTCAGATCCAGAATACAGATTTCCAGAATACATGTATGTCAGGGCATAGTCAGATCCAGAATACAATGTCAGGGAACAGTCAGATCCAGAATACAATGTCAGGGAACAGTCAGATTCAGAATACAATGTCAGAGAACAGAATACAATGTCAGGGAACAGTCAGATCCAGAATACAATGTCAGAGAACAGAATACAATGTCAGGGAACAGAATACAGATCCAGAATACAATGTCAGGGAACAGTCAGATCCAGAATACAATGTCAGGGAACAGTCAGATCCGGAATACAATGTGTCAGAGAACAGTCAGAGAACAGAATACAAGGTCAGGGAACAGTCAGATCCAGAATACAATGTCAGGGAACAGTCGGATCCAGAATACACTGTCAGAGAACAGTCAGATCACAGAATACAATGTCAGAATACAATGTCAGGGAACAGTCGGATCCAGAATAGAATACAATGTCAGAGAAACAGTCAGATCAGAGTCAGGGAACAGTCAGATCCAGAATACAATGTCAGGGAACAGTCAGATCAGGAATACAATGTCAGAGAACAGTCAGATCCAGAAATACAATGTCAGGGAACAGTCAGATCCAGAAAGCAATGTCAGAGAACAGTCAGATCCAGAATACAATGTCAGATCCAGAACAGTCAGGGAACAGTCAGATCCAGAATACAATGTCAGGGAACAGAATACAATGTCAGGGAACAGTCAGATCCAGAATACAATTGTCAAAGAACAGTCAGGGAACAGTCAGATCCAGAATACAATGTCAGAGAACAGTCAGATCCAGAATACAATGTCAGGGAACAGTCAGATCCAGAATACAATTGTCAAAGAACAGTCAGATCCAGAATACAATGTCAGGGAACAGTCAGATCCAGAATACAATGTCAGAGAACAGTCAGATCCAGAATACAATGTCAGGGAACAGTCAGATCCAGAATACAATGTCAGAGAACAGTCAGATCCAGAATACAATGTCAGGGAACAGTCAGATCCAGAATACAATGTCAGAGAACAGTCAGATCCAGAATACAATGTCAGAGAACAGAATACAATGTCAGGGAACAGTCAGATCCAGAATACAATGTCAGGGAACAGTCAGATCCAGAATACAATGTCAGAGAACAGAATACAATGTCAGGGAACAGTCAGATCCAGAATACAATGTCAGGGAACAGTCGGATCCAGAATACAATGTCAGAGAACAGTCAGAGAACAGTCAGATCCAGAATACAATGTCAGGGAACAGTCAGATCCAGAATACAATGTCAGGGAACAGAATACAATGTCAGGGAACAGTCAGATCCAGAATACAATGTCAGGGAACAGTCAGATCCAGAATACAATGTCAGAGAACAGTCAGATCCAGAATACAATGTCAGAGAACAGTCAGATCCAGAATACAATTGTCAGGGAACATTCAGATCCAGAATACAATGTCAGGGAAGAGTCAGATCCAGAATACAATGTCAGAGAACATTCGGATCCAGAATACAATGTCAGAGAACATTCGGATCCAGAATACAATGTCAGAGAACAGTCAGATCCAGAATACAATTGTCAGAGAACAGTCAGATCCAGAATACAATGTCAGGGAATAGTCAGATCCAGAATACAATGTCAGAGAACAGAATACAATGTCAGGGAACAGTCAGATCCAGAATACAATGTCAGGGAACAGTCAGATCCAGAATACAATGTCAGGGAACAGTCAGATCCAGAATACAATGTCAGGGAACAGTCAGATCCAGAATACAATGTCAGTCAGGGAACAGTCAGATCCAGAATACAATGTAACTGTGACTGTTTCCTATCAATTGTATGGCTGTTTCCTGATATCTATCTATTTTCTGACAACATTAAGGAACAGTCAGACACAGAATACAATGTCAGAGAACAGTCAGATCCAGAATACAATGTCAGAGAACAGTCAGATCCAGAATACAATGTCAGGGAACAGTCAGATCCAGAATACAATGTCAGAGAACAGTCAGATCCAGAATACAATGTCAGGGCATAGTCAGATCCAGAATACAATGTCAGGGAACAGTCAGATCCAGAATACAATGTCAGGGAACAGTCAGATCCAGAATACAATGTCAGGGAACAGTCAGATCCAGAATACAATGTCAGGGAACAGTCAGATCCAGAATACAATGTCAGAGAACAATCAGATCCAGAATACAATGTCAGGGCATAGTCAGATCCAGAATACAATGTCAGAGAACAGTCAGATCCAGAATACAATGTCAGGGAACAGTCAGATTCAGAATACAATGTCAGAGAATAGTCAGATCCAGAATACAATGTCAGAGAACAGAATACAATGTCAGGGAACAGTCAGATCCAGAATACAATGTCAGGGAACAGTCAGATCCAGAATACAATGTCAGGGAACAGTCAGATCCGGAATACAATGTCAGAGAACAGTCAGAGAACAGAATACAATGTCAGGGAACAGTCAGATCCAGAATACAATGTCAGGGAACAGTCGGATCCAGAATACAATGTCAGAGAACAGTCGGATCCAGAATACAATGTCAGGGAACAGTCGGATCCAGAATACAATGTCAGAGAACAGTCAGATCAAGAATACAATGTCAGGGAACAGTCAGATCCAGAATACAATGTCAGAGAACAGTCAGATCCAGAATACAATGTCAGGGAACAGTCAGATCCAGAAAGCAATGTCAGGGAACAGTCAGATCCAGAATACAATGTCAAGGAACAGAATACAATGTCAGGGAACAGTCAGATCCAGAATACAATTGTCAAAGAACAGTCAGATACAGAATACAATGTCAGAGAACAGTCAGATCCAGAATACAATGTCAGGGAACAGTCAGATCCAGAATACAATTGTCAAAGAACAGTCAGATCCAGAATACAATGTCAGGGAACAGTCAGATCCAGAATACAATGTCAGAGAACAGTCAGATCCAGAATACAATGTCAGGGAACAGTCAGATCCAGAATACAATGTCAGAGAACAGTCAGATCCAGAATACAATGTCAGGGAACAGTCAGATCCAGAATACAATGTCAGAGAACAGTCAGATCCAGAATACAATGTCAGAGAACAGAATACAATGTCAGGGAACAGTCAGATCCAGAATACAATGTCAGGGAACAGTCAGAACAGTCAGATCCAGAATACAATGTCAGAGAACAGAATACAATGTCAGGGAACAGTCAGATCCAGAATACAATGTCAGGGAACAGTCGGATCCAGAATACAATGTCAGAGAACAGTCAGATCCAGAATACAATGTCAGGGAACAGTCAGATCCAGAATACAATGTCAGGGAACAGTCGGATCCAGAATACAATGTCAGAGAACAGTCAGATCCAGAATACAATGTCAGGGAACAGTCAGATCCAGAATACAATGCCAGAGAACAGTCAGATCCAGAATACAATGTCAGAGAACAGTCAGATCCAGAATACAATTGTCAGGGAACATTCAGATCCAGAATACAATGTCAGGGAAGAGTCAGATCCAGAATACAATGTCAGAGAACAGTCAGATCCAAAATACAATTGTCAGAGAACAGTCAGATCCAGAATACAATGTCAGGGAACAGTCAGATCCAGAATACAATGTCAGGGAACAGTCAGATCCAGAATACAATGTCAGGGAACAGTCAGATCCAGAATACAATGTAACTGTGACTGTTTCCTATCAATTGTATTCAGCAGCTGGCTGTTTCCTGATATCTATCTATTTTCTGACAATATTAAGGAACAGTCAGATCCAGAATACAATGTCAGAGAACAGTCAGATCCAGAATACAATTGTCAGAGAACAGTCAGATCCAGAATACAATTGTCAGAGAACAGTCAGATCCAGAATACAATGTCAGAGAACAGTCAGATCCAGAATACAATGTCAGAGAACAGTCAGATCCAGAATACAATTGTCAGAGAACAGTCAGATCCAGAATACAATGTCAGAGAACAGTCAAATCCAGAATACAATGTCAGAGAACAGTCAGATCCAGAATACAATTGTCAGAGAACAGTCAGATCCAGAATACAATTGTCAGAGAACAGTCAGATCCAGAATACAATGTCAGGGAACAGTCAGATCCAGAATACAATGTCAGGGAACAGTCAGATCCAGAATACAATGTCAGAGAACAGTCAGATCCAGAATACAATGTCAGGGAACAGTCAGATCCAGAATACAATGTCAGAGAACAGTCAGATCCAGAATACAATGTCAGAGAACAGTCAGATCCAGAATACAATTGTCAGAGAACAGTCAGATCCAGAATACAATGTCAGGGAACAGTCAGATCCAGAATCCAGAACAATCAGATGAATACAATGTCAGAGAACAGTCAGATCCAGAAAACAATGTCAGGGAACAGTCAGATCCAGAATACAATGTCAGAGAACAGTGAGATCCAGAATACAATGTCAGGGAACAGTCATATCCAGAATACAATGTCAGAGAACAGTCAGATCCAGAATACAATTGTCAGAGAACAGTCAGATCCAGAATACAATGTCAGGGAACAGTCAGATCCAGAATACAATGTCAGAGAACAGTCAGATCCAGAATACAATGTCAGAGAACAGTCAGATCCAGAATACAATTGTCAGAGAACAGTCAGATCCAGAATACAATGTCAGAGAACAGTCAAATCCAGAATACAATGTCAGAGAACAGTCAGATCCAGAATACAATGTTAGAGAACAGTCAGATCCAGAATACAATGTCAGAGAACAGTCAGATCCAGAATACAATGTCAGAGAACAGTCAGATCCAGAATACAATGTCAGGGAACAGTCAGATCCAGAATACAATGTCAGAGAACAGTCAGATCCAGAATACAATGTCAGGGAACAGTCAGATCCAGAATACAATGTCAGAGAACAGTCAGATCCAGAATACAATGTCAGAGAACAGTCAGATCCAGAATACAATTGTCAGAGAACAGTCAGATCCAGAATACAATGTCAGGGAACAGTCAGATCCAGAGACAGAACACAATGTCAGAGAACAGTCAGATCCAGAAAACAATGGCAGGGAACAGTCAGACCCAGAATACAATGTCAGAGAACAGTGAGATCCAGAATACAATGTCAGGGAACAGTCAGATCCAGAATACAATGTCAGAGAACAGTCAGATCCAGAATACAATTCCAGAATACAATGTCAGGGAACAGTCAGATCCAGAATACAATGTCAGGGAACAGTCAGATCCAGAATACAATGTCAGGGAACAGTCAGATCCAGAATACAATGTCAGGGAACAGTCAGATCCAGAATACAATGTCAGGGAACAGTCAGATCCAGAATACAATGTCAGGGAACAGTCAGATCCAGAATACAATGTCAGAGAACAGTCAGATCCAGAATACAATGTCAGAGAACAGTCAGATCCAGAATACAATGTCAGAGAACAGTCAGATCCAGAATACAATGTCAGGGAACATTCAGATCCAGAATACAATGTCAGGGAAGAGTCAGATCCAGAATACAATGTCAGAGAACAGTCAGATCCAGAATACAATGTCAGAGAACAGTCAGATCCAGAATACAATGTCAGGGAACAGAATACAATGTCAGGGAACAGTCAGATCCAGAATACAATGTCAGGGAACAGTCAGATCCAGAATACAATGTAACTGTGACTGTTTCCTATCAATTGTATTCAGCAGCTGGCTGTTTCCTGATATCTATCTATTTTCTGACAATATTAAGGAACAGTCAGATCCAGAATACAATGTCAGAGAACATTCGGATCCAGAATACAATGTCAGAGAACAGTCAGATCCAGAATACAATTGTCAGAGAACAGTCAGATCCAGAATACAATGTCAGAGAACAGTCAGATCCAGAATACAATGTCAGAGAACAGTCAGATCCAGAATACAATTGTCAGAGAACAGTCAGATCCAGAATACAATGTCAGAGAACAGTCAAATCCAGAATACAATGTCAGAGAACAGTCAGATCCAGAATACAATTGTCAGAGAACAGTCAGATCCAGAATACAATTGTCAGAGAACAGTCAGATCCAGAATACAATGTCAGGGAACAGTCAGATCCAGAATACAATGTCAGAGAACAGAATACAATGTCAGAATACAATGTCAGAGAACAGTCAGATCCAGAATACAATGTCAGGGAACAGTCAGATCCAGAATACAATGTCAGAGAACAGTCAGATCCAGAATACAATGTCAGAGAACAGTCAGATCCAGAATACAATTGTCAGAGAACAGTCAGATCCAGAATACAATGTCAGGGAACAGTGAGATCCAGAATACAATGTCAGAGAACAGTGAGATCCAGAATACAATGTCAGGGAACAGTCAGATCCAGAATACAATGTCAGAGAACAGTCAGATCCAGAATACAATGTCAGGGAACAGTCAGATCCAGAATACAATGTCAGAGAACAGTCAGATCCAGAATACAATGTCAGGGAACAGTCAGATCCAGAATACAATGTCAGAGAACAGTGAGATCCAGAATACAATGTCAGGGAACAGTCAGATCCAGAATACAATGTCAGAGAACAGTCAGATCCAGAATACAATGTCAGGGAACAGTCAGATCCAGAACACAATGTCAGAGAACAGTCAGATCCAGAAAACAATGTCAGGGAACAGTCAGATCCAGAATACAATGTCAGAGAACAGTGAGATCCAGAATACAATGTCAGGGAACAGTCAGATCCAGAATACAATGTCAGAGAACAGTCAGATCCAGAATACAATTGTCAGAGAACAGTCAGATCCAGAATACAATGTCAGGGAACAGTCAGATCCAGAATACAATGTCAGAGAACAGTCAGATCCAGAATACAATGTCAGAGAACAGTCAGATCCCGAATACAATTGTCAGAGAACAGTCAGATCCAGAATACAATGTCAGAGAACAGTGAGATCCAGAATACAATGTCAGGGAACAGTCAGATCCAGAATACAATGTCAGAGAACAGTCAGATCCAGAATACAATGTCAGGGAACAGTCAGATCCAGAACACAATGTCAGAGAACAGTCAGATCCAGAAAACAATGTCAGGGAACAGTCAGATCCAGAATACAATGTCAGAGAACAGTGAGATCCAGAATACAATGTCAGGGAACAGTCAGATCCAGAATACAATGTCAGAGAACAGTCAGATCCAGAATACAATTGTCAGAGAACAGTCAGATCCAGAATACAATGTCAGGGAACAGTCAGATCCAGAATACAATGTCAGAGAACAGTCAGATCCAGAATACAATGTCAGAGAACAGTCAGAGAACAGTCAGATCCAGAATACAATTGTCAGAGAACAGTCAGATCCAGAATACAATGTCAGAGAACAGTCAAATCCAGAATACAATGTCAGAGAACAGTCAGATCCAGAATACAATTGTTAGAGAACAGTCAGATCCAGAATACAATTGTCAGAGAACAGTCAGATCCAGAATACAATGTCAGGGAACAGTCAGATCCAGAATACAATGTCAGGGAACAGTCAGATCCAGAATACAATGTCAGAGAACAGTCAGATCCAGAATACAATGTCAGGGAACAGTCAGATCCAGAATACAATGTCAGAGAACAGTCAGATCCAGAATACAATGTCAGAGAACAGTCAGATCCAGAATACAATTGTCAGAGAACAGTCAGATCCAGAATACAATGTCAGGGAACAGTCAGATCCAGAACACAATGTCAGAGAACAGTCAGATCCAGAAAACAATGTCAGGGAACAGTCAGATCCAGAATACAATGTCAGAGAACAGTCAGATCCAGAATACAATGTCAGGGAACAGTCAGATCCAGAATACAATGTCAGAGAACAGTCAGATCCAGAATACAATTGTCAGAGAACAGTCAGATCCAGAATACAATGTCAGGGAACAGTCAGATCCAGAATACAATGTCAGAGAACAGTCAGATCCAGAATACAATGTCAGAGAACAGTCAGATCCAGAATACAATTGTCAGAGAACAGTCAGATCCAGAATACAATGTCAGAGAACAGTCAGATCCAGAATACAATGTCAGAGAACAGTCAGATCCAGAATACAATTGTTAGAGAACAGTCAGATCCAGAATACAATTGTCAGAGAACAGTCAGATCCAGAATACAATGTCAGGGAACAGTCAGATCCAGAATACAATGTCAGGGAACAGTCAGATCCAGAATACAATGTCAGAGAACAGTCAGATCCAGAATACAATGTCAGGGAACAGTCAGATCCAGAATACAATGTCAGAGAACAGTCAGATCCAGAATACAATGTCAGAGAACAGTCAGATCCAGAATACAATTGTCAGAGAACAGTCAGATCCAGAATACAATGTCAGGGAACAGTCAGATCCAGAACACAATGTCAGAGAACAGTCAGATCCAGAAAACAATGTCAGGGAACAGTCAGATCCAGAATACAATGTCAGAGAACAGTGAGATCCAGAATACAATGTCAGGGAACAGTCAGATCCAGAATACAATGTCAGAGAACAGTCAGATCCAGAATACAATGTCAGAGAACAGTCAGATCCAGAATACAATGTCAGAGAACAGTCAGATCCAGAATACAATGTCAGGGAACAGTCAGATCCAGAATACAATGTCAGGGAACAGTCAGATCCAGAATACAATGTCAGGGAACAGTCAGATCCAGAATACAATGTCAGGGAACAGTCAGATCCAGAATACAATGTCAGGGAACAGTCAGATCCAGAATACAATGTCAGAGAACAGTCAGATCCAGAATACAATGTCAGAGAACAGTCAGATCCAGAATACAATGTCAGGGAACAGTCAGATCCAGAATACAATGTAACTGTGACTGTTTCCTATCAATTGTATTCAGCAGCTGGCTGTTTCCTGATATCTATCTATTTTCTGACAATATTAAGGAACAGTCAAACACAGAATACAATGTCAGGGAACAGTCAGACACAGAATACGGTGTCATAGAATTTTTAGATAAAGAATGTAGATACAGAGAACAATAATACAATACATTGTTAAGCGGACATTCAGACTCACGTTCTGGTTGCTAAGGAACATTCAGAAACAGAGGATGGTGTCAGGGAAACGAGTGATGGATACAGAATATTGTGTACAGGGGTCACTAGAGCCGGTTCTAGGAGTTCATCTTCTCATGAAGGCATCTCACCTGGTTCAGAAGGAAGTCCATAGGCCTGGGCGCTGGTTGTAAGGTAGGGGTCCAGACACAAGCAGCAGAGGCCTGGGCGCTGGTTGTAAGGTAGGGGTCCAGACACAAGCAGTGAAGGCCTGGGCCCTGGTTGTAAGGTGGGGGTCCAGACACAAGCAGCAGAGGCCTGGGCCCTGGTTGTAAGGTAGTGGTCCAGACCCTGACACAAGCAGCAGAGGCCTGGGCACCAGTTTTAAGGTAGGGGTCCAGACTTCACACAAGCACTAGAGGCCTAGGCACCATTATTGAGGTACGGGTTCAGACCCTGACACAAGCAGTGGAGGCCTGAGCACTATCACATGTAGGTTTGGAGGACACAGGACCCCATTTAACCCTTCAGATGTCAGGGTGACCCTTTACACCCCTCAGACTGGGCCCTGCTGAGGATGTAGAATCTCTCAGAGACCCTCAGAATTAACCAACTCCCATCCGGAGATCTGAGGTGTGCAGGTGAGGCATCGGTTACTGATTAACTGCAGAGTAAACACATGAAATCAGACAGAGGGAGATTGGCTTCTGTGTCAGGCAGGAAACAACTAATAAAACATGAGAACCTGCCAGTCCTATAGGCGATGGTCCACCGAGTTACCCTAACGGACGTGTGTGTGCGATTCTCCTCCATCACCTCCCCCTTCTGAACGCAGAAGACAATTCACAATACAATCTTACCTTGTGTGGTCTTACAATAAATAGGAATGGAAGTGTCCATCCAGGTCCCCCCCCCCCCCCAGAAGGTTCACAAACTCCAATCTCTGTTCATGGAGTGCGTTCTTATCATCAACCCGAATGTTCTACATACCAGGACTAAACCTGATCTGCACCAGCCACATGAATTGGCAGGAGATCTGAATCTGGTTGTGTATAGGGGGTTCTGAATAGGTAGTTGTGGTTCTGTATAGGGGGTTCTGGTTGTGTATAGGGAGTTCTGGTTGTGTTGTGTGGATCTGGTTTTGTATATGGGGTTCTGGTTCTGTATAGGGAGTTCTGGTTGTGTATAGGGGGTTCTGATTCTGTATAGGGGGTTCTGGTTCTGTATAGGGGGTTCTGGTTCTGTATAGGGGGTTCTGGTTGTGTAGTGTGGATCGGGTTTTGTATAGGGAGTTCTGGTTGTGTAGTGTGGATCTGGTTCTGTATAGGGGGTTCTGGTTGTGTAGTGTGGATCTGGTTTTGTATAGGGGGTTCTGTATAGAATGTTCTGGTTGTGTATAGGGGGTTCTGGTTCTTTATAGGGGGTTCTGGTTCTGTATAGGGGGTTCTGGTTCTGTATAGGGGGTTACTGGTTGTGTATAGGGGGTTCTGGTTCTGTATAGGGGGTTCTGGTTCTGTATAGGGGGGTTCTGGTTCTGTATAGGGAGTTCTGGTTCTGTATAGGGAGTTCTGGTTGTGTATAGGGGGGTTCTGGTTCTGTATAGGGAGTTCTGGTTCTGTATAGGGAGTTCTGGTTCTGTATAGGGGGTTCTGGTTCTGTATAGGGGGTTATGGTTCTGTATAGGGAGTTTTGGTTCTGTATAGGGGGTTCTGGTTCTGTATAGGGGGTTCTGGTTCTGTATAGGGGGTTCTGGTTCTGTATAAGGGGTTCTGGTTCTGTATAGGGAGTTCTGGTTCTGTATATGGGGTTCTGGTTCTGTATAGGGGGGTTCTGGTTCTGTATAGGGAGTTTTGGTTCTGTATAGGGGGTTCTGGTTCTGTATAGGGGGGTTCTGGTTCTGTATAGGGAGTTTTGGTTCTGTATAGGGGGTTCTGGTTCTGTATAGGGGGGTTCTGGTTCTGTATAGGGGGTTCTGGCTGTGGCAGTACTCACGCTCTGTAAATAGGAGTGACCCTGGAAGAGGCGGTACTTATATTATGTACATAGCAGTGACCTTGGAAGGGGCGTTACTCACACGCTTTTCACATCCAAGTGACCTCTACAGGGGTGTATAGTGGGTTCTGGTTGAGGCGGTACTCACACTCTGCCCCTTTAGGGGTCACTCAGACCTACAAAATGTAAGTAGCACTCCTTCCAGGGTCACTCATGTGTACAGCGTGTGAGTACCGCCTCTTCCACGGTCACTGCTAGGTACATAATGTAAGTACCGCCTCTTCCAGGGTCTCTCTTAAGTACAGCATGTGTACATTTTGTAAGTCTGAGTGACCCTGGAAGGGGCGGTACTTACATTTGGTAGATCTGAGTGACCCTGAAAGGGGAGGTACTCACACTCTGCACATAGCAGTGACCCTGAAAGGGGAGGTACTCACACTCTGCCCATAGCATTGACCCTGAAAGGGGAGGTACTCACACTCTGCCCATAGCATTGACCCTGAAAGGGGAGGTACTCACACTCTGTCCATAGCAGTGACCCTGAAAGGGGCAGTACTTATATTCTGTAGGTCTGAGCGAACCTGGAAGGGGCGGTACTTATTTTCTGCACATAGGAGTGACCCCAGAAGGGGCGGTACTTACATTGCGGATGACAGATGAGACGATCTCATGAATCTCAGAGGAGACCTGGTTGCTGCTCATGGCAGAGGTGAAGGACGGGGATGACGGTTGGTTGGTGGGTGGAGACCTCAGGATGATAATGGGGGGCCCTCTGTCAGCCCTTCTCCTTATCGCACGGTCGCTGTGGGGGGCTTCCAGGCATCATAACCTGCCAGAGAGAGAGAGACAGAGTGACATCACCTGTCTGACAGTGACATCATAGAGGAGGAGAAAGTGACATCACCTGTCTGACAGTGACATCATAGAGGAGGAGAAAGTGACATCACCTGTCTGATAGTGACGTGCAGAGTAGTGATGTCATAGTGAACCTGCAATCTGATTGAAGATATTTCTGTGCAGGAAATCACAGGGAGTCGCTGGCACTGACCTCCCCGATGGGACACTCTGGAGTCACCGGGCTTATGTTGGTGACGCTGTGCACATGGTGCTAATAACAGGTGTACAGAGACACCCCGGGGACAGAACATGCAGGTGAGACTAATAATGTGTCCAGTACAGGAACATCTCTGCATGGGCTGACACCTGCTGGTGGGAACCAGTACTGCACAGACAGAAATCACAGCACTAGATCCACACTTCACAAAACATCCAAAGAAGTCAATCAGCACTGTGCCCTCCTCTCATGTGCCCTCCCCTCCTGTGCCCTCCTCTCATGTGCCCTCCCCCTCCTGTGCCCTCCCCCTCCTGTGCCCTCCTCTCCGCGACCGGAAAGTAACTGCGTGAAAGAACGTGACTGGACAAGAACATGAGTAGCGTGATCAGACTAAGACGTGAGTAGCACACGGACCGAGGCTGCACGAAAACGCAACCTGCATAAGAAACGCCGGTCGCACGAGTACGTAAACCGATGAACAACAAGAGAAACCTGGGAAACGAGAGAAACATGAAACGTGAGTTGGCATAAAAACAAACAGTTGCACGAGACACGTAAGTTGCACGAGACACGTAAGTTGCACGAGACACGTAAGTTGCACGAGACACGTAAGTTGCACGAGAAACGTAAGTTGTACGAAATATGTGAGCAGTGCAAGAAAACAGATGAGGAGACTTGCCACTGAACAAGCCAATTAAAAACGATCATCTCAATCTGTTTGACCCATAGACGTGATGGGAAACCCGCAGTGGAAGAACATGGACAACACAGCTGTAAAAAATTACCAGAGAACATAATACCCCTGGTACCTAACAAGTGTAAGGATGTGGGTGCAGAAATGACAAGACCAATCAGCGCCGGAATGTGAACCTAATGACCACCCCCCCTACCGTATGCAGTAAGCGAGCCCGAGCAACCTGCCGCGCTAAGACAGGCAATTAAAAACGAACACTCAGGGCTAAGGTACCCACAGGACGTGGTGGGTAGTAGTAAAGGTGTATTGGTGAACGTGCAAGTATGACGTATGGACTACAGGCGAGAAGATTGTGGGGCGACAATCAATTAAAAACGAAAACCTCAGCCCGTATGGATCTGTAGACGTGACAGATCCTGGATGTAAGCACTAGCTAACGGAAATGCCGCAACGAAAGGCAATGACATGAAAAGGCATATGACATGCCCGTGAACACAACATGGGACACGCAAGAAACCATGAGAACATAAGAAACGTAAGAAAACAACGAGAAACGTAAGAAAACATGAGACACTTAAGAAAACACGAGAAACCATGAGACACGTAAGAAAGCGTAAGAAAGCCTGAGAAACGCAAGAAACGTGAGAAAACCTGGAAACATGAGAAACGTAGGAAAAAAACATGAAAAACATAAGAAAAAAGGAGACACGTAAGAAACCAGGGAAACACGAGAAACGTAAGAAAACACGAGAAACGTAAGAAACACGAGAAACGTAAGAAAACACGAGAAACGTAAGAAAACACGAGAAACGAGAAACGTAAGAAAACACGAGAAACGAAAGAAAACACGAGAAACGTAAGAAAACATGGAAACATGCGAAACGTAACAACCATGGAAAACATGAGAAATGTAAGAAAACCTGGGAAAACGTGAGAAACGCAAGAAACATGAAACGTAGGAAACATGAGAAACCGTAACTTGCCTGAGAACCGTGAAATTGCATGAGAACCGGAAATTGCATGAGAAACCAGAAATTGCATGAGAAACCAGAAATTGCATGAGAAACCAGAAATTGCATGAGAAACCAGAAATTGCATGAGAAACCAGAAATTGCATGAGAAACCCCAGCATGTGACCGAGTTCAGCTCAAACACCCAAAGTTTGACATGACCCCACATCTGCGATCAGTCCCCGACAAGATGCATCCTTCATGATAGGTCTACTTCAGCTCTTCCCATGGTCTAGCACCCAGTAATTCAAATGAGAAACGTAAAATCGCATGAGAACCTAAATGACCCAAAACTTACCTGAGAAATGTAACTCGCAGGAGAAACGTAAATCGCAAGAACACAAGTGCATGACCAAACTTACCTGAAAAACGCATGAGAAACGTAAAAAGCATGAGAAACGCAACATCACCCGGGAAACGCAACATCACCCGGGAAACGCAACATCACCCGGGAAACGCAAACCGCAAGAACACCAGTACATGACCACACTTACCTGAGAAACATAAAAACGCATGGGCAACATAAAAAACGCCTGGGCAACATAAAAAACGCATGAGAAACGTAACATCGCATGAGAAACGTAACATCGCATGAGAAACGTAACATCGCATGAGAAACGTAACATCGCATGAGAAACGTAACATCGCATGAGAAACGTAACATCGCAAGAACACCAGTACCTGACCACACTTACCTGAGAAACATAAAATCGCATGGGCAACATAAAAACGCCTGGGCAACATAAAAACGCATGGGCAACATAAAAACGCATGGGCAACATAAAAACGCATGGGCAACATAAAAACGCATGGGCAACATAAAAACGCATGGGCAACATAAAAAACGCATGGGCAACATAAAAACGCATGGGCAACATAAAAAACACATGGGAAACGTAACATCGCATGAGAAACGTAACATCGCATGAGAAACGTAACATCGCATGAGAAACGTAACATCGCATGAGAAACGTAACATCGCATGAGAAACGTAACATCGCATGAGAAACATAAATGCCACACTTACCTGAGAAATGAAGTACAACCACCGGCGCGGGAGGGAGAGGTGACTCCCTCGGAGCCAACGCCGCCGTTAGGCGGCCATGCTCCCCCAAACCCCCCCTTCCCCCGGAACCCAGGGAGAAGCGGGCGGGAGGGGGGAAGCGTCTCCCCCCTGGAGACAGAAAAGCTGATAGGCGGCCATGCTCCCCCAATCCCCCCCCTCCCCCCGGGAACCCAGGGAGAAGCGGGCGGGAGGGAGAGGCAGCTCCCTTGTGGAGCCAGCGCAGCTGTCGGCGGCCATGCCCCCCCCAATCCCCCCCCACCCAGGGAGAAGCAGGCGGGAGGGGGAAGCGTCTCCCACGTGGAGACAGCAAAAAAACTGACAGGCGGCCATGCTCCTCCCCCCCGAACCCAGGGAGACGCGGGCGGGAGGGAGAAGCATCTCCTCCGAGGAGACAGAGGCGGCCGTTTGTCGGGGACAGAGGGGCCGACAGGCGGCCGCACCCCCCCCCCTCCCCCGGCGGAACACCGGGAGAAGCGCCCCCCTGCGTGTGGCTAACCTGACCGGCCCCTGAATGGGGAGAATAGCGGCGGAATTATCCAGATGGGGGTCCGCCCGTGGAACCCCCTAAGCCAAGCTATGTCCCGCCCCTGAAGCAGGCGGGAGAAGCGGCCCCCTCATGTAGCCGGCCGATACCCCCCCTCTCCCGGCGGAGCGGAGCAAGGTAATGCTGCCACCAGCAGAGAAAGTAAAGCCGCCGAGCGTCCTGCTCGAATGATCCGAGACCCGGAAGTGACGTCAGCGTCGCCCGCAAATGACGCTGACACGAGAGCCTCCGACCATGAGGGGAGGAGGCGAAGGAGGGCAGGCTTTATGCAGCCTGACTCCTCCTACAAACACAGGCCGACCTGCGGTCAGCCTTTTCCTAAGTCCTCCTCACCATTCAACATCTGATGTATCTCCTCACCCACCATCCAACATCTGATGTATCTCCTCACCCACCATCCAACATCAGATGTATCTCCTCACCCACCATTTAACATCAGATGTATCTCCTCGCCCACCATCCAACATCTGATGTATCTCCTCGCCCACCATCCAACATCTGATGTATCTCCTCGCCCACCATCCAACATCAGATGTAAGTCCTCCTCACCATCCAACATCAGATGTAAGTCCTCCTCACCATCCAACATCTGATGTATCTCCTCACCCACCATCCAACATGAGATGTAAGTCCTCCTCACCATCCAACATCAGATGTATCTCCTCACCCACCATCCAACATCAGATGTATCTCCTCACCCACCATCCAACATCAGATGTAAGTCCTCCTCAATCCAACATGAGATGTAAGTCCTCCTCACCATCCAACATCTGATGTATCTCCTCACCCACCATCCAACATGAGATGTAAGTCCTCCTCACCATCCAACATCTGATGTATCTCCTCACCCACCATCCAACATGAGATGTAAGTCCTCCTCACCATCCAACATCAGATGTAAGTCCTCCTCACCATCCAACATCAGATGTAAGTCCTCCTCACCATCCAACATCTGATGTATCTCCTCACCCACCATCCAACATGAGATGTAAGTCCTCCTCACCATCCAACATCAGATGTAAGTCCTCCTCACCATCCAACATCTGATGTAAGTCCTCCTCGCCCACCATCCAACATCAGATGTAAGTCCTCCTCACCATCCAACATCAGATGTAAGTCCTCCTCACCATCCAACATCTGATGTAAGTCCTCCTCGCCCACCATCCAACATCAGATGTAAGTCCTCCTCACCATCCAACATCAGATGTAAGTCCTCCTCACCATCCAACATCAGATGTAAGTCCTCCTCACCATCCAACATCTGATGTAAGTCCTCCTCACCCACCATCCAACATCAGATGTAAGTCCTCCTCACCATCCAACATCAGATGTAAGTCCTCCTCACCATCCAACATCTGATGTATCTCCTCGCCCACCATCCAACATCTGATGTATCTCCTCACCCACCATCCAACATCAGATGTAAGTCCTCCTCACCATCCAACATCAGATGTAAGTCCTCCTCACCATCCAACATCAGATGTAAGTCCTCCTCACCATTCAACATCTGATGTATCTCCTCACCCACCATCCAACATCTGATGTATCTCCTCACCCACCATCCAACATCAGATGTATCTCCTCACCCACCATTTAACATCAGATGTATCTCCTCGCCCACCATCCAACATCTGATGTATCTCCTCGCCCACCATCCAACATCTGATGTATCTCCTCGCCCACCATCCAACATCTGATGTAAGTCCTCCTCACCATCCAACATCTGATGTATCTCCTCACCCACCATCCAACATCTGATGTATCTCCTCTCCCACCATCCAACATCTGATGTTGTATCTCCTCGCCCACCATCCAACATCTGATGTTGTATCTCCTCGCCCACCATCCAACATCTGATGTATCTCCTCGCCCACCATCCAACATCAGATGTATCTCCTTGCCCACCATCCAACATCTGATGTTGTATCTCCTCGCCCACCATCCAACATCTGATGTATCTCCTCGCCCACCATCCAACATCTGATGTTGTATCTCCTCGCCCACCATCCAACATCTGATGTATCTCCTCGCCCACCATCCAACATCAGATGTATCTCCTCGCCCACCATCCAACATCAGATGTATCTCCTACTCACTGTGACAGACCTAGCCAGGACAGAGGCTTTTGGAGGGGACTGAATGCTGGCCTCTTGCGACCAATCATGGGCCCTGGCATTTGGGGTACGGTGCTCTTTGTGAACTGTATGCCTGGGGACCCTTGAGGTGGTGTTACTTTGGATTCAGGTCCATATCCCCCCAAGAGACACAGACTCTGGGAACCCTGTATTTGCCATATTACAAATAGTGACTGAATCATACTGTTGGGACACATACTGTTAGATGCTGATGTCATCAACTCCATCTACCTATCTCTGTCTGCTATAAAGTAAATGAGTGTAGTGTGACTTGTCACAGCTTCTGAGAGTCTTCATTCAGTGTGATAATTAACTCTGTAATTGTATGAAGGAGATGTATGATAATGTGTATAGTATAGTCTGTGAGCTAGGAGACGTGAAGTCTGTCCTAAAGGTCATGTCTCCGAGTCACCTAGGCTGTCTAAAGGATTAGATAATTAGCTCATGTTAATTAGGTTTCTGGTTTACAGGTTGTATTTTCATCCTACTGTATAGATTTGTGTGAGATCTCAAAATAAAGATTCATTCCTGTGTAGCGGGGACACTTTTCAAAGTGTGCGCTATATGTGGAAAGTTATTTTTTTCCCTCAGAACAGTATTGGGGTTCTGAGGGTTAATTGTGCAGGTTAACTTTGAGACCAATGGCCAACAATGCCAGACAAGCTCAGTTCTCAGGTCTGCGAGAGATAGGAGAGTCTGAATAGCTAGACTTATGATCACTGCTGGGGTCACAAGGCCGTAAGGTGGCACTCTGGGGGCTGTGCCGTAGTGTGGTACACTGGGGGCTGTGCCGTAGTGTGAGACACTGGGGGCTGTGCTGTAGGGTGAGACACTG
Organism: Lithobates sylvaticus; assembly: GCA_028564925.1. Lineage (NCBI taxonomy): Eukaryota > Metazoa > Chordata > Amphibia > Anura > Ranidae > Lithobates > Lithobates sylvaticus. The sequence continues at coordinate 1,020,979 of CM053030.1, forward strand.
GGGGCTGTGCCGTAGGGTGGCACACTGGGGGCTGTGCCGTAGGGTGAGACACTGGGGGCTGTGCCGTAGGGTGAGACACTGGGGGCTGTGCCATAGGGTGAGACACTGGGGGCTGTGCCGTAGGGTGGCACTCTGGGAGCTCTGTCATAAGGTGGCACTCTGGGGGCTCTGCCATAAGGTGGCACTCTGGGAGCTCTGTCATAAGGTGGCACTCTGGGGGCTCTGCCGTAAGGTGACACTCTGGGGGCTCTGCCGTAAGGTGGCACTCTGGGGGCTCTGCCGTAAGGTGGCACTCTGGGGGCTCTGTCGTAAGGTGGCACTCTGGGGGCTCTGCCGTAAGGTGGCACTCTGGGGGCTCTGCCGTAAGGTGGCACTCTGGGGGCTCTGCCGTAAGGTGGCACTCTGGGGGCTCTGCCGTAAGGTGGCACTCTGGGGGCTCTGCCATAAGGTGGCACTCTGGGGGCTCTGTCGTAAGGTGGCACTCTGGGGGCTCTGTCGTAAGGTGGCACTCTGGGGCTCTGCCGTAAGGTGGCACTCTGGGGGCTCTGCCGTAAGGTGGCACTCTGGGGGCTCTGCCGTAAGGTGGCACTCTGGGGGCTCTGCCATAAGGTGGCACTCTGGGGGCTCTGCCGTAAGGTGGCACTCTGGGGGCTCTGTCGTAAGGTGGCACTCTGGGGGCTCTGTCGTAAGGTGGCACTCTGGGGGCTCTGTAGAATTTTATGGGTACAAGGTCTGGGGTATGTTTGCATTGTATACAGCAGGTGCAGATTCTGCTCATTCCCCCTTTAGGACTCTCCCACTGGTCATGCCCATGGTTCGCCATGGTGCACTATGCATGCCACAGGTCATCATCTCCCTGGTAGGGGTCCCAGTGCAGTATATTTTGCCCAGCGACCCATAATGCCATTAAACTGGCACTGCCCATGAGAGGCTCCTGGTGCCTCTACTGGGTCACCAGGTCTGCACGTCGCCAAGCTTGGTGCCCTTCCCCTAAAAAAGATGGCTGCCTCGTGTCGGCCATCTGTAAGCCTGGAGGCCCCCATAGTCTCCTATAGCCCGGGGGCCCGATGAGTTGTCAGTCCGCCCCTGGTCCCAACTTTCCTTGGACTTGCTTCTGTTCTTCCTTACTGTTGCTGACCCAACTTTCCTTGGACTTGCTTCTGTTCTTCCTTACTGTTGCTGACCCAACTTTCCTTGGACTTGCTTCTGTTCTTCCTTACTGTTGCTGACCCAACTTTCCTTGGACTTGCTTCTGTTCTTCCTTACTGTTGCTGACCCAACTTTCCTTGGACCTGCCTCTACTCCGCCTATCTTTTGCTGACCCAGCTAGTTTCTGACCATGACTTCCCCCAGCCTGTTCATCCATCCAGCGGGATTTACGTTTGTTCGCCAATTCCGACTCTAGCTGTTGCCATGTCTCCTATCTGTCATTGCTGTTGTGGGCAGCAGCTTAGATGAATGACTGCAATCCAAGCCTCCATTCTGTTCCTGAGGGACTGGGTTCTTGACCAGGTCTGTGGCCTATCTTCAGCTAGGACCACACCAGGGAGATCCTTCACTGTGGGAGCACATCAGAGGTGAGGACCTTCAGACCTGGCATTTGGAACCCATTATAGGGTTCCCACGTGTCCCGGATTGCCCGGGATTGTCCCGCAATTCGCATTTGTGTCCCGTGTCCCGGGCACCTTCATTCCGGGACAATACAGTGTCCCGGAATGAAATGAGGACACATAGCCACCCTAATAGAAGATTGCCAAACTGGTTGCTAGGGCCGCCCCGCCTGGTGTCTAGCAACCAGTGACGTCACATTCGCAGAGTCTCAGAGAGAGGACGAGAGGAGCAAGGCCTTTACCCAGTGCTGCCCTGTGCTCCGAGTCCACCCACCTCCTCTACTTCTCTGGCCTCGGCAGCAGCACCCAGAGAGAGCAGCCAGAGCGTCTTCACTGTGTCTCCTCCTGACTCCTCCAGTCTTCAGTGACCTCCCGGAGGGTGGTAGCATTCTGCAGTGCTGACTGGCTTAGATCCGACTTCTCCTCCTCCCACCCACGCCCCGTCTTGCCCAACAGACTGGACCAGGGAATAAAGACTGGCACTCAACCGCTCACCACACCAGACCAGTCCAGATTAAAAGGTGAGCAAATGGAACCTGATTGGAGCAGGTCCGGTGACAAGTCGGAGCACTCGGGCTGGGGACAGTACAGTAATAAATAAGGCTGACAAAGTGGAGCTCTGCCCTGGGGGGCAATAAAAATGAGGCTGACAAGTAGGGGGCAATAAAAAAATATACATGTAGATAAACTTTTTTTGGGCTGGCGCGAGGGCGTGCATGGGGAAGAGGGGGGGGGGTGTCCCTGAATGGCAATTTGGAAATGTGGTCACCCTAAACCCATACCACTCTGTGCCCTTTTACCCCCCTCTCAGCTTTTTCAGAGACGATTTGTCTGGAGGAGTAAGGGAAGTCCTCTCACACACTTATATCCCTTGGGGCCTCCAGTAGGGAGATCTCACCAGGCTGGTTCTCTTGGCACACCTTGGAGCTCTGCCCATTCCTACCTACCTCCTGTGGCATTCTTCATCTGGACTGCAGTGGGTGTGAATACCGAGGAGCTCCGACCCAATAGTGCTCCACCCGAGTCCTGGCCGTCTTTCCAGAACTCTAAAATCTCATTTTTGGGGGTTGAGGGGCCCTTTAAAATCTCACATATTTATTGTTTAATTGGAAAATGTACTATTCGTGGTGGAAGAAGGATGGAGGAATATGGCGGGGGGGGGGTGAGAGGAGATATGGGTGGGGGAGGGGTGGTAGGATGGGGTAGGTTCCTCTGGAATGTGTGACTTCCTCAATCCGTAGCTGGGTTTTAGTCACGGCCATGAAATGAGAAGGTGCCACCAGTAACCCCTTCATTGCTGGACATCCTGCAGGGGAGAAGAAGGCAGGCGGCGGTATAATTAGACCCGGGGCGTGATATAATAACACAGGCTGCGCTCTAATCACACACATGGAGACGGTAATCACACCATAGGACAGCATTATGATAGGAAGGAAGGTGAACGCAGGTGCTTATAATATCCCAGACAGTGATAGGAAGACACGGTGGGAGGGGGGCGCAGAGCTCGCTGGCGCTGGGTAGTGGGGGGGGGGGGTGACTGGATGCAGAAATTACAGATGATGACAGATGTGAGGATGGAGATATTCTTCTATGTGACCCCCTGAAAGATCTCCTCAGAGAGGAGATTACACAACACTACAGGTGCAGCCGGATCAGATTGTCAGCTCCGGTGTCCGGTTCCCTTCTTATTCCTTCTGAGCTACTAAAATGAATTCCAGCTAAATCCTGGCTCCGGTTTCTGTGTTCGGGTGAGGGGCGGGAGAGCCCCTGAAAGAGACCCCCAGGAGGCATAGAATGGGGGGGGGCAGTGATGTCATCGCTCTTACCTGGGGAGCTATGATGTCATATATATAGAAAACTTTGATGGAGGAGCAGTGATGTCATCACTCTTTCCTGGGGAGCTATGATGTCATATATATATAGAAACCTGAGATGTCATTACTGAGAGCTGTGATGTCATAGTATAAATAATGAAAGCTGTAAGGGGGAGCAGTGATGTCATATATATATATATATATAGAAAACTGAGATGGAGGAGCAGTGATGTCATCGCTCTTTTCTGGGGAGCTATGATGTCATATATATATAGAAAACTTTGATGGAGGAGCAGTGATGTCATCACTCTTTTCTGGGGTGCTATAATGTCATATATATATAGAAAACTGAGATGTCATTACTGAGAGCTGTGATGTCATAGTATAAATAATGAAAGCTGTGATGGGGGAGCAGTGATGTCATCATTTATAGACAGAGAAGTGGGATGTCTTAGATTATTGGCGGAGAGCAGTGATGTCATCACTAGACAGAAGTGATGTCATGAGGGTCACATGGAGCGGAGGGCACAGGGATAGTAATGAGTAGTTATTCCTCTGCTCTGTACCAGTCCATGATAACAATAGACTTTCCCCTAAAAGTTTCCGATTTCTGCAATGTTTGTGTTCTCCGTACTGACAATCAGGAGAAGAGGACCCCGGGGGGTGGGGGGTGGCACTTCAGGGGGGCTCTGCTCAGCTGCCCTCACTAATACCCCCGGCCAGAGGGGGGAGGCGGAGGGGGGGGGGAATTCCTGAGCGTTGTCTTGCGGCTGCACATTCCTTCATGCCGTGTTGTGCTATCAAAACCTGGGAATGTGACAGAACAATACGTGTTGTGTTTGTAACGGTTAATACGATCGCTCTGCACAGACACACCCGGAGGATTAATCCCCAATCTGATTAACACTCAGGGGGGAGCCTGGCACTGTGCCACCCTCCGCCCATGACCTGTCTGAGCCATGGAGACATGGATGGATAGATAGATAGATAGATAGATAGAGATAGATAGATAGAGAGATATTTCCTCCTGCCGGTGACTCCTCTAGTGATATAAAGATCTATATAGAGGAATCAGGACCTCCTTCCTCCTGCTGGTGACCCCTCTAGTGATATAAAGATCTATATAGAGGAATCAGGACCTCCTTCCTCCTGCTGGTGACCCCTCTAGTGATATAAAGATCTATATAGGGAATCAGGACCTCCTTCCTCCTGCTGGTGACCCCTCTAGTGATATAAAGATCTATATAGAGGAATCAGGACCTCCTTCCTCCTGCTGGTGATCCTCTAGTGATATAAAGATCTATATAGAGGAATCAGGACCTCCTTCTCCTGCTGGTGATCCCTCTAGTGATATAAAGATCTATATAGAGGAATCAGGACCTCCTTCCTCCCGCCGGTGATCCCTCTAGTGATATAAAGATCTATATAGAGGAATCAGGACCTCCTTCCTCCCGCTGGTGATCCCTCTAGTGATATAAAGATCTATATAGAGGAATCGGGACCTCCTTCCTCCTGCTGGTGACCCCTCTAGTGATATAAAGATCTATATAGAGGAATCAGGACCTCCTTCCTCCTGCTGGTGACCCTCTAGTGATATAAAGATCTATATAGAGGAATCAGGACCTCCTTCCTCCCGCCGGTGACCCCTCTAGTGATATAAAGATCTATATAGAGGAATCAGGACCTCCTTCCTCCCGCTGGTGATCCCTCTAGTGATATAAAGATCTATATAGAGGAATCGGGACCTCCTTCCTCCCGCTGGTGACCCCTCTAGTGATATAAAGATCTATATAGAGGAATCAGGACCTCCTTCCTCCCGCTGGTGACCCCTCTAGTGATATAAAGATCTATATAGAGGAATCAGGACCTCCTTCCTCCCGCTGGTGACCCCTCTAGTGATATAAAGATCTATATAGAGGAATCAGGACCTCCTTCCTCCTCCTGGTGATCCCTCTAGTGATATAAAGATCTATATAGAGGAATCAGGACCTCCTTCCTCCTGCCGGTGATCCCTCTAGTGATATGAAGATCTATATAGAGGAATCAGGACCTCCTTCCTCCTCCTGGTGACCCCTCTAGTGATATGAAGATCTATATAGAGGAATCAGGACCTCCTTCCTCCTGCTGGTGACCCCTCTAGTGATATGAAGATCTATATAGAGGAATCAGGACCTCCTTCCTCCTGCCGGTGATCCCTCTAGTGATATAAAGATCTATATAGAGGAATCAGGACCTCCTTCCTCCTGCCGGTGACCCCTCTAGTGATATAAAGATCTATATAGAGGAATCAGGACCTCCTTCCTCCTGCCGGTGATCCCTCTAGTGATAAAGATCTATATAGAGGAATCAGGACCTCCTTCCTCCCGGTGACCCCTCTAGTGATATAAAGATCTATATAGAGGAATCAGGACCTCCTTCCTCCTGCTGGTGATCCCTCTAGTGATATAAAGATCTATATAGAGGAATCAGGACCTCCTTCCTCCTGGTGATCCCTCTAGTGATATAAAGATCTATATAGAGGAATCAGGACCTCCTTCCTCCTCCTGGTGATCCCTCTAGTGATATAAAGATCTATATAGAGGAATCAGGACCTCCTTCCTCCTGGTGACCCCTCTAGTGATATAAAGATCTATATAGAGGAATCAGGACCTCCTTCCTCCTGCTGGTGATCCCTCTAGTGATATAAAGATCTATATAGAGGAATCAGGACCTCCTTCCTCCCGCTGGTGATCCCTCTAGTGATATAAAGATCTATATAGAGGAATCAGGACCTCCTTCCTCCTGCTGGTGATCCCTCTAGTGATATAAAGATCTATATAGAGGAATCAGGACCTCCTTCCTCCTGCCGGTGATCCCTCTAGTGATATAAAGATCTATATAGAGGAATCAGGACCTCCTTCCTCCTGCTGGTGACCCCTCTAGTGATATAAGATCTATATAGAGGAATCAGGACCTCCTTCCTCCTGGTGATCCCTCTAGTGATATAAAGATCTATATAGAGGAATCAGGACCTCCTTCCTCCTGCCGGTGATCCCTCTAGTGATATAAAGATCTATATAGAGGAATCAGGACCTCCTTCCTCCTGGTGATCCCTCTAGTGATATAAAGATCTATATAGAGGAATCAGGACCTCCTTCCTCCTGCTGGTGATCCCTCTAGTGATATGAAGATCTATATAGAGGAATCAGGACCTCCTTCCTCCTGGTGATCCCTCTAGTGATATAAAGATCTATATAGAGGAATCAGGACCTCCTTCCTCCTGCCGGTGATTCCTCTAGTGATATAAAGATCTATATAGAGGAATCAGGACCTCCTTCCTCCTGCCGGTGATCCCTCTAGTGATATAAAGATCTATATAGAGGAATCAGGACCTCCTTCCTCCCGCTGGTGATCCCTCTAGTGATATAAAGATCTATATAGAGGAATCAGGACCTCCTTCCTCCTGCCGGTGATCCCTCTAGTGATATAAAGATCTATATAGAGGAATCAGGACCTCCTTCCTCTTCCTGGTGACCCCTCTAGTGATATAAAGATCTATATAGAGGAATCAGGACCTCCTTCCTCCTGGTGATCCCTCTAGTGATATAAAGATCTATATAGAGGAATCAGGACCTCCTTCCATCTTCTGGTGATCCCTCTAGTGATATAAAGATCTATATAGAGGAATCAGGACCTCCTTCCTCTGCTGGTGATCCCTCTAGTGATATAAAGATCTATATAGAGGAATCAGGACCTCCTTCCTCCTGCCGGTGATCCCTCTAGTGATATAAAGATCTATATAGAGGAATCAGGACCTCCTTCCTCCCCCTGGTGATCCCTCTAGTGATATAAAGATCTATATAGAGGAATCAGGACCTCCTTCCTCCTGCCGGTGATCCCTCTAGTGATATAAAGATCTATATAGAAGAATCAGGACCTCCTTCCTCCTCCTGGTGATCCCTCTAGTGATATAAAGATCTATATAGAGGAATCAGGACCTCCTTCCTCCTCCTGGTGATCCCTCTAGTGATATAAAGATCTATATAGAGGAATCAGGACCTCCTTCCTCCTGGTGACCCCTCTAGTGATATAAAGATCTATATAGAGGAATCAGGACCTCCTTCCTCCTCCTGGTGATCCCTCTAGTGATATAAAGATCTATATAGAGGAATCAGGACCTCCTTCCTCCTGCTGGTGACCCCTCTAGTGATATAAAGATCTATATAGAGGAATCAGGACCTCCTTCCTCCTGCTGGTGATCCCTCTAGTGATATAAAGATCTATATAGAGGAATCAGGACCTCCTTCCTCCTGCTGGTGATCCCTCTAGTGATATAAAGATCTATATAGAGGAATCAGGACCTCCTTCCTCCTGCCGGTGATCCCTCTAGTGATATAAAGATCTATATAGAGGAATCAGGACCTCCTTCCTCCCCCTGGTGATCCCTCTAGTGATATAAAGATCTATATAGAGGAATCAGGACCTCCTTCCTCCTGCCGGTGATCCCTCTAGTGATATAAAGATCTATATAGAAGAATCAGGACCTCCTTCCTCCTCCTGGTGATCCCTCTAGTGATATAAAGATCTATATAGAGGAATCAGGACCTCCTTCCTCCTCCTGGTGATCCCTCTAGTGATATAAAGATCTATATAGAGGAATCAGGACCTCCTTCCTCCTGCTGGTGACCCCTCTACTGATATAAAGATCTATATAGAGGAATCAGGACCTCCTTCCTCCTGCCGGTGATCCCTCTAGTGATATAAAGATCTATATAGAGGAATCAGGACCTCCTTCCTCCCGCTGGTGATCCCTCTAGTGATATAAAGATCTATATAGAGGAATCAGGACCTCCTTCCTCCTGCTGGTGACCCCTCTAGTGATATAAAGATCTATATAGAGGAATCAGGACCTCCTTCCTCCTGCCGGTGATCCCTCTAGTGATATAAAGATCTATATAGAGGAATCAGGACCTCCTTCCTCCTGCTGGTGACCCCTCTAGTGATATAAAGATCTATATAGAGGAATCAGGACCTCCTTCCTCCTGCCGGTGATCCCTCTAGTGATATAAAGATCTATATAGAAGAATCAGGACCTCCTTCCTCCTGCTGGTGACCCCTCTAGTGATATAAAGATCTATATAGAGGAATCGGGACCTCCTTCCTCCTCCTGGTGATCCCTCTAGTGATATAAAGATCTATATAGAGGAATCAGGACCTCCTTCCTCCTGCTGGTGACCCCTCTAGTGATATAAAGATCTATATAGAGGAATCGGGACCTCCTTCCTCCTGCCGGTGATCCCTCTAGTGATAAAGATCTATATAGAGGAATCAGGACCTCCTTCCTCCCGGTGACCCCTCTAGTGATATAAAGATCTATATAGAGGAATCAGGACCTCTTCCTCCTGCCGGTGACCCCTCTAGTGATATAAAGATCTATATAGAGGAATCAGGACCTCCTTCCTCCTGGTGACCCCTCTAGTGATATAAAGATCTATATAGAGGAATCGGGACCTCCTTCCTCCTGCCGGTGATCCCTCTAGTGATATAAAGATCTATATAGAGGAATCAGGACCTCCTTCCTCCTGGTGACCCCTCTAGTGATATAAAGATCTATATAGAGGAATCAGGACCTCCTTCCTCCTGCTGGTGACCCCTCTAGTGATATAAAGATCTATATAGAGGAATCGGGACCTCCTTCCTCCTGCCGGTGATCCCTCTAGTGATAAAAGATCTATATAGAGGAATCAGGACCTCCTTCCTCCCGGTGACCCCTCTAGTGATATAAAGATCTATATAGAGGAATCAGGACCTCCTTCCTCCTGGTGATCCCTCTAATGATATAAAGATCTATATAGAGGAATCAGAGACTTTTTTTAATCTGATGATCCTCTCCCAATACAGCTCCCTCTAGAACCATAACAGCACCAATCCAGCTTTGCGGTGCTGATCCATATTAGACTCTACAGTAAAGTAAATAGTGCTCACCAATAACAGTCACAGTCAAAAACATTCTCCAAACAGTCCGATAATCCATAAGTAAATCTTCTTTCTCTGTCTCTGGGTGCAGTCACATCCGGTGGTGTGGTCTCTGGTGTGGTCACATCCAGTGGGGTGGTCTCTGATGCGGTCACATCTGGTGGGATGGTCTCTGGGTGCGGTCACATCCGGTGGTGTGCTCTCTGGGTGCGGTCACATCCGGTGGTGTGGTCTCTGGGTGCAGTCACATCCGGTGGTGTGGTCTCTGGTGCGGTCACATCCGGTGGGGTGGTCTCTGGTGCAGTCACATCCGGTGGGGTGGTCTCTGGTGCGGTCACATCCGGTGGTGTGGTCTCTGGGTGCAGTCACATCCGGTGGTGTGGTCTCTGGGTGCAGTCACATCCGGTGGTGTGGTCTCTGGTGCGGTCACATCCGGTGGGGTGTTCTGTAGGCGCACCTCTTAAATCAGGGGTCTCAAACTGGCGGCCCTCCAGCTGTTGCGAAACTACAAGTCCCATCATGCCTCAGCCTGTGGGAGTCATGCTTGTAACTGTCAGATTTGCAATGTCTCATGGGATTTGTAGTTTCGCAACAGCTGGAGGGCACCAGTTTGAGACCCCTGTCTTAAATCTTCGGATGGATGGTTGTGACCCCTCTTCACTTCTTTACCTCCACTGAGTTATGAGGAAAAAGAGGAAACCCCCATAGAGTAGAATGTCTTCCCTCATCCAGATATATAGATGGAGGCCCAATGATTAGTCACAATCAGGCAATCGCTCACCGCAACTCTACGCCCCACCGAATATATGGAGGTGTAAATTCCATGACAAATAGGTGACATCATCCATACATATTCTTCAGTCCTGAGTGGGCAGATAAACCATAGAGCTGCGACCCACTGGACTGGGGAAGGTCAAGAAACTTTCCTATTCAGATTCCAGTTGATCGATAATTTCTTTTCTCTCCTCATTACTCCGGAACGGTATTGGGTATTAGAGGATAATGATGTCATAGGTCTTCACTCCACCCCCAATACATTCACAGATCACACCGACGCAATCATTTCCTTATACCGTTCCTTTAAGAGTACCAACCACCAGTGTCCGTAGAAAGCCACTGCGCACTTCCCATGTAATATCCCTTTAAGGGGTTGAATCCCCCGTGCTCTCCTAAAGTCTTCTAATGCCGCGTACACACGGTCGGAATATTTCCGATGGAAACAGTCTGATGGGAGCTTTCCATCGGATTTTCGCCCATCGGTCTTTTTCTGTCGGAATTTCCGACGGACTTTGGATTGAGAACCTGTTCTTAATTTTTCCGACGGAAAACCTTTCTATCGGATTTTCCGATCGCGTGTATGCAATTCCAACACGCAAAATTCCCACGCATGCTCAGAAACAATAAACTTCCCTTTTATAGTGCAGTCGAACGTTTTTTAAGGCGCGGTGTTATTGACCGTCGGAATTTAGTGTGACCGCGTGTAGGCAAGACAGTTTGAGCGGAATTCCGTCGGAATTTCCGATGGGAAAACCATCAGAGCTTTTTCCGACGAGAATTCCGACCGTGTGTACGCGGCATAAGAGTATATGTCCCGTACCTGATGGTAGAGCCTGATAAGCAGCGGGCGGCCTCTCTTACACCTCTGACTCGAGCCCCCCCCCCCCCCCCCCCCGGTAGAGCAGACAGGAGGCGCAGGAGTGCCTGATGGGTCGCAGACCGTGGAATCCGAAGCAGCTGCAGGAGGAACGGTAGCTCAGCAGGATTCTCCAGGCAGAAGAGAGGGATGGTACAGGCAGGCCGGGTCATACACTGGTGGACATATCAGGAGCAGATGCGGAGGCAGAAGAGTAGTCAGGATACAAGCCGGGTCAGTGATGGGCTAGCAGCGAGGTAGCTGAAGGAGCAGGCAGATGCGGTGGTCAGAGGCAAGCTGGGTCGGGTGCAGGCGGATAGCAGGAATCATCAGAGGCAAGCCGGGTCGGGTGCAGGCGGATAGCAGGAATTGTCAGAGGCAAGCCGGGGTCGGGTGCAGGCGGATAGCAGGAATTGTCAGAGGCAAGCCGGGGTCGGGTGCAGGCGGATAGCAGGAATTGTCAGAGGCAAGCCGGGTCGGGTGCAGGCGGATAGCAGGAATCATCAGAGGCAAGCCGGGTCGGGTGCAGGTGGATAGCAGGAATCATCAGAGGCAAGCCGGGTCGGGTGCAGGTGGATAGCAGGAATCGTCAGAGACAAGCCGGGTCGGGTGCAGGCGGATAGCAGGAATCATCAGAGGCAAGCCGGGGTCGGGTGCAGGCAGATAGCAGGAATCATCAGAGGCAAGCCGGGGTCGGGTGCAGGCAGATAGCAGGAATCATCAGAGGCAAGCCGGGGTCGGGTGCAGGCAGATAGCAGGAATCATCAGAGGCAAGCCGGGGTCGGGTGCAGGCAGATAGCAGGAATCGTCAGAGGCAAGCCGGGTCGGGTGCAGGCTGTGACAGACCTAGCCAGGACACGGGCTTTTTGAGAGGACTAACTACGAGCCTCCTGCCCACCGATCATGGGCCCTGGATTTTAAGGGGCACAGGGTGAAGGAGAACATTCAATGCTGTATATATGTATATATATATATAATGTGTGTGTCTCATGCTGTTGGGACATACACTCTGATGCTAGATGTTAATTGAGTTAGCTGATCCCATTGTCCTCTGCACAATGCAGGAGACGCTCCGTCTGTTACTGGTGGTCTCCTGCTATTGTGATGAGATGTCTTGTGGTGGTAATTATGTTAATTTATAATCAACTGTGTTTAGCTCGGTGACCACAAGTCTGGCCTGTAGTGAAATCCTGAGTCACATCGGCTGCTTAAAGGAATTAGCTAATTAGTTTATGTTAAGTTGTTACAAGTGTATTGTTAGAATAATATGAGCAGGAGGGGGGATCTCCTCTTCTACTGTATATAAATGTAATCTTTGTAATAAAAGTTCAGTCCATGTTTTAGCAACTAAGCAAGTGTTGTCTCGTTTGGTGCTTGGGAGCGGTTGGAATATCTTATACCTATATCCAGACTGGAAGCAAGTGATATATGACGAACGCACTCAAGAGGAGTGTAGGGACGTTCCGTCACACAGGCGGATAGCAGGAATCATCAGAGGCAAGCCGGGGTCGGGTGCAGGCGGATAGCAGGAATCGTCAGAGGCAAGCCGGGGTCGGGTGCAGGCAGATAGCAGGAATCGTCAGAGGCAAGCCGGGGTCGGGTGCAGGCGGATAGCAGGAATCATCAGAGGCAAGCCGGGTCGGGTGCAGGCGGATAGCAGGAATCGTCAGAGGCAAGCCGGGTCGGGTGCAGGCGGATAGCAGGAATCGTCAGAGGCAAGCCGGGTCGGGTAACAGGAACACGCGGGAATGCTGTAGAGCAGACAGCACCGAGTCTGTGCACTGGCAGAGACTGTTGGGTAGCCAAAAGCTGTTAGAGGGTGCGCGCACGCACATGCACACGTGTGCGTGCTGACATGTGCAAAGACGCGCGCATGCGCACAAGCGGTAATCTGACAGGTTGTCTTGGATTCTCATCCTGAGTACTGGCATGCCCTTCCTGACAATGCGCACGTGTGCACACCTGCCCGCACAGGCAAGCGCAGATGCACCAGAGGTGTTCTGACAGGGGCTGAGGTCACAGGTCGTATTCTTCGGCCGCCATCTTGGGTACTGGCTAGCCCTTCCTGACAGTATAGCATCACCCCCATATCATACCCATGCACCATCCCTTTAAAAAAAAAGCCCACTCACTCGTGCTCTGGATTCAAGGCTCACCAGAAACGTGTATAAAATGGCAGCTCAACATACGATATTTTAGCATCCCACTCCTTGTTGTTAAAGGTCTTCTCCAGCCACTTCACCCTCATGGAATCAGCCTTACATTTATTATTTGCCCCCAAATTAATATACAGAATAAAAGGCCCACAATGCAGGATTTATATAAAACCAAAAGCCTTTTTATTATTATTATATGTACAAAATATAAAAATTAAACGCATTTCGTCATGCGACTTCCTCAGGCTGTGACATCCTGAGGAAGTTACATGATGAAATGCGTCAACGGTAGGTGACGTCATATGAATGCAGAACCCAAAAGTGCAGTTTTGTTTGGTGTTTTTACATTTTGTTATATTTTTTACTTGCATTAGTCCAGTGGGTCAGCTTTTTTTTTAATCTGCCCTCTCATGACTAAAGAATGTGTATAGATGATGTCACCTATTTGTAATGGAATTTACACCTCCATGGATGCAGTGGGTCGTAGTGTTGTGGTGAGCGTCTGCCTGATTGGGATTGTGACTAATTATTGCGCCTCCACTTTTTCCTCATAACTCAATAGGGTGGAGGTAAAGAAGTGAAGAGGGGGTCACAGTCGCCCATCCGGGGAAATAAGAAGTGCACCAGAGACCACGCAACTAAATGTGACCGCACCAGAGACCACACCACCGAATGTGACCGCACCAGAGACCACACCACCAAATGAGACCCCACCAGGGACCACCCCACCAAATGAGACCCCACCAGAGACCATAACACAGACTGAGACCATGCCAGAGACCATAACACAGACTGAGACCATGCCAGAGACCATACCACTGAGTGAGACTGCACCAGAGACCACACCATCAAATGAGACTTCACCATCGAATGAGACCCCACCAGAGACCATAACAGAGACTGAGACCGTGCCAGAGACCATAACAAAGACTGAGACTGCACCAAGGACCATGCCATTGAATGAGACTGCACCAGAGACCACACCATCAAATGAGACTCCACCAGAGACCATAACACAGACTGAGACCGTGCCAGAGACCATACCAAAGACTGAGACTGCACCAGGGACGATGCCATTGAATGAGACTGCACCAGAGACCATACCACCGAGTGAGACCGCACCAGAGACCATACCACTGAGTGAGACCGCACCAGAGACCATACCACCGAGTGAGACCGCACCAGAGACAATACCACAGACTGAGACCGCACCAGAGACCATACCACAGAGTGAGACCGCACCAGAGACCATACCACCGAGTGAGACCGCACCAGAGACCATGCCACAGACTGAGGTCTCACCAGAGACCATACCATCAAATGAGACCGCACCAGGAACCACACCATAGACTGAGACCACACGAGAGACCACACAAGACTGAGACCTCACCATAGAGGGCCTCATGTGACTCACTTAGCAATAAGAAGTCAAAAGATTTTGGTAGGCCTCCTCTATTCACCCAAAGGGACATTGAAGATTGGGGATGATGCAAGAGGACATTTTTGGCAAAGATTTACTTTACTTTTTGGAGAAAGTTTTGGTCTGTGACTGTTATTGGTGATCACTTATTACTGTAGAGTCTAATAGGGATCTTCACTGCAAGGCTGGTTTGCTGTTTTGGTTTTTAGAAACACTGGATAAATCACACCAGAAACCATACCACCGAAGGAGAGCACACCAAAAACCATACCACTGAATGAGACCACACCAAAAACAATACCACTGAATGAGAGCACACCAAAAACCATACCACTGAATGAGACCACACCAAAAACCATACCACTGAATGAGAGCACACCAAAAACCATACCACTGAATGAGACCACACCAAAAACCATACCACTGAATGAGACCACACCAAAAACCATACCACTGAATGAGACCACACCAAAAACCATACCACTGAATGAGACCACACCAAAAACCATACCACTGAATGAGACCACACCAAAAACCATACCAAGAAGGAGACCACATTAGAAACCATACCACCGAAAGAGAGCACACCAAAAACCATACCACTGAATGAGACCACATTAGAAACCATACCACTGAATGAGACCACACCAAAAACCATACCACTGAATGAGACCACACCAAAAACCATACCACTGAATGAGACCACATTAGAATCCATACCACAGACTGAGTTATGTCATCAGCGGTGAGTTTTTTTAGGATATAGATGTGTGCAGAGTAATTGGTTTGTAAAGCTACCCAGTACAGATCTCCATCCCCTTGTACAGCTCCCTCCAGTACAGACCCCCTTCTTTAGTAAAGCTCCCCCAGTACAGATTTCCATCCTATTGTACAGCTCCTTCCAGTACAGACCCCCTTCTTTAGTAAAGCTCCCCCAGTACAGATCTCCATCCCCTTGTACAACTCCCTCCAGTACAGACCCCCTTCTTTAGTAAAGCTCCCTCAGTACAGATCTCCATCCCCTTGTACAACTCCCTCCAGTACAGACCCCCTTCTTTAGTAAAGCTCCCCCAGTACAGATTTCCATCCTATTGTACAGCTCCCTCCAGTACAGACCCCCTTCTTTAGTAAAGCTCCCCCAGTACAGATCTCCATCCCCTTGTACAGCTCCCTCCAGTACAGACCCCCTTCTTTAGTAAAGCTCCCCCAGTACAGATCTCCATCCCCTTGTACAGCTCCCCCAGCCACAGCTCCCCTGTCCGATCACTGCCACACAAGTACCATGTCACCAGAGACAGCCACAGTATCCCCAATCACCTAAACACCAGTACCAGATGTTTAGAGGTTCATTATTGACCACTTTCTGCTTCCGAGGATGAAGGGTCCCCTGTAAGAGTTTACCTACTGATTGGTGGCAACCAACCTCAGCAGTGTGGTACATCATGGGGAAAAGGTGATGAAGGATTGTATTTTGTGCCTCTCAAGGTGCTCTTTTGATTTTGGGCCCTTCTATGTGGGTCTCCCCCATTTTTTATCCCCACACTCGGGTTGAATCACAGACTCTGTTTTTGGGGTGTAATTCTAAGGTCACCCATGATTTGTGTCAGAAATAACTTACTAAAATAACAATTTTGTAAAAAAAAAAAAAGGTTCCCCTGTGGTACCCAGGAGGCGGAGTGTTTCTTGGTGTAATTATAAGTATGTCCATGCTGTGTGAGAGAAATATTAAAATAAATTAGTGAACAAAAATCTCACGTCTTTTATTTTATTTAATTTTCAAAAATAACTAAAAAATCTAAAGGCTCCCCTTGGCACTCCTTGGGGTGTGTGCCTTGTAAAATGTGGTGATTTTGGGGGGGGGGGGGGGCCTGTCATGGCATTTTAGAGCCTCAAGAAATATACTGTATATATTTTTGACATGTGTATATCCAATCAGATCTCCTCAGTGTTTCCCTCACAGGACATGTGACGCAGCCAGACACTGTTCCCATATATCTCTGAATCTCCAGGAACATCATCAAACTTCTGCTTATTCCAGACTAAAACCAAAAATAACTTTATGACAATTTTCTTTGTGATCAAAGGTCATTTTTTCCACCTCTGACCATAGAGGAAGTTGTGAGAATAAATCTGATCCTTAGTCACCTTTTTACAGACATAAACAAAACAAAAAAAAACTAAAACAGAAAATAAAAGATGGAGGTGACTTACTGGGCCCAGCAGAGGACCAATCCTGGTGTGATGGAGGTTATTGGGCCAATCAGAGGACCAATCATGGTGTGTTGGATGTGATAGAGGTGACTGGACCCATCAGAGGACCAATCGTGGTGTGTTGGATGTGATAGAGGTGACTGGGCCCATCAGAGGACCAATCATGGTGTGTTGGATGTGATAGAGGTGACTGGACCCATCAGAGGACCAATCCTGGTGTGTTGGATGTGATAGAGGTGACTGGACCCATCAGAGGACCAATCCTGGTGTGTTGGATGTGATAGAGGTGACTGGACCCATCAGAGGACCAATCCTGGTGTGAAGGAGGTTACTGGGCCAAAAAGAAGACCAATCATGGTGTGTTGGATGTGATGGAGGTGACTGGGCCCATCAGAGGACCAATCATGGTGTGTTGGATGTGATAGAGGTGACTGGACCCATCAGAGGACCAATCGTGGTGTGTTGGATGTGATAGAGGTGACTGGACCCATCAGAGGACCAATCATGGGGTGTTGGATGTGATGGAGGTGACTGGGCTCATCAGAGGACCAATCATGGTGTGTTGGATGTGATGGAGGTGACTGGACCCATCAGAAGACCAATCATGGTGTGTTGGATGTGATGGAGGTGACTGGACCCATCAGAGGACCAATCATGGTGTGTTGGATGTGATGGAGGTGATTGAGCTCATCAGAAGACCAATCATGGTGTGTTGGATGTGATGGAGGTGATTGGGCCCATCAGAGGACCAATCATGGTGTGTTGGATGTGATGAAGGTGACTGGACCCATCAGAAGACCAATCATGGTGTGTTGGATGTGATGGAGGTGACTGGACCCATCAGAGGACCAATCATGGTGTGTTGGATGTGATGGAGGTGATTGAGCTCATCAGAAGACCAATCATGGTGTGTTGGATGTGATGGAGGTGATTGGGCCCATCAGAGGACCAATCATGGTGTGTTGGATGTGATGGAGGTGACTGGACCCATCAGAAGATCAATCATGGTGTGTTGGATGTGATGGAGGTGACTGGACCCATCAGAAGATCAATCATGGTGTGTTGGATGTGATGGAGGTGACTGGGCTCATCAGAGGACCAATCATGGTGTGTTGGATGTGATGGAGGTGACTGGACCCATCAGAAGACCAATCATGGTGTGTTGGATGTGATGGAGGTGACTGGACCCATCAGAGGACCAATCATGGGGGGGGGGGGGGCCTGTCATGGCATTTTAGAGCCTCAAGAAATATACTGTATATATTTTTGACATGTGTGTATATCCAATCAGATCTCCTCAGTGTTTCCCTCACAGGACATGTGACGCAGCCAGACACTGTTCCCATATATCTCTGAATCTCCAGGAACATCATCAAACTTCTGCTTATTCCAGACTAAAACCAAAAATAACTTTATGACAATTTTCTTTGTGATCAAAGGTCATTTTTTCCACCTCTGACCATAGAGGAAGTTGTGAGAATAAATCTGATCCTTAATCACCTTTTTACAGACATAAACAAAACAAAAAAACGAAAACAGAAAATAAAAGATGGAGGTGACTTACTGGGCCCAGCAGAGGACCAATCCTGGTGTGATGGAGGTTATTGGGCCAATCAGAGGACCAATCATGGTGTGTTGGATGTGATGGAGGTGACTGGGCCCATCAGAAGACCAATCATGGTGTGTTGGATGTGATAGAGGTGACTGGACCCATCAGAGAACCAATCCTGGTGTGAAGGAGGTTACTGGGCCAAAAAGAAGACCAATCATGGTGTGTTGGATGTGATGGAGGTGACTGGGCCCATCAGAGGACCAATCATGGTGTGTTGGATGTGATAGAGGTGACTGGACCCATCAGAGGACCAATCATGGGGTGTTGGATGTGATGGAGGTGACTGGGCTCATCAGAGGACCAATCATGGTGTGTTGGATGTAATGGAGGTGACTGGACCCATCAGAAGACCAATCATGGTGTGTTGGATGTGATGGAGGTGACTGGACCCATCAGAGGACCAATCATGGTGTGTTGGATGTGATGGAGGTGATTGAGCTCATCAGAAGACCAATCATGGTGTGTTGGATGTGATGGAGGTGATTGGGCCCATCAGAGGACCAATCATGGTGTGTTGGATGTGATGGAGGTGACTGGACCCATCAGAAGACCAATCATGGTGTGTTGGATGTGATGGAGGTGATTGAGCTCATCAGAAGACCAATCATGGTGTGTTGGATGTGATGGAGGTGATTGGGCCCATCAGAGGACCAATCATGGTGTGTTGGATGTGATGGAGGTGACTGGACCCATCAGAAGATCAATCATGGTGTGTTGGATGTAATGGA
Organism: Lithobates sylvaticus; assembly: GCA_028564925.1. Lineage (NCBI taxonomy): Eukaryota > Metazoa > Chordata > Amphibia > Anura > Ranidae > Lithobates > Lithobates sylvaticus. The sequence goes on from CM053030.1 coordinate 1,040,118, forward strand.
GGTGACTGGACCCATCAGAAGACCAATCATGGTGTGTTGGGTGTGATGGAGGTGACTGGACCCATCAGAGGACCAATCATGGTGTGTTGGATGTGATGGAGGTGACTGGACCCATCAGAGGACCAATCATGGTGTGTTGGATGTGATGGAGGTGATTGAGCTCATCAGAAGACCAATCATGGTGTGTTGGATGTGATGGAGGTGATTGGGCCCATCAGAGGACCAATCATGGTGTGTTGGATGTGATGGAGGTGACTGGACCCATCAGAAGATCAATCATGGTGTGTTGGATGTGATGGAGGTGACTGGGCTCATCAGAGGACCAATCATGGTGTGTTGGATGTGATGGAGGTGATTGGGCTCATCAGAGGACCAATCATGGTGTGTTGGATGTGATGGAGGTGATTGGGCTCAGAGGACCAATCATGGTGTGTTGAATGTGATGGAGGTGACTGGGCTCATCAGAGGACCAATCATGGTGTGTTGGATGTGATGGAGGTGACTGGGCCCATCAGAGGACCAACCATTATGTGTTGGATGTGATGGAGGTGACTGGGCCCATCAGAGGACCAATCATGGTGTGTTGGATGTGATGGAGGTGATTGGGCTCATCAGAGGACCAATCATGGGGTGTTGGATGTGATGGAGGTGACTGGGCTCATCAGAGGACCAATCATGGTGTGTTGGATGTGATGGAGGTGACTGGGCTCATCAGAGGACCAATCATGGGGTGTTGGATGTGATGGAGGTGACTGGGCTCATCAGAAGACCAATCATGGTGTGTTGGATGTGATGGAGGTGACTGGGCCCATCAGAGGACCAATCATGGTGTGTTGGATGTGATGGAGGTGATTGGGCTCATCAGAGGACCAATCATTATGTGTTGGATGTGATGGAGGTGACTGGGCTCATCAGAGGACCAATCATGGTGTGTTGGATGTGATGGAGGTGACTGGGCCCATCAGAGGACCAACCATTATGTGTTGGATGTGATGGAGGTGACTGGGCCCATCAGAAGACCAATCATGGTGTGTTGGATGTGATGGAGGTGACTGGGCTCATCAGAGGACCAATCATGGTGTGTTGGATGTGATGGAGGTGATTGGGCTCATCAGAGGACCAATCATGGTGTGTTGGATGTGATGGAGGTGATTGGGCTCATCAGAGGACCAATCATGGTGTGTTGAATGTGATGGAGGTGACTGGGCTCATCAGAGGACCAATCATGGTGTGTTGGATGTGATGGAGGTGACTGGGCCCATCAGAGGACCAACCATTTTGTGTTGGATGTGATGGAGGTGACTGGGCCCATCAGAGGACCAATCATGGTGTGTTGGATGTGATGGAGGTGATTGGGCTCAGAGGACCAATCATGGTGTATTATTATTATTATTATTATTATTACAGGATTTATATAGCGCCAACAGTTTACGCAGCACTTTACAATATAAAAAAGGGAGACAATACAGTTATAATACAATAAAATACAACAGGATTAAGAGGGTCCTGCTCAGAAGAGCTTACAATCTAATAGGGTGGGGGAGGTGGTACAAAAGGTTGTAACTGTGAGGAATGAGGTGATGGAAGTGGTAGGAGATTAGTTGGAGATGTGATCGGCTTCCCTGAAGAGATGAGTTTTCAGGGATCGCCTGAAGGTGGCTAGAGTAGGGGATTGCCCGACAGGTTGAGGTAGCGAGTTCCAGAGGTTGGGAGAGGCTCTGGAGAAATCCTGGAGACGAGCATGGGAGGAGGAGACGAGAGAGCTTGACAGTAGGAGATCTTGAGAAGAGCGGAGAGGACGGTTTGGGATATGTTTGGAGACAAGATTGGTGATGTAGCTCGGGGCAGATTTGTGAATGGCTTTGTAAGTTGTGGTTAGTATTTTGAATTTAATTCGCTGGGTGATTGGGAGACCAGTGTAGGGATTGGAGGAGAGGGTTGGTGGACACTGAATGGAGACCAGTGTAGGGATTGGAGGAGAGGGTTGGCAGACACTGAATGGAGACCAGTGTAGGGATTGGAGGAGAGGGTTGGCAGACACTGATTGGGAGCCAGTGCAGGGATTGGAGGAGAGGGTTGGCAGACACTGAATGGAGACCAGTGTAGGGATTGGAGGAGAGGGTTGGCAGACACTGAATGGAGACCAGTGTAGGGATTGGAGGAGAGGGTTGGCAGACACTGAATGGAGACCAGTGTAGGGATTGGAGGAGAGGGTTGGCAAACACTGAATGGAGACCAGTGTAGGGATTGGAGGAGAGGGTTGGCAGACACTGAATGGAGCCAGTGTAGGGATTGGAGGAGAGGGTTGGCAGACACTGAATGGAGACCAGTGTAGGGATTGGAGGAGAGGGTTGGCAGACACTGAATGGAGACCAGTGTAGGGATTGGAGGAGAGGGTTGGAAGACACTGAATGGAGTCCAGTGTAGGGATTGGAGGAGAGGGTTGGCAGACACTGAATGGGAGTCAGTGTAGGGATTGGAGGAGAGGGTTGGCAGACACTGAATGGAGGCCAGTGTAGGGATTGGAGGAGAGGGTTGGCAGACACTGAATTGAGACCAGTGTAGGGATTGGAGGAGAGGGTTGGCAGACACTGAATGGAGACCAGTGTAGGGATTGGAGGAGAGGGTTGGCAGACACTGAATGGAGACCAGTGTAGGGATTGGAGGAGAGGGTTGGCAGACACTGAATGGAGCCAGTGTAGGGATTGGAGGAGAGGGTTGGCAGACACTGAATGGAGACCAGTGTAGGGATTGGAGGAGAGGGTTGGCAGACACTGATTGGAGGCCAGTGTAGGGATTGGAGGAGAGGGTTGGCAGACACTGAATGGAGACCAGTGTAGGGATTGGAGGAGAGGGTTGGCAGACACTGAATGGAGTCCAGTGTAGGGATTGGAGGAGAGGGTTGGCAGACACTGAATGGAGACCAGTGTAGGGATTGGAGGAGAGGGTTGGCAGACACTGAATGGAGACCAGTGTAGGGATTGGAGGAGAGGGTTGGCGGACACTGAATGGAGACCAGTGTAGGGATTGGAGGAGAGGGTTGGCAGACACTGAATGGAGACCAGTGTAGGGATTGGAGGAGAGGGTTGGCAGACACTGATTGGAGACCAGTGTAGGGATTGGAGGAGAGGGTTGGCAGACACTGAATGGAGGCCAGTGTAGGGATTGGAGGAGAGGGTTGGCAGATACTGAATGGAGACCAGTGTAGGGATTGGAGGAGAGGGTTGGCAGACACTGAATGGAGACCAGTGTAGGGATTGGAGGAGAGGGTTGGCAGACACTGAATGGAGACCAGTGTAGGGATTGGAGGAGAGGGTTGGCAGACACTGAATGGAGACCAGTGTAGGGATTGGAGGAGAGGGTTGGCAGACACTGATTGGAGGTCAGTGTAGGGATTGGAGGAGAGGGTTGGCAGATACTGATTGGGAGCCAGTGTAGGGATTGGAGGAGAGGGTTGGCGGACACTGAATGGAGACCAGTGTAGGGACTGGAGGAGAGGGTTGGCAGACACTGAATTGAGGCCAGTGTAGGGATTGGAGGAGAGGGTTGGCAGACACTGAATGGAGACCAGTGTAGGGACTGGAGGAGAGGGTTGGCAGACACTGATTGAGAGACAGTGTAGGGATTGGAGGAGAGGGTTGGCAGACACTGAATGGAGACCAGTGTAGGGATTGGAGGAGAGGGTTGGCAGACACTGAATGGAGCCAGTGTAGGGATTGGAGGAGAGGGTTGGCAGACACTGAATGGAGACCAGTGTAGGGATTGGAGGAGAGGGTTGGCAGACACTGAATGGAGACCATTGTAGTGATTGGAGGAGAGGGTTGGCAGACACTGAATGGAGACCAGTGTAGGGATTGGAGGAGAGGGTTGGCAGACACTGAATGGAGGTCAGTGTAGGGACTGGAGGAGAGGGTTGGCAGACACTGAATGGAGACCAGTGTAGGGATTGGAGGAGAGGGTTGGCTGACACTGAATGGAGACCAGTGTAGGGATTGGAGGAGAGGGTTGGCAGACACTGAATGGAGACCAGTGTAGGGATTGGAGGAGAGGGTTGGCAGACACTGAATGGAGGACAGTGTAGGGATTGGAGGAGAGGGTTGGCAGACACTGAATGGAGACCAGTGTAGGGATTGGAGGAGAGGGTTGGCAGACACTGAATGGAGACCAGTGTAGGGATTGGAGGAGAGGGTTGGCAGGCACTGAATGGAGACCAGTGTAGGGATTGGAGGAGAGGGTTGGCGGACACTGAATGGAGACCATTGTAGTTATTGGAGGAGAGGGTTGGCAGGCACTGAATGGAGACCAGTGTAGGGATTGGAGGAGAGGGTTGGCAGTCACTGAATGGAGACCAGTGTAGGGATTGGAGGAGAGGGTTGGCAGACACTGAATGGAGACCAGTGTAGGGATTGGAGGAGAGGGTTGGCAGACACTGAATGGAGACCAGTGTAGGGATTGGAGGAGAGGGTTGGCGGACACTGAATGGAGGACAGTGTAGGGATTGGAGGAGAGGGTTGGCGGACACTGAATGGAGGACCAGTGTAGGGATTGGAGGAGAGGGTTGGCAGACACTGAATGGAGACCAGTGTAGGGATTGGAGGAGAGGGTTGGCAGACACTGAATGGAGACCAGTGTAGGGATTGGAGGAGAGGGTTGGCAGACACTGAATGGAGACCAGTGTAGGGATTGGAGGAGAGGGTTGGTGGACACTGAATGGAGACCAGTGTAGGGATTGGAGGAGAGGGTTGGCAGACACTGAATGGAGCCAGTGTAGGGATTGGAGGAGAGGGTTGGCAGACACTGAATGGAGACCAGTGTAGGGATTGGAGGAGAGGGTTGGCAGACACTGAATGGAGACCAGTGTAGGGATTGGAGGAGAGGGTTGGCAGACACTGAATGGAGACCAGTGTAGGGATTGGAGGAGAGGGTTGGCAGACACTGAATGGAGACCAGTGTAGGGATTGGAGGAGAGGGTTGGCAGACACTGAATGGAGGTCAGTGTAGGGATTGGAGGAGAGGGTTGGCAGACACTGAATGGAGACCAGTGTAGGGATTGGAGGAGAGGGTTGGCAGACACTGAATGGAGACCAGTGTAGGGATTGGAGGAGAGGGTTGGCGGACACTGAATGGAGGACAGTGTAGGGATTGGAGGAGAGGGGTGGCGGACACTGAATGGAGGTCAGTGTAGGGATTGGAGGAGAGGGTTGGCAGACACTGAATGGAGGCCAGTGTAGGGATTGGAGGAGAGGGTTGGCAGACACTGAATGGAGACCAGTGTAGGGATTGGAGGAGAGGGTTGGCGGACACTGAATAGAGACCAGTGTAGGGATTGGAGGAGAGGGGTGGCGGACACTGAATGGAGGTCAGTGTAGGGATTGGAGGAGAGGGTTGGTGGACACTGAATGGAGGCCAGTGTAGGGATTGGAGGAGAGGGTTGGCAGACACTGAATGGAGATCAGTGTAGGGATTGGAGGAGAGGGTTGGCAGACGCTGAGTGGAGACCAGTGTAGGGATTGGAGGAGAGGGTTGGCAGACGCTGAATGGAGGTCAGTGTAGGGATTAGAGGAGAGGGTTGGCGGACACTGAATGGAGGTCAGTGTAGGGATTGGAGGAGAGGGTTGGTGGACACTGAATGGAGGCCAGTGTAGGGATTGGAGGAGAGGGTTGGCGGACACTGAATGGAGGCCAGTGTAGGGATTGGAGGAGAGGGTTGGCGGACACTGAATGGAGGCCAGTGTAGGGATTGGAGGAGAGGGTTGGCGGACACTGAATGGAGGCCAGTGTAGGGATTGGAGGAGAGGGTTGGTGGACACTGAATGGAGGCCAGTGTAGGGATTGGAGGAGAGGGTTGGCGGACACTGAATGGAGGCCAGTGTAGGGATTGGAGGAGAGGGTTGGTGGACACTGAATGGAGGCCAGTGTAGGGATTGGAGGAGAGGGTTGGCGGACACTGAATGGAGGCCAGTGTAGGGATTGGAGGAGAGGGTTGGCGGACACTGAATGGAGACCAGTGTAGGGATTGGAGGAGAGGGTTGGCGGACACTGAATGGAGGCCAGTGTAGGGATTGGAGGAGAGGGTTGGCAGACACTGAACAGTTGGTAAGTCTGGCAGCAGCATTCATGATGGATTGAAGAGGGGAGGAGCCTATGGAGAGGCAGGCCAATGAGAAGGGAGTTGGAATAGTCAAGGTGAGAGATAACAAGGGAGTGAATGAGGATCTCGGTGGTGTCATTTGGTAAAAAGGGGCGTGGTTTAGAGATGTTTCGGAGGTGAATTCTACAAACTTTTGACAGCGATTGGACTTGAGGCTGAAATGACAAGTCCGAGTCTAGGATTACACCGAGTACCCTGGGGGAGGGGAGGGACTGATGGTTGCATTGTTGATTTTGATGGAAAAGTCATGGAGGGGGGGCATGGGCGGGGGGGGGGGGGGGAATATTAATAGCTCAGTTTTAGAGAGATTTAATTTAAGGAAGTGGAGGGACATCCATGCTGAGAAGTCAGTTAGTAATGGAGAGGAGACTGAAGGGGTGAGGTGAGGAGTAGACAGATAGATTTGGGTGTCATCGGCTTATAAGTGGTATTGGAAGCTGTGGGCAGTTATCAAGTGACCAAGGGAAGAGGTGTAGATGGAGAAGAGAAGGGGTCCAAGAACAGAGCCTTGGGGGACCCCCACAGAAAGGGGCAATGGAGAGGAGGAGACAAATTTGTAGGTAACACTTAAGGAGCGCTGTGATAGGTCGGCAGAGAACCAGGATAGAGCAGAATCTCGGAGGCCGAGGGAATGGAGTTTATTGAGAAGGATCGGGTGGTCAACAGTATCAAAGGCTGCAGAGAGGTCAAGTAGTAGGAGTATGGAGTACTGGCTGGTAGTAGGAGTATGGAGTACTGGCTGGTAGTAGGAGTATGGAGTAGTGGCTGGTAGTAGCAGTATGGAGTACTGGCTGGTAGTAGCAGTATGGAGTACTGGCTGGTAGTAGCAGTATGGAGTACTGGCTGGTAGTAGCAGTATGGAGTACTGGCTGGTGGTAGGAGTATGGAGTACTGGCTGGTGGTAGGAGTATGGAGTACTGGCTGGTGGTAGGAGTATGGAGTACTGGCTGGTAGTAGGAGTATGGAGTACTGGCTGGTAGTGGGAGTATGGAGTACTGGCTGGTAGTAGCAGTATGGAGTACTGGCTGGTGGTAGGAGTATGGAGTACTGGCTGGTGGTAGGAGTATGGAGTACTGGCTGGTAGTGGGAGTATGGAGTACTGGCTGGTAGTAGCAGTATGGAGTACTGGCTGGTGGTAGGAGTATGGAGTACTGGCTGGTGGTAGGAGTATGGAGTACTGGCTGGTAGTAGGAGTATGGAGTACTGGCTGGTAGTGGGAGTATGGAGTACTGGCTGGTAGTAGCAGTATGGAGTACTGGCTGGTGGTAGGAGTATGGAGTACTGGCTGGTAGTAGGAGTATGGAGTACTGGCTGGTAGTAGGAGTATGGAGTAGTGGCTGGTAGTAGCAGTATGGAGTACTGGCTGGTAGTAGCAGTATGGAGTACTGGCTGGTAGTAGCAGTATGGAGTACTGGCTGGTAGTAGCAGTATGGAGTACTGGCTGGTGGTAGGAGTATGGAGTACTGGCTGGTGGTAGGAGTATGGAGTACTGGCTGGTGGTAGGAGTATGGAGTACTGGCTGGTAGTAGGAGTATGGAGTACTGGCTGGTAGTGGGAGTATGGAGTACTGGCTGGTAGTAGCAGTATGGAGTACTGGCTGGTGGTAGGAGTATGGAGTACTGGCTGGTGGTAGGAGTATGGAGTACTGGCTGGTAGTAGCAGTATGGAGTACTGGCTGGTAGTGGGAGTATGGAGTACTGGCTGGTAGTGGGAGTATGGAGTACTGGCTGGTAGTGGGAGTATGGAGTACTGGCTGGTAGTGGGAGTATGGAGTACTGGCTGGTAGTGGGAGTATGGAGTACTGGCTGGTAGTGGGAGTATGGAGTACTGGCTGGTAGTAGGAGTATGGAGTACTGGCTGGTAGTAGGAGTATCGAGTACTGGCTGGTAGTAGCAGAATGGAGTACTGGCTGTTGGATTTAGCCGTTAGTAAATCGTTAGTTAGTTTTAGTAAGGCAGTTCCCGTTGAGTGCTGTGAGCGAAAGATTCTCTGAATCTCCAGGAACATCATCAAACTTCTGCTTATTCCAGACTAAAACCAAAAATAACTTTATGACAATTTACTTTGTGATCAAAAGTCATTTTTTCCACTTCTGACCATAGAGGAAGTTGTGAGAATAAATCTGATCCTTAATCACCTTTTTTTACAGACATAAACCCCCAAAAACCTAAAACGTAAAATAAAAGATGGAGGTGACTGGGCCCATCAGAAGATCAATCATGGTGTGTTGGATGTCATGGAGGTGACTGGACTCATCAGAAGGCCAATCATGGTGTGTTGGATGTGATGGAGGTGACTGGGCCCATCAGAAGATCAATCATGGTGTGTTGGATGTCATGGAGGTGACTGGACTCATCAGAAGGCCAATCATGGTGTGTTGGATGTGATGGAGGTGACTGGGCTCATCAGAGGACCAATCATGGTGTGTTGGATGTGATGGAGGTGACTGGGCTCATCAGAGGACCAATCATGGTGTGTTGGATGTGATGGAGGTGACTGGGCTCATCAGAGGACCAATCATGGTGTGTTGGATGTGATGGAGGTGACTGGGCTCATCAGAGGACCAATCATGGTGTGTTGGATGTGATGGAGGTGACTGGGCTCATCAGAGGACCAATCATGGTGTGTTGGATGTGATGGAGGTGACTGGGCCCATCAGAGGACCAATCATTATGTGTTGGATGTGATGGAGGTGACTGGGCCCATCAGAAGACCAATCATGGTGTGTTGGATGTGGTGGAGGTAACTGGGCCCATCAGAGGACCAATCATGGTGTGTTGGATGTGATGGAGGTGACTGGGCTCATCAGAGGACCAATCATGGTGTGTTGGATGTGATGGAGGTGACTGGGCCCATCAGAAGACCAATCATGGTGTGTTGGATGTGGTGGAGGTGACTGGGCCCATCAGAGGACCAATCATGGTGTGTTGGATGTAATAGAGGTGACTGGGCCCATCAGAGGACCAATCATGGTGTGTTGGATGTGATGGAGGTGACTGGGCCCATCAGAAGACCAATCATGGTGTGTTGGATGTGATGGAGGTGACTGGACCCATCAGAAGACCAATCATGGTGTGTTGGATGTGATGGAGGTGATTGGGCCCATCAGAGGACCAATCATGGTGTGTTGGATGTGATGGAGGTGACTGGGCCCATCAGAAGACCAATCATGGTGTGTTGGATGTGATGGAGGTGATTGGGCTCATCAGAGGACCAATCATGGTGTGTTGGATGTGATGGAGGTGACTGGGCTCATCAGAGGACCAATCATGGTGTGTTGGATGTGATGGAGGTGACTGGGCCCATCAGAGGACCAACCATTATGTGTTGGATGTGATGGAGGTGACTGGGCCCATCAGAAGACCAATCATGGTGTGTTGGATGTGGTGGAGGTGACTGGGCCCATCAGAGGACCAATCATGGTGTGTTGGATGTGATGGAGGTGACTGGGCTCATCAGAGGACCAATCATGGTGTGTTGGATGTGATGGAGGTGATTGGGCTCATCAGAGGACCAATCATGGTGTGTTGGATGTGATGGAGGTGATTGGGCCCATCAGAAGATCAATCATGGTGTGTTGGATGTAATAGAGGTGACTGGGCCCATCAGAGGACCAATCATGGTGTGTTGGATGTGATGGAGGTGACTGGGCCCATCAGAAGACCAATCATGGTGTGTTGGATGTGATGGAGGTGACTGGACCCATCAGAAGACCAATCATGGTGTGTTGGATGTGATGGAGGTGATTGGGCCCATCAGAGGACCAATCATGGTGTGTTGGATGTGATGGAGGTGACTGGGCCCATCAGAAGACCAATCATGGTGTGTTGGATGTGATGGAGGTGATTGGGCTCATCCGAGGACCAATCATGGTGTGTTGGATGTGATGGAGGTGACTGGGCTAATCAGAGGACCAATCATGGTGTGTTGGATGTGATGGAGGTGACTGGGCCCATCAGAGGACCAACCATTATGTGTTGGATGTGATGGAGGTGACTGGGCCCATCAGAGGACCAATCATGGTGTGTTGGATGTGGTGGAGGTGACTGGGCCCATCAGAGGACCAATCATGGTGTGTTGGATGTGATGGAGGTGACTGGGCTCATCAGAGGACCAATCATGGTGTGTTGGATGTGATGGAGGTGATTGGGCTCATCAGAGGACCAATCATGGTGTGTTGGATGTGATGGAGGTGACTGGGCCAATCAGAAGATCAATCATGGTGTGTTGGATGTGATGGAGGTGATTGGGCCCATCAGAGGACCAATCATGGTGTGTTGGATGTGATGGAGGTGACAGGGCCCATCAGAAGACCAATCATGGTGTGTTGGATGTGATGGAGGTGATTGGGCACATCAGAGGACCAATCATGGTGTGTTGGATGTGATGGAGGTGACTGGGCCCATCAGAGGACCAATCATGGTGTGTTGGATGTGATGGAGGTGATTGGGCCCATCAGAAGATCAATCATGGTGTGTTGGATGTGATGGAGGTGAATGGGCCCATCAGAGGACCAATCATGGTGTGTTGGATGTGATGGAGGTGATTGGGCCCATCAGAGGACCAATCATGGTGGATGTGTTGGATGTGATGGAGGTGACTGGGCCCATCAGAGGACCAATCATGGTGTGTTGGATGTGATGGAGGTGATTGGGCCCATCAGAGGACCAATCATGGTGTGTTGGATGTGATGGAGGTGACTGGGCCCATCAGAGGACCAATCATGGTGTGTTGGATGTGATGGAGGTGATTGGGCCCATCAGAGGACCAATCATGGTGTGTTGGATGTGATGGAGGTGACTGGGCCCATCAGAGGACCAATCATGGTGTGTTGGATGTGATGGAGGTGACTGGGCTCATCAGAGGACCAATCATGGTGTGTTGGATGTGATGGAGGTGACTGGGCCCATCAGAGGACCAATCATGGTGTGTTGGATGTGATGGAGGTGACTGGGCTCATCAGAGGACCAATCATGGTGTGTTGGATGTGATGGAGGTGACTGGGCTCATCAGAGGACCAATCATGGTGTGTTGGATGTGATGGAGGTGACTGGGCCCATCAGAAGACCAATCATGGTGTGTTGGATGTGATGGAGGTGACTGGGCCCATCAGAAGATCAATCATGGTGTGTTGGATGTGATGGAGGTGATTGGGCTCATCAGAAGATCAATCATGGTGTGTTGGATGTGATGGAGGTGATTGGGCTCATCAGAGGACCAATCATGGTGTGTTTGGTGTGATGGAGGTGACTGGGCTCATCAGAGGACCAATCATGGTGTGTTAGGTGTGATGGAGGTGACTGGGCCCATCAGAGGACCAATCATTATGTGTTGGATGTGATGGAGGTGACTGGACCCATCAGAAGACCAATCATGGTGTGTTGGATGTGATGGAGGTGACTGGGCTCATCAGAGGACCAATCATGGTGTGTTGGATGTGATGGAGGTGACTTGGCTCATCAGAGGACCAATCATGGTGTGTTAGGTGTGATGGAGGTGACTGGGCTCATCAGAGGACCAATCATGGTGTGTTGGATGTGATGGAGGTGACTGGCCCCATCAGAAGACCAATCATGGTGTGTTGGATGTGATGGAGGTGACTGGGCTCATCAGAAGATCAATCATGGTGTGTTGGATGTGGTGGAGGTGACTGGGCCCATCAGAGGACCAATCATGGAGTGTTGGATGTGATGGAGGTGATTGGGCTCATCAGAGGACCAATCATGGTGTGTTGGATGTGATGGAGGTGACTGGGCTCATCAGAGGACCAATCATGGTGTGTTGGATGTGATGGAGGTGACTGGGCCCATCAGAAGACCAATCACGGTGTGTTGGATGTGATGGAGGTGAGTGGGCTTATCAGAGGACCAATCATGGTGTGTTGGATGTGATGGAGGTGATTGGGCTCATCAGAGGACCAATCATGGTGTGTTGGATGTGATGGAGGTGATTGGGCCCATCAGAGGACCAATCATGGGGTGTTGGATGTGATGGAGGTGATTGGGCTCATCAGAGGACCAATCATGGTGTGTTGGATGTGATGGAGGTGACTGGGCTCATCAGAGGACCAATCATGGTGTGTTGGATGTGATGGAGGTGACTGGGCCCATCAGAGGACCAATCATTATGTGTTGGATGTGATGGAGGTGACTGGGCTCATCAGAGGACCAATCATGGTGTGTTGGATGTGATGGAGGTGACTGGGCCCATCAGAAGATCAATCATGGTGTGTTGGATGTGATGGAGGTGATTGGGCCCATCAGAAGACCAATCATGGTGTGTTGGATGTGATGGAGGTGACTGGGCCCATCAGAAGACCAATCATGGTGTGTTGGATGTGATGGAGGTGACTGGGCCCATCAGAAGACCAATCATGGTGTGTTGGATGTGATGGAGGTGATTGGGCTCATCAGAGGACCAATCATGGTGTGTTGGATGTGATGGAGGTGACTGGGCTCATCAGAGGACCAATCATGGTGTGTTGGATGTGATGGAGGTGACTGGGCCCATCAGAGGACCAATCATGGTGTATTGGATGTGATGGAGGTGACTGGGCCCATCAGAAGACCAATCATGGTGTGTTGGATGTGATGGAGGTGACTGGGCTCATCAGAAGATCAATCATGGTGTGTTGGATGTGGTGGAGGTGACTGGGCTCATCAGAAGATCAATCATGGTGTGTTGGATGTGATGGAGGTGACTGGGCTCATCAGAGGACCAATCATGGTGTGTTGGATGTGATGGAGGTGATTGGGCTTATCAGAGGACCAATCATGGTGTGTTGGATGTGATGGAGGTGATTGGGCTCATCAGAGGACCAATCATGGTGTGTTGGATGTGATGGAGGTGATTGGGCCCATCAAAGGACCAATCATGGGGTGTTGGATGTGATGGAGGTGATTGGGCTCATCAGAGGACCAATCATGGTGTGTTGGATGTGATGGAGGTGACTGGGCTCATCAGAGGACCAATCATGGAGTGTTGGGTGTGATGGAGGTGACTGGGCACATCAGAGGACCAATCATGGTGTGTTGGATGTGATGGAGGTGATTGGGCTTATCAGAGGACCAATCATGGTGTGTTGGATGTGATGGAGGTGATTGGGCTCATCAGAGGACCAATCATGGTGTGTTGGATGTGATGGAGGTGATTGGGCCCATCAACGGACCAATCATGGGGTGTTGGATGTGATGGAGGTGATTGGGCTCATCAGAGGACCAATCATGGTGTGTTGGATGTGATGGAGGTGACTGGTCCCATCAGAGGAACAATCATGGGGTGTTGGATGTGATGGAGGTGACTGGGCTCATCAGAAGATCAATCATGGTGTGTTGGGTGTGATGGAGGTGACTGGGCTCATCAGAAGACCAATCATGGTGTGTTGGATGTGATGGAGGTGACTGCACCCATCAGAGGACCAATCATGGTGTGTTGGATGTGATGGAGGTGACTGGGCTCATCAGAGGACCAATCATGGTGTGTTGGATGTGATGGAGGTGACTGGGCCCATCAGAAGATCAATCATGGTGTGTTGGATGTGATGGAGGTGACTGGGCCCATCAGGGGACCAATCATGGTGTGTTGGATGTGATGGAGGTGACAGGGCCCATCAGAGGACCAATCATGGTGTGTTGGATGTGATGGAGGTGACTGGGCCCATCAGAGGACCAATCATGGTGTGTTGGATGTGATGGAGGTGACAGGGCCCATCAGAGGACCAATCATGGTGTGTTGGATGTGATGGAGGTGATTGGGCCCATCAGAGGACCAATCATGGTGTGTTGGATGTGATGGAGGTGACTGGGCCCATCAGAAGACCAATCATGGTGTGTTGGATGTGATGGAGGTGATTGGGCCCATCAGAGGACCAATCATGGTGTGTTGGATGTGATGGAGGTGACTGGGCCCATCAGAGGACCAATCATGGTGTGTTGGATGTGATGGAGGTGACTGGGCCCATCAGAGGACCAATCATGGTGTGTTGGATGTGATGGAGGTGAATGGGCCCATCAGAGGACCAATCATGGTGTGTTGGATGTGATGGAGGTGACTGGGCCCATCAGAGGACCAATCATGGTGTGTTGGATGTGATGGAGGTGAGTGGGCCCATCAGAGGACCAATCATGGTGTGTTGGATGTGATGGAAGTGACTGGGCCCATCAGAGGACCAATCATGGGGTGTTGGATGTGATGGAGGTGACTGGGCTCATCAGAGGACCAATCATGGTGTGTTGGATGTGATGGAGGTGACTGGGCCCATCAGAGGACCAATCATTATGTGTTGGATGTGATGGAGGTGATTGGGCCCATCAGAAAACCAATCATGGTGTGTTGGATGTGATGGAGGTGACTGGGCTCATCAGAGGACCAATCATGGTGTGTTGGATGTGATGGAGGTGACTGGGCCCATCAGAGGACCAATCATGGTGTGTTGGATGTGATGGTGGTGACTGGGCCCATCAGGGGACCAATCATGGTGTGTTGGATGTGATGGAGGTGACTGGGCTCATCAGAGGACCAATCATGGTGTGTTGGATGTGATGGAGGTGACTGGGCCCATCAGAGGACCAATCATTATGTGTTGGATGTGATGGAGGTGACTGGGCTCATCAGAGGACCAATCATGGTGTGTTGGATGTGATGGAGGTGATTGGGCCCATCAGAAGATCAATCATGGTGTGTTGGATGTGATGGAAGTGACTGGGCCCATCAGAAGATCAATCATGGTGTGTTGGATGTGATGGAGGTGACTGGGCCCATCAGAGGACCAATCATGGTGTGTTGGATGTGATGGAGGTGACTGGGCCCATCAGAGGACCAATCATGGTGTGTTGGATGTGATGGAGGTGACTGGGCCCATCAGAAGACCAATCATGGTGTGTTGGATGTGATGGAGGTGACTGGACCCATCAGAAGACCAATCATGGTGTGTTGGATGTGATGGAGGTGATTGGGCCCATCAGAGGACCAATCATGGTGTGTTGGATGTGATGGAGGTGACTGGGCCCATCAGAAGACCAATCATGGTGTGTTGGATGTGATGGAGGTGATTGGGCTCATCAGAGGACCAATCATGGTGTGTTGGATGTGATGGAGGTGACTGGGCTCATCAGAGGACCAATCATGGTGTGTTGGATGTGATGGAGGTGACTGGGCCCATCAGAGGACCAACCATTATGTGTTGGATGTGATGGAGGTGACTGGGCCCATCAGAAGACCAATCATGGTGTGTTGGATGTGGTGGAGGTGACTGGGCCCATCAGAGGACCAATCATGGTGTGTTGGATGTGATGGAGGTGACTGGGCTCATCAGAGGACCAATCATGGTGTGTTGGATGTGATGGAGGTGATTGGGCTCATCAGAGGACCAATCATGGTGTGTTGGATGTGATGGAGGTGATTGGGCCCATCAGAAGATCAATCATGGTGTGTTGGATGTAATAGAGGTGACTGGGCCCATCAGAGGACCAATCATGGTGTGTTGGATGTGATGGAGGTGACTGGGCCCATCAGAAGACCAATCATGGTGTGTTGGATGTGATGGAGGTGACTGGACCCATCAGAAGACCAATCATGGTGTGTTGGATGTGATGGAGGTGATTGGGCCCATCAGAGGACCAATCATGGTGTGTTGGATGTGATGGAGGTGACTGGGCCCATCAGAAGACCAATCATGGTGTGTTGGATGTGATGGAGGTGATTGGGCTCATCAGAGGACCAATCATGGTGTGTTGGATGTGATGGAGGTGACTGGGCTAATCAGAGGACCAATCATGGTGTGTTGGATGTGATGGAGGTGACTGGGCCCATCAGAGGACCAACCATTATGTGTTGGATGTGATGGAGGTGACTGGGCCCATCAGAAGACCAATCATGGTGTGTTGGATGTGGTGGAGGTGACTGGGCCCATCAGAGGACCAATCATGGTGTGTTGGATGTGATGGAGGTGACTGGGCTCATCAGAGGACCAATCATGGTGTGTTGGATGTGATGGAGGTGATTGGGCTCATCAGAGGACCAATCATGGTGTGTTGGATGTGATGGAGGTGATTGGGCCCATCAGAAGATCAATCATGGTGTGTTGGATGTGATGGAGGTGACTGGGCCCATCAGAGGACCAATCATGGTGTGTTGGATGTGATGGAGGTGACAGGGCCCATCAGAGGACCAATCATGGTGTGTTGGATGTGATGGAGGTGATTGGGCCCATCAGAGGACCAATCATGGTGTGTTGGATGTGATGGAGGTGACTGGGCTCATCAGAAGATCAATCATGGTGTGTTGGATGTGGTGGAGGTGACTGGGCCCATCAGAAGATCAATCATGGTGTGTTGGATGTGATGGAGGTGATTGGGCCCATCAGAGGACCAATCATGGTGTGTTGGATGTGATGGAGGTGACTGGGCCCATCAGAGGACCAATCATGGTGTGTTGGATGTGATGGAGGTGATTGGGCCCATCAGAGGACCAATCATGGTGTGTTGGATGTGATGGAGGTGACTGGGCCCATCAGAGGACCAATCGTGGTGTGTTGGATGTGATGGAGGTGATTGGGCCCATCAGAGGGCCAATCATGGTGTGTTGGATGTGATGGAAGTGACTGGGCCCATCAGAGGACCAATCATGGGGTGTTGGATGTGATGGAGATGACTGGGCTCATTAGAGGACCAATCATGGTGTGTTGGATGTGATGGAGGTGATTGGGCTCATCAGAGGACCAATCATGGTGTGTTGGATGTGATGGAGGTGACTGGGCCCATCAGAGGACCAATCATTATGTGTTGGATGTGATGGAGGTGACTGGGCTCATCAGAGGACCAATCATGGTGTGTTGGATGTGATGGAGGTGACTGGGCCCATCAGAAGACCAATCATGGTGTGTTGGATGTGATGGAGGTGACTGGACCCATCAGAAGATCAATCATGGTGTGTTGGGTGTGATGGAGGTGACTGGGCCCATCAGAAGATCAATCATGGTGTGTTGGATGTGATGGAGGTGATTGGGCTCATCAGAAGACCAATCATGGTGTGTTGGATGTGATGGAGGTGATTGGGCTCATCAGAGGACCAATCATGGTGTGTTAGGTGTGATGGAGGTGACTGGGCTCATCAGAGGACCAATCATGGTGTGTTAGGTGTGATGGAGGTGACTGGGCCCATCAGAGGACCAATCATTATGTGTTGGATGTGATGGAGGTGACTGGACCCATCAGAAGACCAATCATGGTGTGTTGGATGTGATGGAGGTGACTGGGCTCATCAGAAGATCAATCATGGTGTGTTGGATGTGGTGGAGGGGACTGGGCCCATCAGAGGACCAATCATGGAGTGTTGGATGTGATGGAGGTGATTGGGCTCATCAGAGGACCAATCATGGTGTGTTGGATGTGATGGAGGTGATTGGGCTCATCAGAGGACCAATCATGGTGTGTTGGATGTGATGGAGGTGACTGGGCTCATCAGAGGACCAATCATGGTGTGTTGGATGTGATGGAGGTGACTGGGCCCATCAGAAGACCAATCATGGTGTGTTGGATGTGATGGAGGTGATTGGGCTTATCAGAGGACCAATCATGGTGTGTTGGATGTGATGGAGGTGATTGGGCTCATCAGAGGACCAATCATGGTGTGTTGGATGTGATGGAGGTGATTGGGCCCATCAGAGGACCAATCATGGGGTGTTGGATGTGATGGAGGTGATTGGGCTCATCAGAGGACCAATCATGGTGTGTTGGATGTGATGGAGGTGACTGGGCTCATCAGAGGACCAATCATGGTGTGTTGGATGTGATGGAGGTGACTGGGCCCATCAGAGGACCAATCATTATGTGTTGGATGTGATGGAGGTGACTGGGCTCATCAGAGGACCAATCATGGTGTGTTGGATGTGATGGAGGTGACTGGGCCCATCAGAAGAGCAATCATGGTGTGTTGGATGTGATGGAGGTGATTGGGCCCATCAGAAGACCAATCATGGTGTGTTGGATGTGATGGAGGTGACTGGGCCCATCAGAAGACCAATCATGGTGTGTTGGATGTGATGGAGGTGACTGGGCCCATCAGAAGACCAATCATGGTGTGTTGGATGTGATGGAGGTGATTGGGCTCATCAGAGGACCAATCATGGTGTGTTGGATGTGATGGAGGTGACTGGGCCCATCAGAAGACCAATCATGGTGTGTTGGATGTGATGGAGGTGATTGGGCTCATCAGAGGACCAATCGTGGTGTGTTGGATGTGATGGAGGTGATTGGGCTCATCAGAGGACCAATCATGGTGTGTTGGATGTGATGGAGGTGACTGGGCCCATCAGAGGACCAATCATGGTGTATTGGATGTGATGGAGGTGACTGGGCCCATCAGAAGACCAATCATGGTGTGTTGGATGTGATGGAGGTGACTGGGCTCATCAGAAGATCAATCATGGTGTGTTGGATGTGGTGGAGGTGACTGGGCTCATCAGAAGATCAATCATGGTGTGTTGGATGTGATGGAGGTGACTGGGCTCATCAGAGGACCAATCATGGTGTGTTGGATGTGATGGAGGTGATTGGGCTTATCAGAGGACCAATCATGGTGTGTTGGATGTGATGGAGGTGATTGGGCTCATCAGAGGACCAATCATGGTGTGTTGGATGTGATGGAGGTGATTGGGCCCATCAAAGGACCAATCATGGGGTGTTGGATGTGATGGAGGTGATTGGGCTCATCAGAGGACCAATCATGGTGTGTTGGATGTGATGGAGGTGACTGGGCTCATCAGAGGACCAATCATGGAGTGTTGGATGTGATGGAGGTGACTGGGCTCATCAGAGGACCAATCATGGTGTGTTGGATGTGATGGAGGTGATTGGGCTTATCAGAGGACCAATCATGGTGTGTTGGATGTGATGGAGGTGATTGGGCTCATCAGAGGACCAATCATGGTGTGTTGGATGTGATGGAGGTGATTGGGCCCATCAACGGACCAATCATGGGGTGTTGGATGTGATGGAGGTGATTGGGCTCATCAGAGGACCAATCATGGTGTGTTGGATGTGATGGAGGTGACTGGTCCCATCAGAGGAACAATCATGGGGTGTTGGATGTGATGGAGGTGACTGGGCTCATCAGAAGATCAATCATGGTGTGTTGGGTGTGATGGAGGTGACTGGGCTCATCAGAAGACCAATCATGGTGTGTTGGATGTGATGGAGGTGACTGCACCCATCAGAGGACCAATCATGGTGTGTTGGATGTGATGGAGGTGACTGGGCTCATCAGAAGACCAATCATGGTGTGTTGGATGTGATGGAGGTGACTGCACCCATCAGAGGACCAATCATGGTGTGTTGGATGTGATGGAGGTGACTGGGCCCATCAGAAGATCAATCATGGTGTGTTGGATGTGATGGAGGTGACTGGGCCCATCAGGGGACCAATCATGGTGTGTTGGATGTGATGGAGGTGACAGGGCCCATCAGAGGACCAATCATGGTGTGTTGGATGTGATGGAGGTGACTGGGCCCATCAGAGGACCAATCATGGTGTGTTGGATGTGATGGAGGTGACAGGGCCCATCAGAGGACCAATCATGGTGTGTTGGATGTGATGGAGGTGATTGGGCCCATCAGAGGACCAATCATGGTGTGTTGGATGTGATGGAGGTGACTGGGCCCATCAGAAGACCAATCATGGTGTGTTGGATGTGATGGAGGTGATTGGGCCCATCAGAGGACCAATCATGGTGTGTTGGATGTGATGGAGGTGACTGGGCCCATCAGAGGACCAATCATGGTGTGTTGGATGTGATGGAGGTGACTGGGCCCATCAGAGGACCAATCATGGTGTGTTGGATGTGGTGGAGGTGATTGGGCCCATCAGAGGACCAATCATGGTGTGTTGGATGTGATGGAGGTGACTGGGCCCATCAGAGGACCAATCATGGTGTGTTGGATGTGATGGAGGTGATTGGGCCCATCAGAGGACCAATCATGGTGTGTTGGATGTGATGGAAGTGACTGGGCCCATCAGAGGACCAATCATGGGGTGTTGGATGTGATGGAGGTGACTGGGCTCATCAGAGGACCAATCATGGTGTGTTGGATGTGATGGAGGTGACTGGGCCCATCAGAGGACCAATCATTATGTGTTGGATGTGATGGAGGTGATTGGGCCCATCAGAAAACCAATCATGGTGTGTTGGATGTGATGGAGGTGACTGGGCTCATCAGAGGACCAATCATGGTGTGTTGGATGTGATGGAGGTGACTGGGCCCATCAGAGGACCAATCATGGTGTGTTGGATGTGATGGTGGTGACTGGGCCCATCAGGGGACCAATCATGGTGTGTTGGATGTGATGGAGGTGACTGGGCTCATCAGAGGACCAATCATGGTGTGTTGGATGTGATGGAGGTGACTGGGCCCATCAGAGGACCAATCATTATGTGTTGGATGTGATGGAGGTGACTGGGCTCATCAGAGGACCAATCATGGTGTGTTGGATGTGATGGAGGTGATTGGGCCCATCAGAAGATCAATCATGGTGTGTTGGATGTGATGGAAGTGACTGGGCCCATCAGAAGATCAATCATGGTGTGTTGGATGTGATGGAGGTGACTGGGCCCATCAGAGGACCAATCATGGTGTGTTGGATGTGATGGAGGTGACTGGGCCCATCAGAGGACCAATCATGGTGTGTTGGATGTGATGGAGGTGATTGGGCCCATCAGAAGACCAATCATGGTGTGTTGGATGTGATGGAGGTGACTGGGCCCATTAGAAGACCAATCATGGTGTGTTGGATGTGATGGAGGTGACTGGGCCCATTAGAAGACCAATCATGGTGTGTTGGATGTGATGGAGGTGACTGGGCCCATCAGAGGACCAATCATGGTGTGTTGGATGTGATGGAGGTCACTGGGCCCATCAGAGGACCAATCATGGAGTGTTGGATGTGATGGAGGTGACTGGGCTCATCAGAAGACCAATCATGGAGTGTTGGATGTGATGGAGGTGACTGGGCCCATCAGAGGACCAATCATGGTGTGTTGGATGTGATGGAGGTGACTGGGCCCATCAGAGGACCAATCATGGTGTGTTGGATGTGATGGAGGTGATTGGGCTCATCAGAGGACCAATCATGGTGTGTTGGGTGTGATGGAGGTGACTGGGCCCATCAGAGGACCAATCATGGAGTGTTGGATGTGATGGAGGTGACTGGGCTCATCAGAAGACCAATCATGGAGTGTTGGATGTGATGGAGGTGACTGGGCCCATCAGAGGACCAATCATGGAGTGTTGGATGTGATGGAGGTGACTGGGTTCATCATAGGACCAATCATGGTGTGTTGGATGTGATGGAGGTGACTGGGCCCATCAGAGGACCAAACATGGTGTGTTGGGTGTGATGGAGGTGACTGGGCCCATCAGAGGACCAATCATGGAGTGTTGGATGTGGTGGAGGTGACTGGGCTCATCAGAAGACCAATCATGGAGTGTTGGATGTGATGGAGGTGACTGGGTTCATCAGAGGACCAATCATGGTGTGGTGGATGTGATGGAGGTGACTGGGCCCATCATAGGACCAATCATGGTGTGTTGGATGTGATGGAGGTGACTGGGCCCATCAGAGGACCAATCATGGTGTGTTGGATGTGATGGAGGTGATTGGGCCCATCAGAGGACCAATCATGGTGTGTTGAATGTGATGGAGGTGACTGGGCTCATCAGAGGACCAATCATGGTGTGTTGGATGTGATGGAGGTGACTGGGCTCATCAGAGGACCAATCATGGTGTGTTGGATGTGGTGGAGGTGACTGGGCCCATCAGAGGACCAATCATGATAAGAGAAGGAGGAACCCTGAGTTTAAGGTTGGAGATAGGGTATGGCTCTCTTCAGCAAATTTGAAGCTTCCTTGTTCCTCCCGTAAACTGGGACGTAGGTTTATTGGGCCATTTACAATCAGACAGGAATCAACCCCGTGGCATTTGAACTGACACTGCCAAGTTCCTATAAATGTATTTCATGTCTCTCTGCTTAAATCTGTTGTCTCGAGTCCCTTTCCAGGAAGAGAAGAAGTTCCACCACCTCCGGTCTCTGTGGGAGACGAAACGGAATATGAAGTGGAAACCATCCTGGACTGTCGGCGGAGAGGTAGGACAATTCAATTCCCTGTTAAATGGAAAGGTTATGACATCGAAGAAAATTCTTGGGAACCAGCAAATAATATTCATGCTCCCAGACTGTTACAGAGTTTTCGTGCCCGCTATCCCGAGAGATGGGCTCGATTGGGCATCTGGATGCTGCCCCTTGGGGGGGGGGGCACTGTCAGGGGAGCAATCCAAGAACTGTCAATCCTGACAGAAACTGCCATGGTCGTGCCGGGCGAATTCGCACACAGGCGCGCGCCGGCCACGGCTAGTGCTAGTGCGCATGGGCCGAAACGCATGTGCGCAAACGGGCGTGCGCGGTAGCGCACACAGTAACGGTGTTGGCGCCCATGTACCTATTTAGGTTTGCTGCAGACTACAGGCAGGTTGCTGGATTGTCGTCAGCTCCCGGGTCGCTTGTACCTGTGTCTGATTACCCGTTTCCTGCGATTACTTCCTGATCTCCGCCTGCACAGATCCCTGGCTTTGCCCCGACTACGCTTACGTCTGCACCTTCTGTACCTCCGCTCGCCTGCATGGTGTTGACCTTTGGCCTGGCTACCGACTCCGTTCCTGATCCATCCTGCTGTACCTCGTATCGGTTTGGACCTGTTGTGTATGACCCCTGGTTTGGCCTGACCCGGCTCCTGGTTGCTGCACTGGAACCTGTCCAAGCACGGTTACCCGACCTACTTACCTGCGCACCCCAGCAGCCCAGCGACTCAGCTACTCAAGCATCCGGTAACCCGTGCACCTTTTGGCACTGTATTCCCTGTCCCACTCTCAGGGGTACACTGCATTCAGCCACAAGGGGCGCCCACTCAGCATTCCGGCCTCCCTCCAGAGACTTGATACCCAAAACACGGACTATCCTAAACAGCAGCAGTCTGGGCCCAGAACTGGGTTCCAAACCCACCTTCCTTTTATCATCGTCCCCTCTCCTACAAAGGAGAATGGACTATATTCACTCCCATCGGCCCGGCGCCACCACACACACCTACCCGATCTTATGGAAGAGTCGTAGTCACTCACACAATGAATGTTGGGTCACTTAGGCCCAAGGGGGGCAAAAGAAGAGGGGCATCTTCCTAGGGAATGGTGTAGATCTTCTGTGTCTACAGGGAGGGAGTCTATGTCACCTCTGCAGGTATAGTGACATAGGGGATGGGATATCCTATTATAGGTGGAGGTAATGAAGACCCTAATGACATGGGGGATGGGGATATTCTATTATAGGTGGAGGTAATGAAGACCCTAACGAGATGGGGGATGGGGTATCCCATTATAGGTGGAGGTAATGAAGACC